>JAWWES010000041.1:61953185-62047129 GCA_035583135.1 Lophotriccus pileatus
GGCCTTATCTGCATATGCGGGTAAGGACCTTCCCCGGCTCTTCGTTCGCGAAGACGGGCCATTACTTACTTACTTACTATTACACCCTGCTGCTGCTCTGTTGCTAGACTGCTCCCTTCAGTATCACCCATCCCTTCACACACAAGTCTTTTTGCAGGCAGGTGTTTTGTAGAAGCTCCTTCCCTCAAGCCCCTGCGTCCCTCTTCAGCATGGCAGTGACAGACTCCTGAGCATATCAAAAAACAGTCAGTGAAAATATGCTGCATACTTGAGTGGGGTTGAGAACTGATGGCTCAGTCATAGCTGAAGTTCAAAATAAGACCACAAAAACCTCCAACAAAATTATCCCATGCACTATCAAGTGGCACTCTATAAGAACTCAGATATTTTTACTTAGTCTGAACATCAGTGGCTTCCTCAGTGCAGTTCATGTGATGTAAATGCCTCTTTCAGGGGGTAACAAATGGATTTACGGTGCAGATGTACAAAGGGATAAGACTTCATTCCCACTATGAAAGCAGATGATACTGATAAAGCCGCAGTGGCTTCAGCAGATGTATCCCAGTATAAACAGAAGTGTGACAATGGACAGATGTTGTGAAATGCTCCAGGTACCACGGATGGCAGAAAGGTGCGATGAAAGCGCACGGCCTGATTAGTGCCCCGGGGAAGGCAGAGATCTGGGTCACCTCATCCGGGCCTGCCACCACATATGATCACATTTCTGAACTTTCTTCCCCATCAGGAGTATCACTGAAATAAATGCCCTAAAAATGATGTGGTCTCTCTGTTTGAGGGGTTAAAAACAATTTCCCATCATCGAGTTTTTGCAGTTGGCTCAGGTATTGTTGCAGGGTCTTGGATCCTTTTCTTCTTATTATTAATAAAAGAAACTTTGAAATATATTTTAAAAAGTGCTTATCAGATAATGAAATTCTAGCTGTGGTTGTCTTTCAAACAACCAGGGCCGTGATTTAATTGGAAGTAATTATAGTCTTTTCTGAAGTATAATTTTTAGGGTATTTTTTCCCCTGACACTTTCAGTGTGGAAATTAAAAATAAAACGATGTCAGAATCACAAGATTTCAATCTGTCTTCAAACAATAATGTGGGCTAGTGTCAGAGGTTTGTCCTTGGCTGGAAGGAGGAAAAACTCACTGAAAAAATCCTTATGGTGAAAATCACCAGTAGCACCCACTTGTGCATTTTCTGTGCTCAGAAATTCCTGGGGGACTCCTGCTTCCCAGAGCTCACTAGAAAGCCTCCTAACTCTGGTGCAGTGGGAAAGGGCACAACAGTACCTAGCTCTTGAGAGCACCACATTTGTGATGCAGGCTTTGTTAATTATTCCACTGGTAAAGGCTGTATTAAGAGACACAATTAGAGCAAGGAAAAAACTTTTCCCATTCTACACAACAAAGATTAAATGTAGTCCTTATATCCTGCTGAAAATAATCCAGGGTGTAACAAAGGTGTTTCCATGCTTCTTTTCCCCCCAATATTTTTTCCAATTTTTAAAGAGGAAATTTTTCAAATTATCTCTAAATTTTGCCTTGTTTTCACTTTGCAATTCCTCAGCTTCCTTTGGTGAAACCATCAGTGCATCCTCTAAACTCCAACTCACGCGCCCTACCTTACTTAAAATGCTATTTCTAAGGGAGGGACAGTCTCCATCAACATCAGCTCAACCTTTTTGGTTGCCAGTGGCATCAGCAGGGCCCTGCGGGCAGACCATCAATTTCTATCAGCCTGTGTGACTCTATTGGTACTGGATGCTATGATGCCCCTGGACACATATGCATTTCTAAATACAGCCATTCAGAAGGAAAGTTTGGCCCAGACTTTTAAATCACATTCTTCAGACTCTAAATAATTTCTATATGGATGCAGATGTGCACATGAAAAATTATCTTGCAGTCTGAAGTCTCTCCTTCTGGATCTGAAATTTTATATGTAATGCCCATTTTAAATCTGTTCCTGAACACCAGTCAAAGAAACTACTTCAGATTAAAAGGGCAATACGTACAAAAAAGAAAAAGCTGCATATGAGGCAGATTGTGATTATAGCACTGTATAAAGTGCTGTAGAGGAATGTATGAGGGATGCAGAACTGAGGTTCTGCAAAATGTGTTGACTTTTTGAAGAGGCATCAGCTATCATTATAGAGTCTATGGAATTATTAACCAGATGATTTACAAGCCAAATTCCTACTGGGCAATACCTGCCTGGTCCACTTACATATCCTGCCTCACCACTCAGCTTTATTTATCCCATTCTCCACTCTCCACCTTAAAAAATCCCATTGCGTAGCATTAGCAACAAAGAACAGCTATGTTTCATCTCAGACATGGCTTCAGCAACAAGGTAAGAGATTTCCATCTATTCTTCAGCCTCTGAAACAGCCTTTTCAAATAAAGGTGTCTTATTAAATGGGAAAAAAAATTATACAGACTGAGGTAAAATTTTGGTCAGGCCTTATAAAACAAACTCAGTGACTTTAAAGTAATAAAACTTTCTCTGGCACTTAGCCTAAGCTGATCTTCTATACTATACTTCAGGGATAAGTGCAGATGTGCTGACAGAAACCTCGTGGCTTCCAACCCATGCACTGTGTAGAGCCTTGAGGGATTTTCTGGAAAGCAACTACTTTTCCTAAGTTAAATATTTTTATCTCCCCTCCCAAATGTCCAACAGACCAGCAGTGTTTCAAAGACAAGCACATATGTTTACTTCCATGACTTTCATGCTGTCAACAGAAAATACTTGAAATTGCAGGCAAAGTTTTCAAGAAAGCAGAGATGAAGATTTTTTTTTCTCTAGGTTAAATTTCCAAGTACCTTCCAGCAAACACTCCTGCCTTTGCACCACTCCCTCACTCAGCTGGGAGCCTGGAGATCTGAGCCCATGACTTGACCACAGATCTGTTTGGGGTCTTGGTGTGTTTAGGCACTGTGGGCCAAGGGGTGTATTTGGTACACGCAGCGCCTGCCACAACACCGCACTGAGCTTGGCAGGATGGGAAACCCCTCTAGTATTTACACTTGTTTGACTACTTAATGGACATTATCTCCTTCTCCAGCCCAGATCTCCACAAGAGCCAAACCTGACCATGATGTTCATCACTGTTAATGCTGTACCAATAGTAATAGCTAAGCTGTTGGTGATGGGTTCACACAAGAGCATTGTTCCTTGTCGGTTAGCCGCAGCCTATGACTGTGGCTTTAACAAGTGTGATGATCAGGTCTTGTCTTTGGACCCTGCTGCCCACCCACTTCCATGCTGAGAAAGCCAAATAAATATTTACTACTTCTCAAAATAACACCCAGCCACACTCACCCTTACCACTGCAGAGTAGTTCATCTAATTGAAATAAGAATATAAGTAAACTGTTTGTCAAGGCAGTTTATTAGGAAAAGATTGCTGTGTCAGGAGCTCCCTCACTGCGAGAGATGCTGTGTTGTCTCTCTTAATATTTAATGCCATTTTAATAATATTCCCCAGTTAGGGGGGCAGGCTGGTGCTACAGCCTAAAAGGCCAAGCCTGCCAAAGTGGGGAGGAATAAAAGCTTGAGGTCAGCTTCACTCCATTGACTTACCCACCTGGAGGCTGGGCAAAGAGCAATGTTGCTCTTCTTCCAAGGGACTCAGCCACGCCCAGGTCCTTCTCTCAGCAACTTGATTTCAGATTTGTGGGTATTGCCTTTCCTTACTCAGAATGACACTTTAAAAGGTTAGAGCCGCATCCTGAGGTGGTGGAGATGAGAAACCCACATTTTCCCTTTGACAAACCTATTTCTCATTGCAGTGCTGCACCATTTGGGCTCGTTAATCAAACAGTACCATAAACTACTGAATTTCTCCCAAGCTTGTGATGGCATCTGCAGTTACAGCACTCCTACCTGTCTTTGGCAGGTCTTGTTTTAGAAACCTCTGGGTTAAACTCAGAGGTGTTTTATCTCAAGGAATGGGGTACTGCAGCTTAAGCATCAAAGGTCCCCACTAGTAAAACACAACAATGCTGCCTCTGTGTTGCCCTCCAGCCCTCACAGACCTACCTTGGCTGAAAAGCTGCTGCACAAGGTTGTGCCCCAGTCCCTACATGATTCCTCCAGACTTCTGGCAGTGATGCCCAGCTCAGGCTCTTCCTTGTTATGAAAGACTCCTGGCTGAAGGACCATGGAGTCAGAGCCTTTTGAAGCTGCTGCATAATAAGCTGTATTCTTTTTCTAAACATCACTACACAGTTCAATAATAATTACATGAACTTTGTAATCAGCCAAACCAGCGTAGGCATCTACTGACCTACACGTAGCATTTGTGAGTAATTTTACATAAAGGGCAGGTACTTTTGTACTTAGTGCACAGGACTTATGCACAAACAGCTATAGAAGGAGGGCCCAATTATAAATAAACCATCCTTAGTTGTCACTTTGCTGTCTCTGACTTCCCACGCATTCAAATGGTGAGACTGATTCATTTAATCTTACTCTAAAGCAGCAAGCCACAGAGGCAGTTTCCCGACAGTTGCTTAAAAAAGTGTAGCTGAGCTCTCTTAAATTGTCTTCCCTTGTATTATATTTAGACATTGTGATTAGACTATCTGTCACGATATGCTTTAACTTTAAGGCAGAAGTTCGAGCTGCTTTCTGAAAGCAAACAGAGATGCTCCTAGGAACCAAAGGGGCATGAGCGCCAGGTTTCAGCATTTAGGAGCAGAGATCTTCAGTGCTGCTTGCACTGCCGGCTCCCCCGGCACAGCCAGCCTTATGAAACCTGAGTTTTCAAATAAGTGCAACACTATTTACCATAATGAGACTTCTGGGAAGGGTGGAGGCAGTGAAAGACTTAGCGGCTGTTTCCAAGTGTTTTAGCAACATCAGCTGAGCAATTTTTGTGATCTTCCCTTCTGCCCTCCTTCCCTCTTCTACCCCCACCAAACCTGGCTATTCTTGTCAAAGGCTTTGATGTAAAATCTGGACAATCCTGTCATGTGAACATGGCTTTTACACATCTGTGTCACTGCAAAGCAGATTATAATGACTACACTTCATTCATTTTATTCTAATTAAGTCAGCGGAGGTTTCAACATAGATACAAACTTGATGTGCAGCTCTGCCCTTGACAATTGCATGCCAAAGAGAATACCTGAAAGCTCTTGTTTTGCTAAATGTGCAATTTAATGTTTTCTAACACTCAGGTAAAAACAGTCAGCCTTACACATTTCCATATTATTATGGAGGAGGTTACTGGAGTTACACTGAAGAAGGAAGGTTTCCTTGCTCTGTGACTTGCTTTGCCAGAGCACTTACCAGACACTGAACTGTGAGTTCACCTGCTGACCACCATGATGAGAAGACCCCCAGACTCTATCAGTCTCTCAGGCACTGCTCTGACTGCAGGAGCTCTACAGCAGTCTAGCAAATGTGACCAAAATCTGGCAGACAGGACAAGGTGAAAGACCCTCTGGGCCCTAAGGTACATGGGGAGACAGGGAGAGTTCTGTGTAGAGGGTGAATGGTAGGGAGCAGATGCCATACGTCTGTTGCCTTTTGTTAACCTGGAATAAATGCTGCTGTGGAATTTAACACACTGAATTAAAAAGTGAGTTTCTCCCATGTGCCATGTACAGGATGCCTGTCTTGTCTAACTGATCTACAGAGAACTGTAAATCTTTTATTGCTCATAGGAACTTGTGCTTTTAATTTAGTGTGTAGAAAACTTGAAGTCCTACATCCAGATCTTAATATTGGTCTAAATATGATTGGATTACCATTCTTTTAAGATCTGCTATATTCCTCTTCTTTCAGATAAATATGTCATGCTAGAAGTTTTCCACCATCCCTGTGTCTCTAGAGAGAATCTTGGAGACCTGAAGGTGACTTTTCTGTGAAATGGTCTCAATATCATTCCAGAAATTCTTCATAATTTGGAGTCTGCTCCTCAACCTCCAGCAGAGATCAAAGAGATCCCAGAAAAAAAATTAAGCAACATCCATTCCTAGGAGCTGAGCCTTTGGCTACAATGAATCAATCAACCACCCTTTTATCAGCCAGATATAAGTTGACCTGGGGCATTTTGGAGCCAAAGGCTAGCGTAAGGCAGCTGGTTTAGGCTTTGTTTCCATCAAAATATTGAGTCCAAAAGAAGATCTTTGTTTTCAAACAGTGTTTTTTACAGCTTCTTGTTATTTTCACCTTCAAGCTTGCTGGGCCAGTTGGGTATGAAAAGCTTGGTTTTGCTTCCTAGTGGCAAGATCATATCTTGATGGAATGTATGGGGTGCTAATTACTGTCTGTCATTGGTATTTATGAGGTTCCAATTGCTACAGGAACTAAGTGCCGGGTACAATACTGAGATAAGCATAAACGTTATTAAGCATGGATTCTGCTCTTCCCACCCTAGTGCTTGATCCCTTTGACTTGAATACTTTGTCCTCTCCCTCACACTCCTTTTCATACTTTCCAGGCATCTGAAAAAAAAAGTGGTTTATGTGCTTTGCTGTGAATCAACCTTGACTTGTGAGTGAGTGAGCTTGAGAGCAGCCCATGGCTCCATCTCGGAGCATATCGTGCTTCTGTCCCTCATGCCGGCAGGTGACCCAAGGCACCGGTGCTGTGACCAGCAGCACTGGGAGCAGAGCCCACAGAGCCTGGGTCTGCTTTGCCTGGAGCCTGCACGCCAGCTGCTGCTGAATTGCTTTCCATAGGATGTCTTCTAAAATCCAGCAAACTGCGGCAACTGGGAGAGCTGAAATCAACTGAGGTGCTGCTTCCCAGCCTGTGCACAGTCACAGAAGGCGTACCAGTCAGAGAGCGTGGAAAGCTTTGAACTATTTGGACCAGGAGCTGCTGAGAAGCAGAGAGCTTCTGGAGCCTCGTTGGCATTAATGTGAAGAATTTCTTCTGACCACTGGTACTAAAGAGGCAGTTTGCTTCTCAGACAAACTAGATCCTTTGACCAAATTGGCCACTGCTGTGGCCAGAGATTCAGTCTCAGCCTGATTCTGAGAAAAGCAAATGCCTGGAACTCCATTTCTACCACTACAGAGAAATTATTATGATCCCACAAGAAAGTTGATTTGAGATGAAAAAAAATGCAGGTCACAGTAGCAGCTAATTCTTAAGTGGGACAGGCATAAACTTCTTTTATGTGGATATTGAAGGGTCCGTATTTTGTTTCTATTATTACTTGACTATGGGAGACTAAAGGGAAATTTTTTCACAACCAAATAAGTATTTGAAAAAAGTTTTTAAAACATGTGAAAATTAAAACAAAAAATTAGGAAGGAAATTGAAATGAAGCATCTGTGTAAGACTTTGTCTTCCTCTTTTTGATCAGTTCTGATGGTTCCAATTGATGTCCAAGGAGAAAGCTGGAAATGATTTAGAGATGAAGAAGAAAGGAATGGCACTTCTGTTTTAGAGATGAGGAAGAAAGGTAAGCCCTGCCTGTGAGACAGCAATCCTGAGACACACCAAAAATGCTTCAATAAAGAAGGTGGCATGAACCAACATTTATCTCCTGCTTACCTTTACATCTGTTTCCTTACCCTCAAATTTGCAGGAATGAAAAGCTGTAAGGATCAACAATTACACTAGGACTTTTTCTTTATGTACCCCTGCTCACTCAAGACTTTCAGCCCATTACGCAAATAGCAGTGACGTGCTTGGCAGGAGCCCTTTGAAGCACATACTGCCATTCCTGCCAGCTTGGTTTCCCCAGCAGAAGAGCAGTGGTCGAGGGAGATGAAGGGATGGAACCTGCAATGCTGGGATGTCCTCACTTTCCTCACCCTCCCAAGTTGCTCCTTGTCCCCCTTGCTTTGCCCCTGTGCAGGTTTCTGGCCTCACAGCCACCTGAGGCCAGGCTCTGTAGGGATGACAGTTCATTGCCAGATGCTGTGGCACACCATGCAAACAGGGAGTGGGCACCCAGCAGCCGGTGACCAGCAAGCCAGCGATCCTATCCCTTGATTGCTGAGGGTTGCTCCATGACACCAGTAGGTTTGCAGAGAACAAGCAGGCCTGGAGTCAGGTTACACTGACTCCCAAGGACCAGGCAGCAGCTTCCCAGGGAAAATACGTGCCATGTAAATAAAGAGGGAAATAATTATAAGGGAGTAATTAACTGAGCAGAAGTAAAAATGGAAAGCAGAAGCAGAGCTAAAAGACAGAAAGAAAAGCGCTTGAGCTTTTTTGTAGATGCAGAAGCTTGCATTTTGCATTTAAAGAAATAGAGGAAGAAATTTAAATATGTATTTAGGAAAAAAAATTCCAATGGGAAATGTGAAAAGAACCACAAGCTTTTGCAAGGCAGCCTCTGAAGAGACAAAGCTATAAATGCACAGATCCAAATATCAACCTTTGCCTCTTCAACAGTAAAAAAACCCAAGTAATTCGTTCAGTACAGAGTGAAAGTAAACTTCTGGGAAAGCACCTGAGGAGAGTGCTGGGAATTGCTTACCCTGTCATTTTTGCTCCTGTCACTGAGCAGTATAAGTGAGGTAGTTATCAGAACTGTTATTTATTCCAAGAAACATTGCATTCCTTTTTTTCTCACCACTACCTTGCCTATAGCCAGGTGTATTTATTGAAACATGCTCAAAGCCCTGAGTTGCACCACCATCAGTCTCCCAGCGTCATCCACTCAGCTGGTCAGTGGAAGGATAAAAGACTCTTATCCAGAGACCCTTCTTTTCCATAGAATCATGGAAAGGTTTGTGTTGGAAGGGGCCTTTAAAAGTTATCTAGTTCAACCACCCTGCCACAGACAGGGATATCTTCATCTAGATCACATCACTCAGAGCCTTATCCAACCTGACCTTGAATATTTCCATGGGTGGGGCCTTCGTCACCTCCCTGGGCAACCTGTACCAATGTTTCACCACCTTCATGGTAAAAAGTTTCCTGTGTATATCAAGTCTGAATCTACACTCCTTTAGTTTAAAACCATTGCCTCTTGTCCTGTTGCTGCTGTCCCTACTAAAAAGTCTGTCCCCATCATCCTTATAAGCCTCCATCAGGTACTTGAAGGCCACTATAAGGTCTCCAGGGGCCTTCTCCTCTCCAGCTGAACAACTGCAATTCTCTCAGCTTTTCCTCAAAGGTGAGGTGCTCCAGCCCTCTAACTGTCTTCACAGCCCTCCTCTGAACCTGCTCCAACAGGTCAATGTCCTTCCCGTGTTGGGGACCCCAGAGCTGGATGTAGCCTTCCAGGTGGGATCTCAGCAGAGCAGAGAAGACGGACAGAATCACCTCCTTTAACCTGCTGGCCACACTGCTTTTGATGCAGCCCAGCATACAGTTGGTTTTCTAGGCTGCAAGCACTTATTGCTATCTCTTCGTTCTTCTCATTAAGGAAAAACTGACAAAAAGGGTAGGTCTTATGGCACATCCAGAAAACCAGCAGCTGCCAATGAAAAATATCCCTTGGACTCAGATGATGGTTCTTAGTCCCTTCCTAGAGGGATGCTGTTTTTCCACGGCTCAAACCCAGCTTCAGATTTTAATCTAACCCTGACATGTCCTACCCCATTAAACAAGCTGGTAGTGGGTGAAACTGGGGTAAGCACTAAGTAGAAAATGGCTTATCAGGGAAGCAGGATCTCACTTACAGAGCTCCTGACTGAAAATCTGATCTTTAACTTTCTTCCAAAAGGCTAGGTGGAAAACAAATCTAAATATGCTTCGTTTGCTCAACAACACAAGGTACCTTCTGTACTCTGGTCTCTCATGTTTCAGAATGAAAGAAAATTCAGCAGGCAATTTGTCACCAAATTAAAATCACCACTATCAAAATCATTCTGAATCCAAAAGAAAGGAATAAATTTGATTGTACTTGTAGAAATGTATTTAGGGCAATGTTAAAGAGCCTGGACCAGCTGCTTCTTGCTTAGCTCTTATGTAGGCAACACCTGCATG
Source organism: Lophotriccus pileatus (assembly GCA_035583135.1). Classification (NCBI taxonomy): domain Eukaryota; kingdom Metazoa; phylum Chordata; class Aves; order Passeriformes; family Tyrannidae; genus Lophotriccus; species Lophotriccus pileatus. Next base: position 61,963,106 of record JAWWES010000041.1, read on the forward strand.
GATTGCAGTTGTGGATGGCTGAGTGAGGGCTGGCTGTGCTATGAACTGAGATGGAGGGGCTGGTGCTTGGAGACCACACTACGTTCCTCTGCCTAGCATACTCCAGAGTTCCCAGAGACAGCAATGTCAGGTACGTGCTGCCTGTTTTCTCCAGCCCGGTTAGGAGATAAGAGGAGTGACACTGTAGGGAAAAGATTCAGGCAATGTGATTAAAAAAAAAAAAAAAAGGAAATAAAGTAAAATCTCCTCCATGATTTTGTGGGTCTTTGAGCATGCTGGGTGGTGGGGCTGAAAGTGTGGAAAGCACAGAACACAGACAGATTTTATTAATTTGATAAACTAGAATGATTGGTGTATTTTGACTCTCCTTCAATGTAACTAGCTTTTGGTGAGACAGAGTCTTTGGCCAGTGCTGTTTCTAAGGAGGATTTCTCTGTCCTTATGCTTATCCTGCCTACCAGGCACATGAGAGCTGTGCTGTTTAACCCTCCTTCCCCTCATTTGTATTCCCCATTCCCACACAAGCCATGGGCAGTGTAGCATTACTCCCCTCCCCCAAACTTTCCCTCTTTCAATTGGTGTCACCACAAAGGAATAGATTATTACTGACACTGATTCCAATTTAATCCTTCCAATAATCTGATTTTTCCAAGCCTATTTATATCCTTGAAATGACAGTAAGGTTTAAAGTGATACAAATATCTGTGCCTAAGCACTGGTACTATCCACACCAGTCTGTTCCAGTTTTGACCCTCCAGAATAAAGTGTAACCCCAGATATTATTTGATAAATCCCTTCCCAAGTGTTTGTAGTGCTAGACTGGTCCTCTTTTTGACTAGCTTTTTCATATTACAGGTTTACTCTCCATTACGCTGGTAACAAGCTGAAGTCCCAAAATATGTTTTAAAGCTCATATAAATGTAGAATTTCTTTTCCCTTTGTGGATTTTAATAACTTTCTGGTGTCTGGAAATGATCAAGAAGTAAAGCTTTCATAGCAATGTAAGAAGTATAAACCCACTCTAGTTTGTTATTTCATCCAGCAACTTGAGAACTTTTTTTATTTTCCTGGGCTTTAAGGTGATCAGCCAATGTTTTCTCCCATCCCGAATCTCCTTAAGAAGCTTATTAATATTTTACATTCAAAATAAAGACAAACCAATCTGAAAACAAAGCCATACTTAGGGCTGCACATTGTAAATGTGCTTGCTGGACTATTTCCACTATTTGTAACCAATTCATTTTAATATTGCTCCTACTTCTTGCTAGATCTGCAGAACTTCAGCTCACACATAGCCAAGGAGTAGTTCAACCAGAAGTCAGCAGGTTTTTGTTCTTTTTTTTCCCCCCACTCATATAATTCAATGCACTGACTTGTTTATATAACCGAATCCTTTTGTTTCTCCAAAAGGGACTTGGCTATTTCACTGAGCGACAACACCCGTGGTAGGTGATGGTGTGTTTTTTCCAAAGCAAAGGCTTTGGTTTTCAGCAGAATTTACATTCCAGTAATAAATATTTAAAGGAATTATAATGGAACTGAAGCAAAGAATGTCTCTCTCAAACACACACACACACACGTGTATACACACACGCACACAGACACACAGACACACAGACAAGGACACTCACAGTCAATTAATTAGTCTGGGGTCACTCTGATGCAGATGGTGACTTTGCTCAACTCCTGAAGTAGTTTGCTTTTTCCATTAGAAAACTTGGCCACCTCAGATTTTTAATACCACATAAAAAGCTTATAAAATGTTATTCCTTATTGTCTATGTAGCAGATCATTCAAACATCTATGTCAAAGAAATTTTCTGCAGCAGGGTCTCTTTCTGCCCCTAAAATAAGTGCAAGAAAGAATACAGTCTGTGAAGATTTCTTGCTGTCCTTTCTCAGGTATGAGCTTTAGGATTTTCAATCATCTCTATTTTATTTTGCAACAGACTAAAATAAATGACAACAGAATGGCAGTTTTGGAACATAACAGGGCTACACAACTACCGTTTGGCTTCAAATGTGTAGTGTATTATAAAGCAAATAAGACACTGATGTACTTCTCCATTTACAAAGTTTGTATTTGCCCCTGTGGGCGTAACACCAGGTGATGTCTTACTTAATGGTGGTGAAGATTGTATATATGACATAAACAGAAGAGCTGCTTTTTAAAAATATTAAAAAAAAAAAAAAAAAGAAAAAAGAAGAAAATATTCCAACTCTTTTGAGGAAGTAGAATGAATTGACTCCAAAAAGCAGAATAATGAAAACCAAAAGGTGAAAGCAGGAAGAATGTGGCATAAATATTGTAGTTACCTGCAAATGTCTCCCTCTGCAAACCAGGCAGTATTTATTCTGTACAGTTTTATCCTTATCTTTTCATTTGCATTGAATGGTGCCCACATTAGCAGCAGTACAGCTGGCTGAGTATAATGCCCACTGAACACTGCCCACCCATGAGGTATCAGAGCCTCTTTGTCCCTTCTCATGCCCTGGACTGCCTCATTCCATGAGCAGCTTCACCATGAGGAGGCCTGTTACCTGTGGAGGAGTTAAAGGGCTGTAAGGCAAGAGGTTGTGAAGGGGAGGGTTACGTGTTGGTTTGTTGTTTTGTTTTTTTTTTTTTTCATTCCTGTGTCTAGGGCTAAGCAGCAAAATAGTACTTCTTCTCCATTTCCACCCTATCTCTGTTTTTTCACCTTTTAAGTCTTGTTATTCTTAACTCCCTAGGTTTAATTTGCTGACCTGACATGAACATATCCATCTTTCATGTTGATCCTGGCTTAAACTCAGCAGATACAGAAATAAGAGTGGAAAATAACCTGTCTGACAGCTAGAGACAATGACACTGAACCAGTTTAGGACAAATGGAAGGTGGTCACAGGTATGTGGAAGGTCTCTGTCTGCTCAAGGTAGTCCACAGCTAGAGAACAGAACAGTGGGTGTCTGTGGACATGTGCATATGGACATGCACACACCAGTGGAGAAGCAGGGATAGATGCTTTTATATTCATCAGCCCTCATCGCTGGATTCAGCTTTGTGCAGACATCGGTGCAGGGAGGCAGCCCTGGAAGAAGTTTACTTTCATTGAGAGAGATCTTTGGAATGGATCAGCTGGCCAGGAGGGGGAATGATCAGCTGTAGGAAAGGGGAGATCCATATAGGGTGGGAGAAGCTCCTTCTAGGAGAGGGGCAGGCAGGGATGGAGGCAGGAGGGCCTCCCACTCCTACAGCACACTCTTCCCATGCCAGCCCTGCTCCATCTGCTGGCAAGAACAATGTGGAGCCTCTGCCGTTTTCCCGCCGGGATCCTGCCCCTCCTGTCCTCCTCCTTGGCCCAGATTCCCTCCATGTCTTCATTTCATCTGCCACAAGTGGCAAGGATAAGAAGAGCAAAGCCTTCCCCAGGCACAGGAGGGGCAACAACCCTTACTCTTGGATTCTAGGACAAGGAACTCCTCTCTCATGAACTTCCCTCTATTTTAGACTCTAATATGTCAAAGTTACAAATTAAGTATTGTGCACACCGGCTATTTACCCAGTGTGTAAATAGGTGGGTAAACAGGTGATCACTGCTCACCTATGGTCAATCAAACCCCAGTGGAAATCCCCTGCAAATCCCCTGAGGCTGTATGGCAGACTGGGATACTGCTGGGGATGGAGTGAGATGGCGGCATCAGCTCCTGCCTCAGCAAGTGCCCAGGAAAGCACGATGCAGCTATGAAAGATGTTCAGGGAAAACACCTCTGCTTTGCTGCTCAACAGCTTGCAAGGTTATTGTTTTAGCTCTGCCTCCATTTTTCCCTTGCCTACCAGGTGTTTAAGAGAACGTGCTGAGGAAAGCTCTGGCTTTTTTGAAATATGGAAGCAACATGGAAAGCTTTTGCCGTGCATGAGCCTGCATGGCATTGCAAACTTGACTCACTGTTCTCTGCACAAGGAGTCACAGGCTGATGGCAGATCCCCTGTGAAAGGCAGTGGGATATTTTAGCTCTGGCACCATTGGCTTTAAATGTTTTTTTCCTCTTGTCCTGCCTTCTGCTATTGGGAAATCATCTGCGCCTGGATTTTGCTTCTCTTTTCCGTGTGGGAAAAGAAGCGTGTTCATCCTGCTGTGGCTGTTACATATGGCAACTCTTTCAGCTCTGCGTTACAGGCAGTCAGGTGAATGGGGTGGGCTGAGGTTCCCCACGTCATCAGGCTCCTCAGGGAGGGAAAGAGGGCAGCCAGCGTCAGACCAGTGTTTACAGAAAGTTTAGTCTCCAGTGGATTTCCCTACTCTAACAAAACAATAGGAGGGTCTTGTGCTATATTATCCACACTTCCTCCTTATTCTGATATTATCTGTGAATTCTTGCAAATAATAGATGACTGAGACCATTTTTGTTCTGGGAAATAGGAAGATGAAAACATTAGACAGACCTTAGCAGCTTCAATAGACTTTTTCATGGCGTATGTAGTTATGCAAGTCAGGAACTAGCAAAATACCTGTTGGAATAAGTAATAGTTCTGTGTATTCACAAAAACAGTTCTCTTACATCTCCGTTTCAGTAAGAGATACTGTCTCGGTCAAAACAAAAGAAGAGTTCAAAACAAAACAAAGTTCAAAACAAAAAAAGAAAGCAAACATAACTCCACTCTTAAATGTCACAAGATCTCGGGAAGCAATCCATTCCAGCTCTTCTATGTGTCTGCTTTAATACAGGCGTTCTGATGTTCTGATATAAATTGCATGCTGGTGATTAATAGATCTTCTATCACTGGACTTGAAGCGAAGTCAAAGGAACATACCCTTTTTTTTTTTTTTTCTCCCATCTTCTTTTCCTTTTCTAAACCTGCATTAAAATAGATTATTCAGAAATCTTGGAATGAAAAGTGCTAGGTCAAAACTCACATTTTTCTAGCAAGTCTATGAAAACTTACTTTAAAAAGTCACATACTGTAGAATGTCAATTATCCTGGAAGGCTTATCCGGGTTATGGCTTAAATATGCTGTTCATGTGCTTGTTCTAGAAGTACAAAATGAGCTGTAGTGCTTTGCAAAGCAGCTAAGCCCTTCCCTGGGCCAAATGGAATCCAGAAGCCATTCAATGGATTGACTTGGGTGCAGAAGTCCTGCAGCTTCCCTTCAGTCCCGTGCAGAGCTGGGCTGTGCCTCAGAGCTAGAAGCCACGGAGCAGCGGTTCCTCTTTCCTCTGCAGTTCTGGCAGGACTCCGTGTCTGCTTCTGTGTCACGTCCCCCTCATCTGGGAAGTCATTGTCATGCAACTGCACAGAGACGCTGTGGTGTGGTGCTGTGTAGAAGCTTTATGGGTACCACCTGTCTCCACACTAAAACCTCCAGCATCACTCATGTATTACTATTTCCTATTATCGAGGATCTCCTTTCCTTCTCATCCTCCTCCTCTTCACCCCAAGTAAAGGGGGCCTGTTGGTATATCCATGGGCTTAATACCTAGGGGTCTTGGAAGAACTTCTCTGGCTCATTGCACATTAACATTGTTGACATTTTTTATGCATATGCAATTAATAAAAATTGGGCAAAACTTTAAAGCTTTGGCTGTACTCTGGACAGATTATGAATTTTATATTCTTTGTGAAGTATTGTTAATACTTGCTACCCACAAGGACTAATTACAAAGAGCAGATTTTACTCTGAAAGGAGGGCTTTCTCTCCTCTGCACAGCCTTCCTCTCCACGTTAGAAAAACAAACATTCCCAGTTAGGCAAATAGGGCCATGCTTCCAAGGGGGCTTTTTGTCAGTCTTGTGGCATTTAGTGTTCCTATTGATCTCCCAAATTCAGGACAGCAGTGACTGTGTGAGAAACTTTTTATCTAGTTTTCCGAAGAAATGCCTAGTCTTTGGGAACGAATGCCTAAATAAAGGCTCAAACACAAGGTAAAAACAGAACGTGCAGTTGAGGCTCACCTTGTGTAAGTCCATCAATTTGGGCGAAGGTAGCTTTTGAACTGAAAGCCTGAATGGGGCAAACTAATTCAGAATAAAGCACTGTTAGTATGAAATCCATGTCCAGCACAGGGAAGGGGAGTTCTGCAAGTGGAGCTACTCTGCAGCAACTCCCAATTGCTGGATAAGCTCTTAATTACTTTTAAAATCTTACCATTACTAAGGCATGCTTATAATTTCTAGAGGCCTTGAGTTTCTGGAACAACTGGAGTATGAGATTCAATTGCATTCACTTCAGTGGAGGATACAGTTAAGTATTGGCACGTTTGTCAGCTTGAGGCCAGTCATTAACTAATTAGTGTATGGCAACATTTAAGTTTTTCCCATCTGATTTTGCAAAGTTGTTTGGCAATACTTGCTTACGAGCATTTTTTTTCTCACTTTTTCTCCTCTGCCTCCACAGCAAAGCAAACCCCCACCAGAAGCAAAAAGAGAATTGGAAGTACAGTAACTTCCTATTTTCCCATTACTGTAGGCAAAAATATTTGCTGAGTTCTGCTATTTTTTTTAATGCAGACATACACACACATATATACATAGCTTTTCAAAAAATATTTAAAAGGTTTCATAGTGCTAATTTCCTTTGCGGCCACGCAAAGCCACCCTTCCCAATAAGGGCGTGTCCGTGGGAGCGGCGAGGGGGGCGGCAGTGGAACTACAACCCCCAGAGGGCGTGTCGGGAGGCAGCCGAGGGGGAGCAGGGCGGGGAGGCGCGGGGCCTCCTGGGAGCTGTAGTTCCGCGGCCTGGCCCCTGTCCAAGCACCTGTCCGTCCCGTGGGAGGCAGCGCTGACTCCGCGCCCCACCGCTCCCCTCGGGCTGCTGCAGGGCAGCTCCCTGCTGGCAGCCCAACCAGGAACCGATGGAGGAGGCATGGGAGGCATGTAAAGGTAAGAATCTCCCAGTACTTGCCATGGAGTAGGTGGAGGAGCGGTGGTGTAAAATCTTGTTGTCCCCCACCCAGTCCTCCTCTCCCTGTGCTTTTGGCTGTGAGGTGTTGCCGTGTCGCTCCCGTTGGCGGATGTTGCCAAATGCTGAACTGAACAGGTCTGGACAATGAGGTAATTCCCTTCCTGTTCAGAGGCTTGGCAGCTCTGGGTCATCATGGAGGTACGACTTTTGGACGTGTTGGGTTTGTGCATCGTGCGCACCAGGAGTGCCGTCCTACAGAAAGGCAGAAAGTAGGAAGCTAATGAGCTGGCGTCCTCCATGAATCAAGCGTGCAGAAATGTGAAACACAGTGCCCTCAGATCTAAAATGAGGATGTTACAGCTAATGGTAGAGGTGTTGGTACGAAGTGCTAAACTTTCTACAAAGTGCTAAACTTTCTACCAACTAGTCTATAACCTTAAAAATCCCAGCAGCTGTCATGGGGAGGGCCCATGGGCTGCTTTCCATGGGAAGTTTTTCGTATACCTCATAGACCAATGGTGTATTTGATGTTCTTGCTGTTTACAGTATTAGTGGCATTGCTAGTGTGTTTGTGATAGAAACTAACTTATGGAGGCATGTCAATCTGAGAGCATTCCCTAAACATTCAAGAAACTTTCTCAAATGTGAACAGCACTAATATAAAAAACAGGGATCATACCTGGCATGCAGCCTTGGTGAACTTTGAATGTTTCTCTGTATACTGACAGTACCTATGGCAACTTAAGACAGGGTATGAGAACCTCTACAAGACTGTCTCCAGAGAGGCATGAAACCACTGAAAAAACCCTGAGACAGGGCAGGTGCTGGAGGAGGAGGATGGTGGTGGTGGCAACAAGCATTGTGCAGGCAGCAACAAGAGGTGGTGGGTGCCTCTCCCCCCTCCCTTCTAGTGGTGAAGGCTGTGCCAGCAAAACACATGGACGTGCCTACTCTACCTTTCCCCAGAAGCCAGTCAGGCTGCAATGTTTAAAACAGGCATGGATTTTACCTGTTTACCTGTCAGCATGCCTCCCAAATGCAAATTGTGTTGGTTTTGTTTTCCTTTCCTCATACATATCAGAAATCAAATAGTACGATATGGCTAATGGAGTTTTATTGACCCACCTCTGCCATTGCTATTAATATCTGAAGAAATTCTCAAATGCCTCAGCCCCAGTCATAGTACAGTTGCCTGCCCATCTTTCTCTTGCCAAACAGAGCAGGGTCTTTTTACATTAGCAAGTCCAGTAACTGCTAGTTGAAATTTTGCTTCTTGGTAGTGTTAAGAAGCCAGGGACCAGATTATGTATAGAAAAGAATATATAGAGAATATCCATTTATGACTGGATAGCAAGTTGTTTTGCAATATCATTTGAACAGTATCCAAATAGCCACTTTCTTTTTAAAAACAAGGGAGGATGAGGGGACTTAGAGGAGCTCATGCCTTTTTCTCGCTGACTGTAGAAACATAACCCTCCCTTTTTAAAAAGGTGCATTCAGAATCCAACCCTGGTGCACAGGCTACTAAATTTCAATTGCTGGTTTTATGTCATTATTGCAATTGCAGTAACTCTGTAAGAGACGAGACGAAAGGTTGCTCTTTCCACTTTGAGCTCTTTCCATCCTCCACTTTTACAGCAAAGGTTACCCTAAGCAGTGTGTACATCTGTCTGTTGTAACTGTAGAAATACCTATTATTCATAACTTGCCAATGTATATGCTGGAGAAGAGAAGCTGAATTTATAGCTGTATTTCCTCTCTGCCAGGGCTTTTAGAGTTGAGTGTTTCAGCGTTTCCATTATAAACCCCTGTTTTCTGAGGTTTATAACAGTCTTGAAGAGCGTAGTGGTCTTGAACCATAATAGAAAGCATGTAATGTTGCATTTACAGTACAGTTGTAACTGCACATTAAGGAGTGTAATCTTCTCAGTGTACCCACAGTACTCCAATAAGGTTAATTGGAGTTACATATACTAAGAGAAAAACCATATTTTACCCTCGGACTTGGTGCTCTCCTTTCAGGGAGCTGAGTGAATCACACAAGAACAGAGTGCATCTCCCTGCATCAGACTTACAAAAACGTCATCCGTGCTACACTCTCAAAATACTTGAATGTATCTGTAGGGGCCCCTCTGAACACCTGCATCCCTTGTTTGATGCTTTACTGCTCTACATATTTGGCCAAAGGAAGCCAAGGTAAAGGTGACTGGAAGAAACTATATTTTATTGAATGTATGGTGAAGCTTTTGTCCTGTGCAGTTTTCCTGCTGTTTCTCTGCCTTTGGCTTCTAGTCTTGCATAAATATAGGTCCCATGTGAAACCCATCTTCTTCACTTTCAGCCAGCTTACTCCATCTGGCATCTTGCATTCATGTGTCACTTTGCTTATGAATATAAGGTGAATGAATTACAGTTCATCATAACTGTTCATCCCACTGTCCCTGGGCTGTCTGAAGTAGTCCCAGATCCTCTGCCATGCATCTGGGTAGTTGCTGGCACTTCTAGTTAGTCTGAACTGCCACAGACAGAGAAAGCTCCCCATACATTGAGAAGGATACATATTTCCTTTTCACACTAGCTCAGCCACAATATAAGGCTGGGCTTATCTGCCACTTGGTAGAAGGCAGCAGAAGGTAGGAGGCTGGACTCTGTGAACCTCAGGCTCAGATGCCAACTGCAGTAGAGTTTGAGAGAGCAAGTTAAAAGGTGTGTCAGCAGGGTTGAAGTCTTGTTGAAACTAAGTTTTTCTTGCTGTTTCAACTCATACACCGGTTATTTACCCTTCCACTTAACCTCTCTTCCCATGGCTAGCAGGTCAGCTTATTGGATTCATACCTTTTTGCAAGTATTGCTAACCTCAAGCACTGAGAAATCACAAATTTACTCTCATAGTCATGAGACTGCAGGAAAAACATGCATTTTTAAGTTGAGCAATTAAAGTAGTTTAATTAGTGTTTTAGCCCCGATCCTTTGAGTTTCACAGCTTTGGAGCATTTTGTTCCTTGCTTTGAGCTTGACCATCTTTGCCCCCTGTAAAACTGCATTTGTCACAATTGCACAAATGGACAATGAGTGCTTTAGCAAAAACCTTAACTAAACCAAGACTTGCAGAAAGAACCTGAAATTTGGAAATTCCTGGTTTTGCCATTGTGTAAGTTTCGTTTTCATTTTTTCTTTTTTCTGTCCCCTCATCAGTTATGCATGTCTGTGTTACAACATATCTGCTGAGAATGAGAGAGCTGAAGGGATTTCTGATTTGGTGAATTAGTATACAAGTGGTCAGCAGAAAGGACTGCAGCAAAAACCCCCAATGAATGAGAAAGCACAAAAGGCTGAACCAGACTAAAGCCACCAGTATGTTGCATGTGCTCTTCTGCCGCATATAAGGGGGCTGCAATTTGCATGTTAGTTGTCTGTGATCCCTTTCATATGGGTAAGAAGGCCTTTGGGAAAACTTGGCATGATCTACCAAGAATTATTCATCATGTGATGCATACATTTAGGGAGTGAATACCCCCTTGATAGGGGCGTGAGTGAAAACAAGGCTTTTCAACGTACTTTATATTGTCCCTGCGTTTGCCCTGTAGTCTGAAGGTGCTGTATGTCTTCCTGCCTTGTTTGTTCCAGTGCCCCATATATTTTGTGTTCTTACTGCCATAGGAAAATATTTGTCATGATTGTTCACAGTGCAGTTATTGTCATTTTGACATGCTTATCCCGGCGAACATTTTCAAAGGCAAGAGAGGCAACAGGGCAATAACTTCCCCTGGCTGTGTACAGGAGTCAGAGCAGCATTACCAAACCCTGTCCCTGGTGTTCTCCAGGAGAGCTTCCCATGTCCTGTGAGGGGATGTTTTTATATCCTAAAAGAGTGGCTCTGTGGATGCCACTTAAGAATTGCTGAAGAACTGGCACTGTCCTTTGATTACTTTGAGCTGCCAGGTTGAGTTTCTTTGCAGTCAGGTTGCCTTTCTACATCTGGATGTATGCTAATAGCCTCTGGGCTTCTTGAGATGTGAGAACTATTGCTGTGGCAATAGTATTAGTCTGACTTGCTTGATTGTGATCTTTCTTTTTCCTTTGTTCCAGTTTACTACCTCTGTTGTGGAGAGACTAGGTGGTGGTGATGCCTGAGATGTAGTACCTCTTCTGGTTTTGGCATGTTTGTATCATCTAATACATCCCACATTCATTTGCTCCTTCTTTTTTTCTATATTATTCACCTCAGAGGGCCCCAAAACATAGAGGCATCCAAACCCTATGATTTTAGGCCATTAGAGATAAAGCATAAAGGAAGAACTGATACTGCCCACAGTTCCCAGGTTGAACACAATTCTTTGCTTCTTGTCAAGCTGAAGGCCATAGCCTGTGGGGACATTCTCCATTCACGTCTGTGAGGTTTCTCCTGGGAGCATGTGGTATTTGAAAAAACAATGGTGGATCCTGGGTGAAGAATACTTCTTTACCTTTTCTGAGGTTCATGATTTTCGGGACTTTTGGTGCCTTACCCTTTTGTGATATTGGCTTTTGACAGGGTAGTGATAAATGCATTGTATTAGGGAATTTACTTTTTCAATTACCCTACTCCCATGTGCCTGTCATTATCTTTTTACCTTAGTACTGAGCTTGTCAGAGCACTGAGGGCACCAATAAATGGTAATTGTCCTGACTGATCTCACCTGGGACTCCCCACTGACATGTTGCTCCCATGGGCCCAGGATCCCACTGAAGTTTGGGTCTGGGTGCTCAGTGGCTGACTTGAATCCCTGTGTGGCCCCTGGTCCTGGTTCATTCTTTGCTGTGCCAGTGGACCTTGTTACCTGCCTCCAGTGTTCAGCCCGGTGAGTCTTCACCCCTTGGCGAGAGATGGTCTATGTGGGGGTTGCCCTCAGAACTCATTCCACCCCCCCTTCTGTCCCTCACAGCCCATTTTGAGGCCATGTGTACGGGCTGTTGATGGTCTGCATCAGCAATCAGCCACTTTTGAAAGAGTCACTGAGTAGCGTGTTCATCCAGCTTTTGGCTTGTCCTTTTCCCAGGCAGAATGTAAGGTGGACAGCTGTGACAGGATGGTCAGATCTACCTGTTCTTTACTGCTCTTCTCCCTGTTGTCCTTTCTATTTGTTCTTCAGCTCTCCTCCTCCTGTCAGGGCACCTAGAAGGATGTGATGTCCCGAGTTTCTCCAGCTGGCAGTTCAGGAGCCATTGCAGTGCTCCACGTGGTGCTGGTTGCTGTGGCTAATTGCCTCCGAGGTGCCTGCTCTGATTTTAAGGAGGTTGCATGTAGTCATCCTCTAATCTTGCTCAATCTTTTTGTATCACACTGAAAGGATTCCACAGTAAAATTATTGAACTGTAAGCTGGAGAGGTAAGGTGGGGAATGTAGTAGCTAGAGATAGCACATTGAGCTCTCAAAATGTTTATATTAATTGGAGAAAACCAGCAGGAAAGGACTGGGCTTTATATGTTTTTGTGTCAATTCCACCAGCTAATGGATGAAAGAGAAGTCAATATGCACAGTTTATTTAATTAAGTTATAGAACAAGGTACTTCTGTTAAGTTTTCCAGAGTTCTTTTGACCTGTGATCAAACACTGAAATGCAGTTTGGAGAATTCAAGCCTGGAATTTGTTATCTAGAGTAGCTTTTCAATCAAACTAAGATGGTTAGGTATTTTTCATGGTGTTTAGAAGCTGAACTTCACGAAAGAAATTATAATTTACCAGTTCTTACCATGGTATTGTTACAAAAGCAAACTCACCTTGAATATTAGGAGCAGTTTTGGTCACCACAATGTAAGAAAGATACTAAACTATTAGAGAGCATCTAGAGGAGGGCAAGGAAGATGGTGAAGGACCTTGAGGGGAAGCCATATGAGGAGTGGCTGAGGTCACTTGATCTGTTCAGCCTGGAGAAGAGGAGACTGAGGGGAGACCTCATTGCAGTCTACAACCTCCTTGTGAGGGGAAGAGGAGGGGCAGGCACTGATCCCTTCTCCATGGTGACCAGTGACTGAGGGAATGGCCTGAAGTTGTGTCAGGGGAGGTTTAGGTTGGATGTTAGAAAAAGGTTCTTCACCCAGGGGGTGGTTGGGCACTGGAACAGGCTCCCCAAGGAAGTGGTCATGGTATCAGGCCTGACGGAGTTCAAGAAGCATTTGGATGATATTCTCAGGCATATGGTGTGACTCTTGGGGATGGTCCCGTGCAGGGCTGAGAGTTGGACTGGGTGATCCCTGTGGGTCCCTTCCAATTCAGCATATTCTGTGATTTGTCTCTCTGCAACTACAAGACTAGCCTAGGTAGGGTTCTTTGGCTTTTGCTGTCAATGTGGAGCTATTGATCCATCAACATAAATCCTTACTTATCTCCAGTCAAGTTTATAGGACAATGAAATTATAGGATTGCTTGAATCAATCAATGTTTCTAAAGCAAGCTATAGAAATATAAACAAGTTACCGGTTATTTAATAAAGTCAATTTGCTTAGAAATGCCTGGCGATGGGCAGCAGATGTTACAGTAATTTCTGCTTTCTCTGGAATTTCACAGAGGATGCAAGATCTTAATGTCACTATTAGCGAAGGTAACTTTATTTTAGAAACTCATTCTGAACTCTCACAGCAAGAGGAAGAAACTGTCATTCCTTTTGACCACAAAACCTGTGCTATTTCTAAGTGGAGTTCTTTGAAATAACTAGGATATCTCACAGCTTGTTGCTTTTAGAGGAGACTTAGTACAGTGGCACTACATTTAGTTAGCATAACGAGTTTTTTAGCCCATAAGATATTGACTGAGTGTGAAGAACCAAAACTTTTAGTCAGCTAAGATTAAATTTGTTAGTGAAGTACAAGTTTGCATAAAATTTTAGCTTTCACAGAATTTTAAGCTGGGTGCCTGTTTCCTGAGAAGCATTTAGGTTAATATAACCAAATTCTGACTTGGCAAAACAATTTAAGTGTAAAAGTGTGTCTTTCAGTTTCTCAGTGGGAAGTGTCATGGAAGTGGCCTCTTCAGTGTGGTTTTACAGTTATTGTGTTTGCCTTTTGAGATCAAGTTTATTGGAGTGGTTTTATTCAAGGGAATGTAGAGCAAGATCTTTATTAGTAGACTCTGGTGCCTTGATGGTCTGTCTGTTCGGTAGCTTATCCTAGTTTGCCATGCAGGAGTACAGAATTATCTGATTAATCTGCCTAATCAATCCTTGAACAGGGTTAGTAATAATTAAATCACAGATGGCCATTATATATCCCCCATTCCAATACATTAATATTCCCAGTACTTTGGATATTAGGGTTGTTTTAAATTTAAAAAAAAATCCATGTAAAATGTGTCTTTGATCTTTTTTTGATTGGTCTGCCTTCAAGATGTTAAGAATTCATTTTGGTTTTGGAAAGGTTTTTGTCTTTAAGATAAATTATTATCATATATACTTACTCATTTTTGTACATGAGCTTTGTTAAAGCTTATACATAAACTAGTCTCTGATTTTTTTTTTTTTTAAGCTGTTTTGTGGTATTTTGGTCTGTAGTATTTTGTTGCTAAGCTGTCTATAGCAGAATGTAGTTGATCTGTGCTACAATTTCTGTAGACCCTGGGCTTCCTTCACCTATGATAAAGTTGGTGTGGCTCAGCCTTAATTAGATTATTATAGACCTAAAACATACAAGGTAGAATAGCACAAGAGGAGTTAAATTTGGTCATTAGCAGGAGTGTGTGGTTTGTCTAGCTGGTGTAGTCATTAGCCTCTGAAATAGATAAGACTATGCTTTCCATTCGATATGCTTTGAAGACAAGTCAAAGTCCTTAACGTGATTTAGGTTTACTTAGAAGGTCTCTGATCCTGCTTCGTAATAAGCTCTGTATTTCATGTTGGAACGATACTTGTGTATGTCAAGCATTGCTGAGGTTCACAGTCACAGTTGTATTCATTTGGAAGTTAATATGCATTGTTTTTGGAAGAGCATTTACAGAAAATATTATTGCAGTCAGACAGGGCTTTAAGGCAGGAAGGTTTCCTGTAAAACCTGGATTGTCTGGGTGCCAGGCTTTTTTTTTTTTTTTTTCTTTTTCAGTTGAGAAACAATTCAGTTCCTCTGACTTCGAATGCTGTTATGTACTTCCCTGTTTAATACTTACTGCTGCCAACATCTGTGCAGGCTGAAGCTCTGGCTGTTCAGGATTGGACTGCTTCTGTCTTGTAGGTTTCCCATTTGTAGGGAAGCTCCAATGCAGTGCTGGGGAAGGAGGGGTGTGATGGATGTCTTCTTGTAGATAATGTTTTGTTTATAATAAGCAAGACAGTGATCTATGGAATTTACTTGCTGCAGGAGAGAAGAGCTCAGATGGCACCGTGTCAAGGAGCTGCAAAGCTTGGTAGATGCAACCTGGAGTGAAGCCTGGTGGAGGCGAATGCAGACAGTGCTGCTGACTCATAGCAGTCTTAGAGGAAAAGGCTCTCTTCCCCTTCTGCTTGCCTCTGGCTTCCTCCAGCGTGTGGTTAGTGAGGACTTTGTCTCCCTGGTTCTCTGTTATGATGTTTACCAGTTTGGCTCAACAAAAGGAAGGGAGGTTGGTGAAAAATATCTGTGCTATTAACTGGTTAATTAGGATGACATTTCTCATGTAAAGGACCTCTAAAGAGAGACTCAGGATTGATAAATAGCCTGTTTTCATTGCTGTCTGCATCCCTGACTCCTTTTCCCCACCCTGCAAAGCATCATGTGGATTTATGTGACTCTTCACAGAGCTGAGATCGTTAACTCTGAGATGATAACTGTGAGTGCGTGGGTCTGTGATGAGGAGTGCTCTGGGTAGGTTTTGGAGCTGATGATGTGTGCCACCCTTCCTAATGGTTGGAGGTGCTGAGTTAAAATCCTTCTGCAAGTAACAGGTGATGAGGCTTAAAAAATAAAACAAAACAAACACAAACATCAAAACCAGAAAAGGATGAAAAGAAAAGCTTGATTATGTGTTGTCTTACAAATAGTATGCTGATGTGAGATTCTATTTTCTTTCATAATCCATGCATTTGAGAACTATTCATCCCACCTATTTTCTAGTGTGACTGGCAAAAGACTCCAATACTTCTTAAAAAACAAGTGAGTCTGTACTTGACCTGTGTGTGCTTATAGGAGTTATACAGTTGACTTTAACAGGAGAGCATCTGAACTCTATATGCAGAAAAATATGTCTTTAAACTAAAAAGCCAAGTAAATAAAAGTACAGTGTTATCAGAATATTATTTCTTACCTTCTACACTTGTGGTGATTAGTTTAATTTTTTGAAGACATTTTAATGCATATGGATATTTTTTTTTTTTTTAAAGTCCCACAAAATCAGTTGCTGGTTGGGGTTGGCTTATGGCTGCTGATTAATTCCTTATGTCACTGGTCTTGATTCCTGTTGTAGTTGTTTTCAGATAACTTGCCAGCAGCAGCAAACCAGCAGAGCTGTTACTGACCCAGAATAGCAATAGAGTTGTTAATACAAGCAAGGTTTTCTGTGAACTATGTCGCTATTCTGTGGAGCTGATGAGCTGGTTAACACCTTTTACTTATTCTGCGAGGATCTGAGGCTGGAAAGGAATTAATGCAGCTGTGAAGCACAGGAGAACCAAAATAGCAGTGATTCAGTTAGAGTAGAGCCAAATCTTCTTAAAATTAAACTCCATTGTGTTAGAGACTTTACTTTTTTTGATACCTATATTATTAACTTCTCTGATAAATGCAGGAAATGTAATACAGTGATATTGGGAGGCCTGCACATTAAATCTAAGCTATTGTCTTGGGGTTGTAATAGAAGAAACCACTCTTCATCTGGTGTGTTATGAGAATCCGATTCTACAGAATTTCTGTTTCTCAAGGTTACCATATAATTCACAAACTTAGTTTTTGCATAGCACTGATTTCCTTCACTTTCAGATAGGTTGTTTGGAATGAGTGGGAAGTCTGCAGTACATGTATGAGTATTTATAGTTTCATAAGCAACAAACAATACTGGACAGTTCAGGGAATTTCATCATGGGCAAGGGCATTTACTTGAAAGCTGCTGCTGTTGTTATCCTGAAGATTTTTTTGATTATGGAATTTGGGTAGTTTAGTGTGTAACAGGTTGATGGTCTTCTCTCACAGAGTTTTCCTCTAGTTCCTCCTTTTAGTTGTGATAATTTAAAGTTTACCTTGTTCCTTTCTTTCCAGATATAACCAACTTGTAAATTAAGTGCTAATGAAATTTTATGTTGCAAAGATGCTCTATTTTTGGTATTTCAGAGAATGCCACTGTTTGTGTGTCAGGGCACCCCTGTAAGTGTCTTTATATTTTTTTTCCATGATCTGTAACATGGTCAGGCTCTTTTCCCTTCTCTCTTCCCCCAACATATTCCCAAGTTTCCCACACTTGCTGTCTAAAAACCTATTCAGCAGCACCGATGTCTCAAGCAGTGGGTATGTAAATATTTATGGGCATGGCAGTCAACAACAGTGGGAGGGGGGAAATTGCTACATTCTACCATTCAGGGAGCCTTCGAGTTCTGTCTCGGAGCGTGCAGTCGATGGGAAGAGGAGAGGCTTGCAGTTTGTAGTTGACATGTTTTTGCTCTCTCGGTTCCTGTTTCATTGCAGATGTCATTCATATAGCAGTGGAAGGCTTTATCAGCTCTTGCGGAGGCTTTCCCCTGCACTCGGCACTCAAGGCTGGAGCTGTAGTGGAGAAAAATGGAGCCTGTAGATCTCCTGGCATTTGCCTCTGTAGAAATGAATAGTACAAGAGTCACCCTGGCTTTGCTGGTGGTCTTCCTGGTCCTGCTGTATTGGTAAGTGATAATGGTGGTATGGGCTGCATATCAGACACAAAGCCTGCTGAAGCTCCTCCAACATCTACAGAGCCTTTTATTCATATGGGGAAACTGGAAGCAAATTGCCTGGGAGGGAAATGGAGGGGGAGTTGGTTTGGATGCAGCGGTTGTACTAAATGCTCACAAAACTCATGACGCTTTTAGAGAATTCTTCCCTTGCAATATTGTCTTGTAAGTGCTTTCCCAACAAACTGCTAACAAAAATTGTCTTCAAAATCAAAAAACCCCCAACAACTTATCTGTTGGTTTCTTATTAGTTTCTGTGGGCAGCAGGAACATTGGTTAGAAAGAAACCAAGTTTTCATTGGACTTCTTCTCTGTACTATGCAGCACACTTGTCCCTTACCAGGTTTCTTGGCTGAAGTGTACAGACACTTTAACTGCTGCTTGAACTTCCTCTCTTGTTCTTTCCACACTGACTAGTGGATACAAATCAGAATAACAGCAGCCCTAGTGGTTAGCACAGTAGGCATTGCAGTGAGCTGTGCTGAAATGAAAAAAAACTACCTGTCTCAACAATTCATTTCAGAAATTAAATTAACTGAACTGGGAGTACTTCTCTGACTGTTTTTATATTCTCAAATCCTGCTTTTCAGTTAAAGAATGTTTTTTTTCTCAGTTGTATGAGTGTTCAAGAAAAAGGTGCAGGTATGGTTGTAGAGAAGGAACATCTGACAGAACTCCAAAGCTAACCTAGAAGAGAATAGTGGTGGCATCATGAGTTTAGCACAATCATTGTAGCAACGTAAGTGACAGATCACTTCTGCATGTATTTTGTCATTCTTTCACCCTGTTGAGCATCAACTTCCTCCTGTGTCCAGGGAGGGTCTAGAGAGACTAGAAAGAGTCAAACTCATCTCTGATGTGCAAGGCCATATCAAGTAGGTGGGTGGCCCTGCTTCCTTAACAGGATCTCCCCAGATCATCACAAACGTCCAAGTCCTACTTCCTTTGAATTTTACCAGGAAAAGAATCACAGCTCTAGATCTTTAAGTAAGACTGTACTGTTTAGCTGCCAACTTGTGCATGTCTGTGAGCTTAAGGGGATGAGAGGGAGGACAGAGGCACATCCACAGTTCAGAAAAGCAGCAGATCAGCTGGTGAGATCTGACCACCCGTGAGTCATCTGAAAGAGCCTGATACTTCCACGTAGTACATGTCCAGATGTGCGGAGATCTCTGAAGACACAGAAGTGCTCCTTGTAAACGTTGGTACATTCTGGTGTGTGCTTGTCCAGGGCTTCATTTTCCAGTTCCGTTTAGGGAAGGCAGTTTCTCCCCTTGAAGTTATAACATGGTGTTTTAGTGCACATTCAGTTTTGCCATTAACAAAACCAGCTCTAATTGCAGAGTTAAGGCAGGCTCATGGCTGTGGTCAGTCACTGCTGAACTGAGTGCCTGTGATTTAAGTTTCAAAAAGTTCAATTTACCAGTGAGGTGGGAAATTGTCTAACAGTAGAGACACTCCATTTAGTGTGCCTCCTTTGCCGGTTGAAAGGGAGTTCTGTGAAACCATCACGAAAAGGAAGCTGAAGGTTTATATGGGGAAAGTGTTTTATACTCTTTCCTGCCAATGGTAATTACTACCCAGTCTTGTTGATCTACAGATTCAGGTTGATTTTTAAGCAGCTTATTAAATACAGGTGTCTACAGGTCACTATTCAAATGAGAAGCTTAAAACTGCAATGAAATATGCTGGATGACATCTGTGGGCTATTGGTGGGTTTGCCTGGTGGCTAAGTTATTCAGACCCATTTATCTCAGTAAAATGCAGTGACCAAACCTGTAAGGTAACGTCTTGAAGCACATCTGCTAGTGTGGTGGTTGCTGTTCAAACTTGTCAATTTATTCATTTTGAGTCTATTTTGTATAGTATTTTATACTGCATGCCTGTTTAAACAAATGAGTAAAACTCAATGCATGCTCACAGAATCCTTTATTCATGGCTGAAACCTTGGGTTCAAGGAATTATTTAAACAGTAAAACGGTTGCCAGTAGAAATGCAGGTTCTTAATGCTAGAGAATGTTTTTATTATAGTCATGTTGCATACCTGATTATCTGGCTCTTCTAGGAGCCAGAAAACATGAGTGTTGTGTATGGCAGGAGTGATAATAAAGTAATAACTCTTAAAGTTCCTTTGTTTATGTTTTCATTCTAAGCCTTATTCTCATTTTTTAATAACTCCTGAATTATTCTTTTTCTAGCTTTTTCTGCCAGAATTGTACCTTTTCAGAGGGGCAGTCGTGCGGGAAGGAAGGAATGAATATTTGCTGTTGTAAATTTTGTTATGGTAGTAGCTTATGATTGATCGGGGTCATGTTGTGTCAACTCTTGTGTGAGTACAAAGAACAGGCAGTTTGTCCACCTTGTTGGCTGTGAAAGGCTTAGTAAGGCTGAACAGAAGGCAGTTGCAGGTAGAGGAGAGGGTCAAAATATCTAATGCACAGTGGAATGGGAACATGGTGATGGCAGCTGTCACGCTATTGAGCTGTTTCCTTCACATGATTTTTGTGGGTAGGGGTACTCAGTGGTTTAAATGACAGCCTTGAGCTACTGTCCATCAGCTCAGTCTCAGTCGCTGTTAGTGTGTGTATTGTAAGGCCAGCTGTGATTTGTCACTGTTCAGCTGGCAGGTGGTATCTTGCTAAGCTGTGATAAGACCAATCTCTTCACATTTTTGGGTATGGTAAGGTCATATGAAGAATGGGTTGATTTGGAAAGGGAGGAGAGGCTATAGCTGCATAAAAATAAACTTCTGGGGAAGATAGAGTTCTTAGGAAGAAACTTGAAGGATCTGATAATTTTTAGGCTGTTATTTATGGTACAGTGAAAATCATCAATAACTCTTTATAAGAAATCATTTAATAGCACATCTCTGATTCCTCCTGTGTTGTCATCAGTGTAAAATAAAGGTGATGCTTGTGGTGTAGCATGTCAATTTTAAACCAGTGGAAGCAAGTATAATCTCTGTGTTTGTCTTCCACGTGACCTTGAGTCAGCTTTAAGGAGAGGCTTTTTGAGGTATTTGATTTAATGCTGGGAGTAGAGATAACTGAATAGCTTTTGGGCACACAGTCTCTTCAGATGTGAAATAGAAAGAACAACCCTGAGGTTGGTTGGTTGGTAATCTGTTAATTTAAGAATTAACTCAATTAACTCATGAATTAGCTCAAACCTGTTTGCTGTCCCCCATTCCTGAAGGACTTAGTAGTCTGCTACCCTCCCCATTCTACGTGTTCTCAGTAGGTCAAAGTTTCTTCTTGCAGACTTCATATCACGGATTCTTCAGTGGTTGTTGCTACATCACTGCTATTGTGATAGACAACTAAATTACTGTTTTATCAACCACAAAAAGGCATAATATGGCTAAATAACTGAAGTTCAGTCATACCAGTGGCACAACACTTAGCACTCCTAAAAAATCTCATGTCCATGTCCCTCCCACCCCCTGTGATTTTTTTTCTACACATTCTGATTATCACAGCAGTTTCTTTTAAGAGCATTTTCTTTCTCAGTTGCAAGGACTGCTGTCTCTATTTGCCTAATCTCTGTGAATCTCAGGGTTTTTTTCAGGCATGAAATAAAACCAAACACTTAAGAGAGGGATGAGGTTAACATTTACAAATCCAAGTGATATTCTCTATTGAAAAATACAGTGGTATATCTATGCAACATATTGTTCATTTTCATTTCAAACATATGCTGAGTTGGATATCCCATGCTTGGCTGTAGTTGCAAACATTGCTTTGTGTCTTTCTTTTTGCTGTCTGGGTAGATGTTTGATAAAATGAAAGCAGGAGTTTATCTTGCTTTAAAGTTTAATGTACCATAAGCTGAGCATTATGAAGAAGCTGTCACAGCATTCAGGTACCTGTGTTCAAACTGGATTATCAACCCCTTGTCTAAACAAACCCGGGCTTTTTTAGAAACATGGAGGTTGGATGGGAGTGTTTGTTTATGTTTGTAAGATACATGTCTAATTACATGCTTTCAAACAAAGCAAAACATATACTAATGGTGTTCTTGTCTATTTCTGAGAAGCTAAGTAATTCAGAAAGATGTCATTTCCACATTTTTGCTTTCTACATTTTTTACAGTAATATTAATAATCACTTGTGTTACAAACATGTATAGAGAGACAAGAAATTTGGGTTCCACTGGATCAAGGTACTGTCCACTCATTGCATTGCAAGTCAATCCTGACCCAAAGCATTTGCAGTCTCTGATTAAAAGGAATGAAAACTAAGTATTTTTCTTCCTCTGATCTGAAGTTTGCATACAGGTAGATGTGGGAGATACTTAGACATGGGTAACGTGTTAGAGTTCATCAGTTGGTACCACACTTGTACTAGACCACATCAGAATTTGATCTCAGGACAGGTAGCATTTCAATACAGGTGACTTGAGTATGATTGCTTGTTTGGTGTTAATCTTTCTCCAGAAAAAACTTCATTCTGGTTTTGCAGAACTTTGTTCTTTGGGTGTGAGTTAGGTAAAACTGAGGTCAAATAGATCTCAGGTGTTGGGGTTTTTTTTCCCCAAATAGATGCTATCTAATACTAGATCTTGGTCAATTTTTGCTCCTTGAAAAATCAGTATTTACCAAAGATGTTTGATAGCCAGAGCTTTAGGCTTATAACCTGAGTGCAGGAATAATGTGAGCAGATTATTCTCCCTAACACATCCAGATAATGCTTCTGGACAGATCCAGGGACGGGCAGTACACGGTTTGTATCCTTTCTGGATCCACCACTGACTGTGGGTGGGTAGACCCTAACTTTTCCACCTGTCACTGCTGCCATCAAAGGCACAGGGTTGCAAGGACCTCTATGGCTGGAAAGAGGCCTGGGTAAGGAGCACCAATATACACTCAGAAAGACGTACAGCTGCACTCTTGTGTCAGGCTCTTTGAGTTGAGAGCTTCAGAGAGGCATCCTAATTCTCAGGTGTTAAAGCAAGCTTGTTTCCTTCGCTGGCAGAAAGCATGGCTCTGTAGACAGTGAGTGCTCAGGGGCTGCTGCTCCTGTACTGCTGCTGGGCTCTGGCTGCTGAACTTGTCTCCATCTTCCACATCCTTGCTGCAGCCATGGCCGATGTCTGAGCTGGGATCTAAGGTTACAGTCCCTAATGAATCTTCCCCTATTACAACCTTGTAGCTTCTCAGTTTACAGTGAACGCAGCATCAGGATTACAGGGTCAGAAGGCAGGGAAGTTTGGGGGGTTTTATCTTCTGTTAACCCCAGCTGGTGTTTTTCTTTCTCCCTAAAATGGCCGTTATGTCAGTGGAAATCATTCTGCTTCCCTCCCCTTCATTCGAATGTCCCATTCTGAAAGCTGGGAGGATCTGACTCAACAGGAAACATCAGCAAACTGCTGTTGGTGCCACAAAAAAAGCCTAAAAGATTCTAAATTGTCTTTGTCGTGCAGTTTCACATCGAGCAAATCCGGAATTCCCACTAATGTGTCAAACATAATTCGATCCCACAGCTGTGCAATATAAGCCTTGTCTTTGAGCTAAATCAAGCTTCTCTAGGTGAGCCTGAGAAGGAGCAGAGTAAGCTACTTAATTGTAATTTGGAAAAGTGCCACACCACAAATGACTAAATACTTTCTGGAAAAAAAAAAGCAGATTTGTTCATCCAGAAAGAAGTTCACCCAGTGCCCTGATTGTGCTGCTTTCAGGTAAAGTTATTTTTTTGGGGAAAGGTAGAACAGTTTCCTGTTGCTATTGCAGCTTCAGAGCTAGATTCTCTGGGATGCCCTCAGAGGCTGTTTTAGCACCTTGGTTATTCTGATAAACGTAGCTGGGCCTCTAGTGCTGTGCAGCTTTGGTTTTGCTTGCTTGCACTTTACCTTAAAACTCAAAAACCTCTTATGTTCAAGTTGTTTTGTTTTAAATTTAGATATCACATGTCAAGCAGTGTTTATTTGAAGGCCCTCAAGAGCTTGCTGAGTTTTTGGCTTTTGTGAAGGTGCATTTACTCTAAAAACTCCATGTAAAAGAAGTCAATATCCAGCCTATTAATTCCTTGTGGCCTTTGTTTTTCCCTAAACCTTTTCATGACCCATCGAATCCCATATTAAAGCAGCGTTTTTAGTGCACGGAGATTAGAGCATTAGTATGTTAAGGTACAGGGATAGGATAGTTTCCTTCAGTTTTCCTTTCCTTCCTTCTCTTGTGGTCTCCAGATCTAGTGTCCAATGGAGCATGCTGCAAATGCACACAAATGATGCAAGAGCAAGCAGGAGCTGGATGCAGCCCTTGAGCCATCTCATTTCTGCTTTCCCTTCCTGCAGGGCTTGCAGTGGACTGGGTCTGGACTGGGTTGTAGGGGCAGGAGAGATTGTTAAGGGGGTAAATTACTCTGAGTTCTCCAACAGACAACTTCTACCTGGAACTCTTCTCTGGAGCTTCACTTAGCTCTCTTCTGGACTAGCACCTTGGTTTTAGCTTTTGATCTGCTGTTTACCTTGGGGCAGGTTACTTCGTTTAACTTGGGATATTTGGGCATCCCTCAAACTGATTTTGGGAGCTCCAAATTAACTTTTAGGAGTTCCTGTCTCCATCTACTGACTATATTTGGAACCTGAGCAACTTTATTCACTGCTGGTAGTGCTTTAAATGGATTTGAAATTAGTTGGTGAAAGAAGGCAATGTAAACAACCTCCTCAGAGAGGAGGCTCTGCCTGTACAAGCAGTGGGGCACTCCATGGCATTGCACTGGGGCTGTCTCTTGCTGTGTCTGTGCATTTCATTGCACGTCTGCTGCAAAGTCTCCAAACAATGCCATGAACTCTGCTCTTCCCTGAAGCCCAGGGGAGCATACTGGCAGGTCCTGTGACTGCCGTGCACCGGGGTGCTCCAAAGTATGCAGACTTGTCACGTATTTCAGATAGCAGACCAAGTGTCCTGCCAGCCTGCCTGTCCTCCCTCTTAAATGAAAAGTTAAAATTTGGGCAGTTTTGACAGGTTAGAACTCCTCAGTGCTGAAACACAGACCCATGTTCTCCCTTCTCTTGTCTCCTTTAACACTTTAATACATCATTTAAAGAAAGTTGTCTCTATTCTTCTTCGCTCATTTTTGTCCTTGTATCAGACTTCAACCATACCAGTGTTTGCTATGTTTTGTCCTCATTGCTGTCTCACAGCTAATTAATGCCTTTGATTGCCATGCCTTGCTCTTCTGTAGGGAAGTTTTATATGGTACTTAATGGAGTTGTCTGAAAAATATTTTAAAATAAAATATTGACAAATTATTGAGAGATTGCCTTTTATCACTTCCACTTGACATACCCAAAATCTTTAAATGGATTTTTTCCATCTCTTATCTCCCTAGTTTTGGTTTTGGCTTTTTTTCTTCATTGAACACAAAGTTTACTCTTCCATGAGCTCAGTGTGTGCTACTGAGCACACAGCAGAACGAGCTCAAACTCTTTTCTGCTCTGGGCTTGGATATGCATTTTTTTCACTTTCACAGGAATAGTAGATGAGCTTAAGAAAATGATGTTCAATGTCTGCCTCTTCCTTCCCTCACTTTTATATGCCACTGCTTACACTGGTGACAGTTTCTTTTAAGCTTTACTTGTTAATTTGACATATATTTTCTATGACTGGAGTCATGTGCAGGTCAATAGGAGTACAAGGGTTTTAAGGCAGGGGTCATCTAGAATGTGGGAGATTCTCCATATCCATTCCTTTGATAGTTTCTCTCCTGACCAGTTGCAGCTTTCAAGGTTCTACAGAACCTGTGAGGTTGCTAGGGGAGTAAAGAAGCAACAAACAAGGGAAAGGGCAAAACCTGTTATATTACTTTGTTGCTTGGGTAGCAGAAGAAGCTGGAAATCCAACAATGGCTGGAAGAGGACTGGGGAGAACAGGCACAGAAGGATAAGACTCCATATGAGTTCTTAGTGGGTCATTACAGCTTAAGCCTGGAAGAAAGGAGCTGAACTGAGATGTATGCTGGGAGAGGAGAATGGGGCAGTCTCTGGGTGCTTGTGTTGACAAAATAAAGTCTACTTTCTTTGAAATAATTCCTGTCAGCTAGTAAAAGCCTTGTGATACTCATTAGGAGTTGAGGGGTATGGGAAGCATAAAAAGGCAGTGGACTTAGAGGAGATGAATAATTGGTAACTGTATGATCACAAGCTCCTGCTGAATGAATGCTCTTGGATGAGAACTACTGGCAGAGTTCTGAACCTGTAAGCCTAAGTATTGTTTTAACTTACTCGGCGGCAATAAATCTGATGTAATCTGCACATGCATGTTTGTGGTTTCTCATCCAAAAAGCTCCAAAGAGCTTTTATGTAAACACCCTCTCAGTAGAGCTATAACAATTGAAGAGGTCTTCAAGGCACGTGGTTTGAAGTGTGGGAAAGAGATGAAATAAAGCACCCTGGGTGAAGAAGGAGCAGCTGAAGGATGTTCTCTGGGTTGCATGCTGGCATGAGAGACAGATACTGATGGTGGTCAAGACTGTGAGAGCCTTCTTCCATTTCTTATAAAATCAATGTGATCTGTTTGTTCTCCAAAGGCTTTAACAAACCTCTGTTTTAAGATTTTTGAAATACTTGTCATGGGTCGAGTTGCAGCAGTCTCTCCAAGATGGTTCTCACTATAAGCTTCAAGGCAGAAAAACTGTATGTTAGGATAGATTTCAGTGAGTATAACACTACTGTACTGGATTGATTCATGTCTCTGAAAGTTATGACGAATTGTACCCAGTATGGGACTCTTGAGTTGACCGACTATTTCCTTGGTAGCCATTCAGGTCAGAGCTCTCGCCAACAGCTTTAGGAAGGGCAAACACCTCTCAGGGATTCCAGAAAGACTTTAGATCCACTCTTCAGCTCAGGAAACAGGGTTGTTTGGAGTAACGTTCAGCAGCCTTTACCTCTAGATATGTATCTGGCTTGCTATTTCTCATCCCCTCTTTAGAGCTAAGAATACATGGTGCAAAGGTAAAGGATCCCCAGCTTTGTGAGAACTGCACCTTGCTAGGACAAGAAACCTTAAGCCTTGCCTGTTTCAGAAGTATCTTAAAATTGGTTTGTCTACTAGAATGTTTCAGAACTTAGATAATTTCTCACAGTTAGGACACCATCCTCAGTGGTTGTGTTTTTAAACTTTAAAAAGTTTAATTTTTTTGCAGTAGTTCAGTATTCAGTGGTTTTACAATTTATTTTCTTTCCTGAGATACAACTTTTGGGTAATATAAAGGGAAATACTCTCAATTTAAGTGGAAAACCAGCCATCTGGTGTTCTCCTAGGACAAAGAGCTGTGTTATTAACTGAAAGAGACCATCAGATCTTGAGTGTCAGGTACAGACCAGTGAGGAGCCTCCCCAGAGCAAGGTTGCAGAGAGAGCTTGGAATATTAACTGTGGGCACGAGATGGTGGAAGGACCATAGGAACATGCACTTTCACAGGCCATGAATCTCGTGAGGGCTGGTGTATTTACAGTGTAAGGGTGTTCATCCTGCCAGGACTAAGGCTGGGATTTGAGACTTGGGATTTGAGTAGTTTATCCCTAACCTGCCTTCTCAGCTTTAGTAGGCTCAAGCTATTAACAAGCATGGTAAGAAGGCCTTTATTTTCATGATAGCTGGTGACTCAGTTCCTCTTTCAAGCTTTAACTGTATCACTGGCAGACATTTTTCTGTTTAATTTTTGACATTGCTAGGGATTCTGTGCAGTAAACCCTTTTTCTCCCTCCTTATCCCTCTTTTTATTTACGTTCCTGAGTGAGAGCATAGCCAAGCAGTGAGCTCAGTGCCATGGAAGCATTTTATATTTTGAGCAGAGATAAAAATCTCATTCCTTCTATAAACAAAACAAGTCAACAGATGATGCCCAGGAGAACCATTTCTCTATAGCCATTTTCCTCCAGCTGCTTTCTATTCTGTGCAGCTTGCAATGCACCATATGAAATACGTGTGTGCCTTTCTGTGTGTGCAAAGCACACGTTTCCTCCAGACAGTGGCAGCTTTATCATTAAAAAAGAAAAAAAACCAAACCAAAACAACAAAAAACCCCCAACCAAACCCAACAAAACCCCACATTTTTTTTTCTTTTACAGTGCTGTAATAATAAGATTACTAATAGTGAGTTGAGATTTTTGTTGTTTAATAGCGTGTACTTGCTAGAGGATATGCTGCAGGGACTCTGCAGCCACAGCCACTGCATCTTCCCTCGGAATGGCTTTGCACTATTGTCTGTGCGAGGATGAGGGACAGAAATAATCTGAGTTTGAGTGCATCGTAAACATGGCAGGGATGAGGGTACAGCAGAATAGCTTGTTCAGAGTTTGCTGCCCTGTGTGTTCTGGCCTGGGTCCCTGTGTCAGGGAGGAGCTTCTCTCCAGCGCTGTGGCAGCTTTGTGGCTGGGCACGGGCATAGTGCAGGAATGAGACTGGTGCAAGGCAATAGGAAGTGGCCCCTGCAGCCTGTTGTAAGCCCTTGGTTGATGGCACCTCTTGCTCTCCTGCTTCTGTTTAGTTATAGTGAACAGTTCAGAGGCTTAGTTGGGAGGTCAAAAGTTGCAAGGGGGTCGGGGCTGAGACCCACAGGCACTGTGGAAGGAAATAATGCATGGGAAAGAACAGAGGGTTGTCTGGATGAGGAGCTGGTAGATAAAGTGCATGGCAAGGTCTCACATTCTTGGGAGTAGTTGCTGGTCAGCCCTTGGCAGAGGTGCAGCTGCAAGTATATCGTATCTCAGCAGTGTCTTTCTGCTCACCTCCCCCTGCTGGGATGTGCTTTTGTACAGGAGGATGGTGGCTATGCCAGATGTTCCTAAGCTGGGGCCTGGGGGAGTAGTATCTATCTTTGCAGGGGCAGGGAAAGGTGATAAAAGTTTGAACATTGCTAGGTTAATGGACTATCTTTTTGCCATAAATAGTCAGTAGTCTCTGAGACATGAAGAAACTTGGAGCTAGCTGGGGCGGGGGGAGCAGGAGCACAGTAAAATTTGGCAACCCTACTTCTGGTCGTCTAGATAAAGCATGGTTTCGAACTGAAGGAAAATAATGTGGTGTCTCATCCAAAACACACCCAAGAGCTTTTATGTAAACACCTTGAAAGTATACGTGTATGTACACACATATGTGTACATCTACACTTGTGTATAAATACATAGAAAGTGACTCAGAACAAACAGCTTCCAAATGAACAGCCGAACGTAACTGATCTGATCCTTGGATAGACCATGCTCAGTGCCCAAAGCAACCCCCTTATCCCATCTCTAGCCAAATGACTTCTGGCAGCTAAGGAAATAACCTTGGGTAAAACCAATAGAACTTTTATAACAGGGACGTTAGCTATTGACCCTGAGTGTATTTTATGACATTGCCTTGGTTTTGCCTTGTATATCTTCATTATGTTGTTGATGTGTTGTTCTGTGTTTTTGAAAAAAGTGCGGTTTCTCTCCTACCACTCCAGTATCTGTCACTGCAGCACCTGGGCTTTGGGTTCATCCTCATCAGCACCAGATCATTCTCTAAGGCAGATCTCATCTGAGCCAAGGTGGGCACATTAGAGAATTTTGATTTATTTAATTGGAGTGCAAGACAAATAATTTATACCATTTCTACTATGCTACTGGGAGAAGATAGGCTGTACTTGATCTGGTTTGAAATTCACTTTTCCACATTTTCAGTTATTTTCCACAAATTTCATTTATTGGAGCTTTTTTTCTACCAGATCTTGGTGGGCTTTGGGTGTTGTGGCTGAGATGGTTTTGGTCAGAGACTTCTTGCCCTAAACCTGAGTTTGCTGAATCATTAAAACAGGGTCTCAAACTTGCTTGAGAACTCAGTTCCATTTACTTTGCACAATTGCTCTGGTAAAGTTAGAGAGCAGCAATAAAAGTTCAGTAGAAATTTCCCTGACTGCCAAGTGCACATAAATCAACTTTTTTTAAAAAAACTTCTACTGCTGAAAGTGTTTCCCGAGGTGATTTGCTTGTGTCTGAGCATTTAGGCTCTATGTAGTTTGAACTCAGAGCTTTAAGGAAATGAAAGCTAAGTGTTGTAACATAGCTGACTTTTTATTTTATTTCCCAAAGAAGTAAAATATTTTAGGTACTTAGTTCTTTTGAAAATTTGAGTTAAAAAGGGCTGGTTAACAGTTAGGAATCTTTTTGCAGTTGCTGGAGTCAGGAGCTGGCTGTATTTCTGGGTGAAGTTATTTTGGGCCAAGTTGTAGAGCTGACTGTAATATTTTAAAACATTTTGGTGAAGTTTACATGGTCAGCTTGTCTCATTAATTATCCAAGAAATTCTGAACTCTTAAATAACAGCTCTAAGCTGGTTTACTAGTGCAAGCCGTTTAGATTCATAGGCTGAATGTGGCTTGCATTGCTTAGACCACTGATGAAGCAGTATGTGGTTTTTCTTTCTTACCTGAGAACAGTTAGAAACAATGCCCTTACCTTTTGTTATCTTTCAACTTTCACATGGACTTTTTTCTGACTGAAAAGTGTTATTAAACTTAATATTGTTAAAAGTAGTAAAAGAACAACCCACACAGAAACCCAAGCTGCACCATAAATCCTTCTCTGAAGTTGCTCACACTGGTTATGTAAATAAAAGAGAATTGATGCTCTTTGCATAATTGTGATCACATAGGGGAAATGGCTCATATGTGATAGAAATGGTGTGTGTGTATGTGTGCCCATCCACCCAGCTCTGTTTTTTTTTGTTAGCTCTGTAGCTGACATAGGCACCACCTGAGGCAGAAAATGTCCTTTCTCAAGGTTTCATGGAGGATCACTGCAATGGCTGTTTTGTCTTTTTATTGCTTGGCAAAAACCTTTTGACTGAAAAATATGCTGTTCTGTTCAGGAGAAATTACTGTATGTAGTCAAACACTAATGACTTTCCATTGAATGTGGTGGATTTTGGTTCCAATTCCAAATGGTGCACTGTATCTCTACGAACTAAGGGATGTTTCAACCCCCGTGACTGTTGATCCCCAAGGATGCAGCTGATCCATCTATGGGTTTTTTATTTGTAAATTGCATTGCATTTGGAAATAGCTGGTGGCCAAAATCATTATCATTGTGTTAATTTAAAGATCAGTCAGCGTTTTCAGGGCTGGGCAGTTTCAAGAGCTTTCTCCGAGCAAGTTGGAGGCTTTGTCTTGTAGGCTGTGAGCAAATTGTTACAAAACACAAGAGAGTTGGTAGGAGTTTGTGGAATCATAATTAATTGACAATGGCTTTTCAAAAACGACATTTTTCAATTTAAAATAAGCTGTTAAAACAATTTGGAACAGTGTTGTGATAGTCCCTTGACACACGTGGGGAGCTTTGGGTTAAACATATAAATAATGCTGAAAGGACTATATTTAGTTCCAGACTGATCCAAGGACAATTGAAAAATTGAAGGTCAAATAACAAAACGACAAAAAAGAAAATTATAGCCCTCCTTGTTCTGTTCTGCAGCATGCTGCTTGGCAGCCGTGAAGGTTCAATACTGGGGAATTTGTCACATACACAACTATTTATGATTTGTACTTTAAGCAGACCAAGTAAGCATGAAGTGTGTGTACTTATTGACAACAGCACATCACTGAGTCTTGTCACACTGAATCTGGACAGCAGATCCCAAATATTGTAGAATTTTGGGGGACTAGATATTAAAAGATCTATGAAAACCCAATAAATCAATCAATTGATCCCAGCTTTCCCCATGCTCTGTCTTGACCCTTGGGCTCTAGCAGTCTCTTCTTGGAGCTGAGCTAAAGTGTAACCAGGTGCTAAGTGTTGGGCTAAGACCATTGCTTGTTTTATTATTTTTATTTGGACAAGCTATTAAAACTGTCGAACAAAAGGATTTCAGTTCACTACTGGTTTGGGAGAACTTTTAATCTATGCTTTAGCAGGACTTTGTTTAAACAGCCCAAGTGTAGAGCTCAGTGCTTCCAATTGCAGACAAGACAATGACCTTCAACCCCTCCAAGTCAACCCTCCAGTTGCGGTGCACTTTCTTTCTTCCTTTATGGGCAGACCTAGTGCCTGCACTGCCGATCCAGTCAGAATCCAAGCTAGGTGCTAGGCTGTATCTTCTTCACCTAAGAATAGTATTTCATTTCAGTGGCCGCAGGTAGCACAGGCACTGTTAGAGCCACAGGACTGGATCTCAGCAGGTCATGCCTATTTATTCAGCTGAGGTTCTGCACAAGGACAGCGAAGCTCGGGATGCTCAGGCTGATAATACATTGATAGAAATTGTCAGTGATGTGATTTGTGCAATCATGTTTATGCGATGTTTCACTTGACCTAATCTTGCCAAGCCTGATCATGCCTGCCTGTCCTCTTGCACAGCTCCCAGCATGCCCAGAGCATTTGCCTACTGGCCAACCAGGCCACAGTTCCTGAGGCCGGATCACTTCCCTGGAGTATCCGCAGGCCAGTTTGCTCCTGCCAGTTGACACATGCTGACTGCTATGTTTTTATTAGGGGATTTTGGTAGTATGTGGTGTAATTAATTATTTTCAGAGGCTTTATTTCATTTCAACTAGTCTCACACTAGCCTTCCTCTGCTTGAGCTGCTTATGAAACTGAGCAGTGGGGTTTTCAAACTTGCTAATACACTTAATATCAAATGTGTGCATTGTATAGATAATGCCTATTCGGACAAAGATTTGGCTACAGTTGGGTGAGAATCAAAAGCATCCCTAGCAGTGTTCAAAAATGAGTGGGAATACATGTGGTCCAACTTAGTTAGCAACTTGTCCCCAGATAGATGCATTCAATTCTGAAACTGCAGCATTCAGAGAAACAGACTTCTTTTTCTTAGATGGAAACCATGTCTTGCATAATCTGTGTTTTTGTGATATCATTGTAAATCTAGTCTTTGCCTGTCAGAGACAATGGGAAACAATCATTTATTTCAAATACTAGCTGACTGTTGTTGACATTTTCTATGAGCATCTCTCTCTCCCTTTCTCTCTGTTCTCCTTAAAAACATCTTTGTGCATGCTAAAAATAAATCAAATTGGAGGACCAATAATTAGGGTCATTCCTTTAGCAATGAGTTAATCTCTTTAGAGAAGTGAAAATCAAATCGGGATTGTTCTCAGCCCAATTCCCAGATAATGGATTGGTTTTGGTTTGGTTGCTTCTTCACTTCCTGAAATTTATATGTTTAATCTTGACTGTGTTTTGGAGTAAGATGTAAACGCAGTTACAGTTTAGAAGATTGGTTGAAGTTTTATCCTGGCAAAGGCCTGTGTAAACTTAAAATTTGGCCTTAAAAAGTTGTGGAAAACAGTAATTCTTGCCAATGTGTCTCTTAAAAGACATGTTTATAACAAGTGAATGTTTGCCCACTCTTTTTTTATCACCCCCAATATTAGAGGGAGCAGTTACATGAACAGTGTATCTGTTTAGTTGCTATAAGGTATTCACTTATAGCTTAATTTCCTTTACCTCCAACTTTTACAGATTATTTATAGACTAATTCTGAGTTCATAAACTTGTATATGCAAACATGATTTTTTTGTTTGTTTATCAGATATTCATGATTTGGGCAAGGAATCCCTGGGCAGAACAGGGAGTTCAGCACAGGTGAATGTGGGTACAGGTCTGTCTTTTCTTTAGTGTATGAAACTTGACACTCTGATGTGTATGTGCACAAGAAGAGGAAGAGGACATAAATTCCTGAAACCATAATTTCTCTTACTGTTGACTACCAAAAGAAGAAATGAAAAGAGAACTCCCAGCCCTCACTATTTATGGTGTGTCACCACAGCATATTTTGGAGTTGTTTTTGAAGGGTCATTAACTTCACTATCTAAAAGTAAGCAATCAACCAGCATTCTTTTAACTGTCAAACAGAAGTTAAATGGATTCTTTTAAATTAGTTTTCATCTATGAAGAACATTTTGTTGTTCATGTTTAGTCTGTAAGGGTGCTCAAATGCCCTAGTTAAAGTCAGAGCCAGCCACATCAGGGACAATAATCTTTACATATGTGGAATCCAGCTATGCATACCTTTGTGATGAGAGGAATACACCTTTCCCAACATAACCAAGTAAGAAATACCTTAGCAGCATAGAAGGTTTGATTGTGATCTTTATTAGCTTGCTGTAAAGCAAGAGCAGCACTGCTGAACTCTGTGGAGTTGCTCTAATTTGAAGTGTGAACTCTGAAATACAGAGCAGAATAAATTCACTTTATATGCCTTAACTTGGAGAAGACAAGTCTGTGTGGCAGTCTCAGCAGGATTACCAGCATTCAATCAGTTTTGGGGCTTGTATATCCCAGCATTGTAGGTAGGCTTGGGAAGCTTAGTTTGCAGTAGAAATGTCTCTGCTCTTCTACAGAATGCTCTGGTAACAGCCAGACTTCCTAAATAATCATCATCCCTACTGTTCAGCGTGTGAACGCTGGGAACAGAAGTGTTGGGGGAATCTTTCACAGTTCTGGCAGAAAATGTGTCTCTTGGAGAACAGGAGACTTTCCACTGGCGCAAGTCCTTACTTTCAAAGACCTGTCTCTTTGCTGAGACAACCATCTGGCCATCTCTGAGGGATGGCAGTTTGCTGCTGGGGGTGGGTGTTACCTTTCCAGGTGGCTAGGAAAGCCTCTTACACTTGCATGCCATTGCCATCGGCAGAATGCACAACTGCAGGATTTTGAGTGCTTAAATTCATTATTCAAACTCCAAAATATTGTGCAATTTTTTTATTTTTTTTTTTTTTGTCAGGGAGTGGGGTGATCCCTAATCCTGATGACTCCCACTTTTTCTATTCAAGCCATAGGCATGTCTTTACTTGCTCATAGGTTTCAGGACTTTGAGATTGCTTTCAGTTCTACCTAGCAGTGACAAGCCTAGAAATGAGCTTCAGTTGGGGTCCTTTATCCATGCCCAAACTCCACTTCCTTATGCAGTCATGAAGTTTTAATATTGATGCTTTCATAGAAATCCAAATAATGAGGGATTCATGATAAAGCTGTGAGATTTTGTTGCCAAGTTTATGCTTGTGGAGCAGAACTAATAAAACTTTAAGGAGGAAGCCTTGGCCAAGTTTTGAAAAGTAGGTTATTTTTATTGTGAAAAACAAAATTTAAAAAGCACAAACAAACCCAAATCTTTGAGATTGAAACTCAATTTATGTGGCCAGTGTAGGCTTTTTGGTGAGCTGGAACAAGACAAACAGGTGTCAGGTGCATAGAAAACAAAGTAGTATCTATATGTTGGCTACGAGCTGATCTTGGCTTTCTCCTCCTTGCATGCATGATACTACAATGAAAGTTGGCAGAAAGAAATACGATTGCACGTGATTAAATGTTGACAGCTGAGGAACCTGACTTTCTGTTTACAGAGGTGAAAATGAGAAAAAAAAAAAAGGGGGAGTAAAGCTTCCTATCTGTCTTTACAGAGTCCTGGAAAATATAAGCTAAAAAGATATAACAAAAGCTGTAGTACCAATGTGCTTAAAAATAAGAAAAAGGAAAAGATTATGATCTCCAACATGTTCTGATGAAAAAAAAGTACTCTGATTCGAAGTGCAGAGGAAAAATCACTGCTTCCCCTGGGTGTGTGCTCTATTCCAGAGTGATTGAGAAATGCATACTAACGGAAAAGGGGGACAAGTTTCCCCCTTTCCTGGACTTCTGATATTATTATTTAGCCAATGCTGAGAGAATCTCTGCATACTATAAAGCTTCAGTCATTTCTGAAATATTGATCTGGGAAGGTCACTAAATTCCAGAGCTGGTGAGGTCAGGGTAATGAGATCAAGTGACAGGCCCAGTGGTACCCACTGATTTAGTTGTTTAGACACTGTAACCAAACCATGACCTTCTTGATCTGCAGCCTCTTTGATCTAACTGTGTGAAAACACAGCTGCTTACTGGATATTGCATATTAGTGTGCATGTAGGAGTTAAGGCAATGTTTCGTGACATTTACTTTAATCAGTCTGGTGTCAATTTATAAAAATGAGTATCACCCACCTGCCCAGCTTTATCTTTTACTCAGAGCCTTGTTTTTTTCTCCACTGATATAACTAGTGAGAAGAAGACCCTGCAGGGTCTGTGAGATACTCCCCCATTTGACTTGGGGGGGCAATGGGGGAAGATGGGAAAAAAGCCCTCCTGAATAAGGCAGGGAGAAAGACCAGATCTCCACAGTTTAAGATCTGTTAGTGGAGTTGGGGGGAACAGAATTAGTACCATGTAAAATCCTGAGAACTCTGCTGAAGGACTAACCATGGATCAAAGTCTCTTCTAGTAGATGGGTGATTTCAAGTCACTGTGGCTCAAGCAGAGGCACAGGCAGAGAAGCCTCTGGCTCCCAGGCTTTGCATGAAGAGATTCATGGATGCCCCACTCCCATGCTTAGGGCCAGTTCCTCGGTGCCTGCTTTCCCCTGCACCTCTCCGTGCAATGCAGCCCATGGTACTGGTGTTCAGCAGGCAGGCAAAGCCTCCAGTGTTTCACTCTTTATAACTCCCTGAAAGGAGGTTGTAGCCAGGTGGGGGTTGGTCTTTTCTCCCAGGCAACCAGCAGTAGGAAAAGAGGGCACAGTCTTAAGATGTGCCAGGGGAGGTTTAGGCTAGACATTAGGAAGAAAGTCTTTACAGAGAGAGTGATCAGACATTGGAATTGGCTCCCCAGTGAAGTGGTGGATTCGCCATCCCTGGAGGTATTTAAGAAGAGACTGGATGTGGCACTCAGTGCCCTGGTCTAGTTGACAGGGTGGTGTTGAGTCATAGGTTGGACTCGATCTCAGAGTCTTTTCCAACCTAGTTGATTCTGTGATTCTGTGTGGGGCCTGGGTCTGCCTCGGGTTCTGCTTCTGTGTAAAACGACCTGTGGTCCAGGGCTGTTCAGGGAAGAACCTGTGTTTTGCTATTTTTTTTGGTCAATCTTTAAATTTTTCTCTATTTTGGGTAGCTGTTTGGTTTTTGACATCTCTGCAACACAATGGTTCCCTCTGGATATACTCTGCCATCAATTCTCCACTGCCCGTGCCAGAGTCCACATGGCATCTCATTCCCCCAGCAGAAAAACACAGGTATGAAGCAGAAATTAAGCCTGCTAAAACTGTCCCATGCTCCCATGGAAATATCTGCCCAGATCCACATGAGATCATGCACTGGAGCCCAGCTGCTTCCTGCCCCAAGTTTAAACACCATGAGCACAACAGTAACATTCCATGATGTGTGTATGTGACCTGGAATCACTTAGAGCAGAGGAGCGGGATGGAGAATTTATGTCTAGCCCAGGGCAGAGCACGTGGGCTCCTGGCTATTGTGTGCTGTTGCCATTTCACTTGCACACATGCTTATCAAAATGTTTTTCCAGGCTTGCTCCAACTTTCCGACACAGCTTTTAACTCTTCATTTGAGGACCTTTGTGAACTAAGCAGTAGCAGGCAGTGCTCAGAGAGGGCAAATGGTGAGAGCTCAGCTGGAGCCAGGCTAAAGAGGCAGGCTGCTGCAGAGCTTGGCAGGAGCTGGGAGCCCACACCAGTGTCTCTGCAGGCATGCTGGCTTGTCTCCTTTCCCCACAAGGCATAAGAGTAGATGCATTTAAAAATAAACAGGAAGGCAGTGTGGAGTGCCACTGGTGTGTCCCTCTGAACATAATTTGAAAGCATGTACTGGGGAAGTTTAAAGCTGATTAGATATATGGACTGGTGTTAGAAATATGAAGTGCATCCAGAGAGGCACCACAGCTCTCTATGAGGTCAAGCAAAAATAATTCCATGATGCCTTCTCTCCCCACACACATACACTTCCGTGGAGACTGGTATGGGTTATGGAAACCTGGCCCCACAGTACTGAATGCTGAACAAAAGATGAAAAGATGGTTGCTGGCCTAATAATCTCGAACGCATTGAAGTACAGTTTAGTTTGTAGTCTCTTTCATGTGTACAGTAAGCCACAAGTTACAGATCCTTAAAGTGTGTTTTTTGTTTAGTAGAGAGATGGCTGTCTTCTGAGGAAGACAGGCATTACCTCAAGCTTTCATCCAAAGAGAAGTGAAGAATTGAAGCACCTCCTTTATATGATTTTTCTGTTTGTTTTTAAAAACACTGTCTCTCCCACTTTGTATGTAATGTTTGCACAGTGCAGGCATAAAAGGTGATCAGGATAACAGTCTCTAGGCACTGGCAGGTTTTTGCAGTGTGTACAGGTCTGGAAGAAGCAGTTTTGTGAATGTTTTCCCTCTTGCCACAAAATGCTGCTTAGCTGCAGAAAAATAAATTACTTTAAGGTGGAGGCTTTTTATTTTTTGCGTAAGTGTGTAGATATTTTATGGTAAAATTAAGTAATTGGAATGCTCTGGTCTTTTTCTTCTTGTGTTTATGTTTGTTCCTTGCTGTGGTTACCCATCAAGCACCAAATCAAATTGCTAAACATAGTAAAACACAAAAGCAGAACTGCCAAACATAGTCCAAATTCATAGCAAGGCAACAAGTATCACTATTTTTTATTTTATTGTGAATATCTGAGGAATCAGATGAGCATTTTTAAAGTACCTGTCTGAGCTCTTATCAGGTTTATTTCTAATGTGGATTTATATCAGAATTTGTATTATGAAGGAGTATGGAAGGAATTATTTCTGCTGCTTAGCATTATCTGTATGAAATACTCACCTAGAACAGAAGACCTAGTTGAACATTTCAAAGAAAAATAACTTTCAAAGCATGCACTTTCTCTCTTCTAGGTTAAGAGAA
Source organism: Lophotriccus pileatus (assembly GCA_035583135.1). Lineage (NCBI taxonomy): Eukaryota > Metazoa > Chordata > Aves > Passeriformes > Tyrannidae > Lophotriccus > Lophotriccus pileatus. The sequence goes on from JAWWES010000041.1 coordinate 62,001,532, forward strand.
TTATGCAGAGGCTTAAATAGCTATCTGTATTCTGCCCTTTCACATAATGCGATAGGGAATGATAATTTACCTTTGTGTTTAATATTGTGCAGCTGTGAGTTGGCTGTAAAGTCTGGAAACACGCTTACACCTATATGAGAGGTGTGCTCCAGTTCCACTGTCTGCTAGGGAGATGGAAGAAGTATCGCTAGAGAACTCCATGGAGTGCTATAAAACTGTGTCAGGAGCGTGTTGCTGCAGGGATCAAATAACTAAATCTGCAAAAAGCTGTTGTCTGCTCCTCTGATATGGTGCATGTAGATAATAGTGTACTTCTCGAAGAAACTTTTGAAAAGGCCAAATTGGAATGGGACCCAAAAGTCACCTTGAAAAGTGATGAGCGGTTCATGTTTACTTGCTTTGTTACTTGTATGCAAATTGAAACCATACACACATGGTATAGCAGGAGAGGTGTGACCAGAGCGTTTTCACATGTGGCTCCTGGGGTGTTAAATCAGCCAGCACCTTGAATGGCTGCAATGCAGGAAATTGAAGCTGGGTCCTGGTGTAGCGCAGGGTGAGGCTGGGCTGCCGAGGAGACCTCTCACTGGAGTCAGGGGCAGCTTTCATGGACCAAGGGACTTGTCTGTGACATGTGGTATCACAGTCCAGCGTGGGTCAAGGAAATGTATTTCAAAGATGGTGAAGTCAAGGGAAAATTGGGAAAACCAAGGAAGGAAGGAAGTTAGTCAATATTAAGGTGCCTGAGCAAGTCACTGAGAAAATGGTGTTTCAGTAAAGGGTGTTGGGTTACTGTGGAGAATGGTGGCAGTATTTTCTGCTTTACTAAAGATGGAAACACTTTGTTACATTTAAACTCTTCCCTAACTTTCATCTATGTGGTTCTTATAGCAACCCTGTGAAGTGTGTATGTGATATTGGAATGGTTTAGATGGGTTGTGATGGAGACTGTGGGATTAGAGTTGACTTTCCCACACTGATCCTCTTGCTTTGGGCTGCGTTTTTGTCCCCTGTACAGTGGTACTTGGCTATGGGCATGCTTCTTCTCAAGCTCTTCCTGCAGTTCTAAATGCCACAGTATTGCTGGCATAATATTTCCAGCTGTGAAGCATGCATAACCCCAGCAGGCTGTTGGTAGACCTTGTCTTTTCTTGAGATCCTGGTGTTAAGGCAAGGGGTAACCACACAGCGGGAGCCAGGCAGGAGAGAGAGGGATGCTTAGGAGGGAGAGGGTGCTGCCATGAGACGTCACATTTCTGTAAGCTTTGTTCTTCCCCAGTTTACAAGCTGTGCTGGAGAAAAAGGCTGATGCACATTGATGTCAGACTGTGCCAAAGCAGAGTTGTGTTCTTACATAGCTCAATATTATGCCGTATCTGGGAAGAAAGCCTGAATTATTCACTCACTTGCATAACTGCATGTAAGAGTGTTTATAATCAAGGACTTGGGTTCTGTCCATATTTATGAATGACCAGGGCTGAGTCTGGGCGTAATTCCAGCACTGATACTGTGTGTGAGTTGCACAACTGTTGTGAATACATGACATTGCTGCTCTGTGCGAGGCCATGGGACGGTCGGGACATCTGGCAGAGTTTGTGCTCCCTGCTTTGAACAGCTCGTGCACAGTGGGGACCGCTACTGTACAAGCAAGCAAGCCCAGCACACTTAGATGTCCTTCCACTGATTTAGCCACTGTCTCTGGCTAAATCAGAGATCCTTCTCCTTCAGATAATTTGACTAGTTACAAACTACCGTTTGAATTTACCAGGAGCCTATCTCCAGCAAAAATAATAATAAGCCTCCATGCCAGCTATTTACTTCCTTAAGTACTAATTGTTCAGTCTTTCTGCCTTTTATTAATGACATATGGATATAGGGTCTTTACTGTAGCTGATGAAATGTTGGGCAAAGTGTTGCAATTAGTTCCACAGCTGCTTTGGTCATTGATGTTAAACACTCACACTTCTCTAGAGGCCACTTTAAATGGGAATCTGATCCAAACCATTATTACCAACCTCCTTTGCTTTCACCTTCTGCTGAAGGAGTGGAAGCCTTGATACTACCCTGGGGAGAAAAGTATCAAAACTGCCATGTCTGTTTCACTCACACCTCAAGACTTTGCTCTGTAATGTGTCTTCCTGCACCACAAGTGGACTCCATCTCGCAGAGAATCAGTGTATTGCTTTCATCCCCTACTTAGCACTTCGATCTAGTCACAGGTGGTCTGTTTGCTCTATTTTCCTCTTCTTCAAGGTCCCCTGTGTCAGGTGAGAGCCACTTCTGACAGGACTAGTTTCCACAGCAGGTCTTCAGCCCCTCCTAGAAGTAATGTGGATCCTCTCAGCCTGCTGCATCTGATCGTGCAAGGCACGAAGCAGCAAGACCTTCCTGTTTTGCAGATCCTGTGGTCTAGAGAAGAGGACTACTGGTACTGTTGTATTCATTATCAGCTAATAGCTGTTGGCCAGTGTCCTGGATGGAGGCTCTGCCTGCTATACTGACACCCATCCAATTTGGCTAAATACTGGATTAAGGGAGAGAGGCAGTGAGAAAATGTCACGCTGATCTCTCAGAAACAGCCTGTGATGTATGACTTCCTTGCCTCGCCCTAAATGAATTAACACCACTGTAGAAAATGGAAAAAAACAAGCCTCTCTATGCTTTCCACTTGTACATAATAAGCGAGGAAATTTGCCTTCCTGACCACATGTTGGCAGGCCAGTAGATCCCTTCTGAAATGACACAGAAATAATGATCTAAGATAATATTCCTGTGCTTGCATCACAAACTCTAATTTCACTTCCTTACCAAATTTTTAAGAAACACAATTCCAAGTCAGTGGAAGTTGTCCTATTTATTTCTAGCAACTGTGAGTAGCTTTTGACAACATGAGGAATTTGTTTTGAGGGGGAAGGATTATCCCCAGTTGTAGCACGTTGTGGGTCATTTGGTCATAGAAATATTCTGTCGTTTCTCTTCTGGTGATAAAACAAAGTTTCCTTTGTTGCTTCTAAACATGTGCATGTACAAAGCAGATAGCAATGGAGCTCTGCAAGTAGGTGCTCATCCAACTTGTTTTCAAGTATATTTTTGTCCAAAGCCAGGATGTAGCATCTTGGTCATGCACTCTGCTTGAGGAGTTTTAATTCCTCATAGTTTTCCAGTGGCTGGACCTGGTCAGCACAGCATCATCCACATCTGGCAGCAGGAACACAGTCCAGCCCTAAAGGGGTAACTTCCTTGTGATAGTCTGTCTCAAGAAGGGCACTTCTCTTTGAAGACTAACTCTCTTTGGGAGGAACATGGTAGTTGCTGTTTTTAGAAAGGAAAAAAACCCCACAATTACCTTTATCGAAGGAAGGGAGCAGCTCTAATAGGATTTCTTTATCACACTATTTTTTTAGACTATTTGAGTAATTCACTGATTATTACTACACAGCTCTTTTTCCTTAGGGAATGCTAGACTGCTCCAAAAGCATTTGTTAGTTTACTTAGACATTAAAGTGGTCCTTATGAATTTTGATTATGCTAAAGTACTTCAAAGTGTCCCTAGAGGTTCAAGCTGCTTTGAACTTAACCTTTTCTGCCCAGTCTTGTCATATGTGTGAGTCCAAAGATTTTAAGCAAGAGGTCAGTGATTCTCAGTCTTTTTAATACTTTGACCTATGTTACAACAGGAAAAAATAAACAAACCAGATTCCTTCTGATCTAGCTAGGAATAAAGAGAGAGGATGGTTCCAGTGGGCCTCTTTGTAACCCTCTTCTTAACCTGCTACCTCTCCTGGCCCATTAAATAGGACAATCAAGGAAAAAACAAACAAAACTCAACTTTAAATACTCATTGCCTCACTTCTAACTGCTTTCCTTTAAAATGTGTTTGGTCCTCAGGGCACCTTGAGATCCTAATGTCTTTTTTTTTTTTTGTATAAAATTTGAATAATGAAGCATGTGACACACTTGCGATTGGAAAAATATGAACTTTAATAAAGCTGGTCACGCTGCCTGTGAGCTGTGTATATCACACAGAAACGTGTGGCTGGATCGTCCGCTGGGGCTGTTCAAAATAACTGCAGTGACTCCAGCAGTGCTCTGCTGATTTACGTGAGGTGAGAATCTGGCTCGCATCCCGTATTATCTTGCAACGTGACTGTGCAGCTGTAACGCAATCTTATTCGCTGGGTCCGGGGGCAAAAGAAGTGGCCATGGTTATTTTTAGAAAAGCACGTCATCAGAGAGGTTCATACGATTCTCTCTCTCTCTCATATATTTATTTTTTATTGCTGTTGACCTACTGCTGTGGTTTAACCCCAGCCAGCAGCCAAGCCCCACGCAGCCACTCGCTGGCTCCCCCACCAATCTCTGGGAGATTCATGGGAGTAAAAGTAAGAAAACCCACGGGCTGAGATAAAGACAGTTTAACAGGTAAAACAAAAGCCATGAGTGCAAGCAAAGCAAACCAAGGAATTCATTTACCACTTTTCATGGGCAGGCAGATGTTCAACCATTCCCAGGAAAGCAGGGCTCCAGCACACGTAACAGTGACTTGGAAAGACAAACGCTATCACTCCCAGTATCCTCCCCTTCCTTCTTCTTCCTCCAACTCTGTATGCTGAGCATGGTGTGGCATATCCCTTTGGTCAGTTGGGGTCAGCTGTCTTGGCTGTGTTCCCTCACAACTTCTTGTGCACCTCCAAACTTCTTGGTGGTGGGGTGTGGTGAGAGGCAGAAAATGCCTTGACTCTATGTAGGCACTACTCAGTAATAACTAAAACAGCCCTGTATTATCAGCAGTGTTTTCAGCATAAATCCAAAACAGAGCCCCATATCAGCTATTAGGAAGAAAATAGACTCTATCCCAGTCAAACCCAGCACACCTACATGAGTTCTTTTGGTGTTTAGAGACTTTAAAATTAATAATTCAGTATTTTTCTCCCCTAAAGGAAGCTGGATAATTTGTCTTTCCTCCTTTCTATTGTTTCACGGAGTTCATGGCTATACAGACAAGGTGCTATTTTGCACATGATCCAACACAGATCCTATTTTTCTTGAAAGGTGGGTCAGACTGTATCTCTTCAGTTTTTAGGTGTCTCTACTCAGCCTGCTCCCTTACTGTTTAAAATAGAAATTGGACTGCTTGAGTGTTCTGTGGGTCATGTACTTCTCATTTTCCCATCTGAAATCTGAGCCCTCAGACCTTACAATCATCTTGGCTACAGATAATCGTGATGGTTGTTTTTCCTGGTGAGACCCTTTGCTTCAGTCCCTGGGCTACAAAGGGAGCATGAGGACTCTTGGTGTCCTTGGGATAGGCTTCACTACTGATCAAAAAGCCTCTTGGACGTGTGCATCCTATTCATATGCCAGTATCTCTCCTAATAGCTTTAGGGAGGAGGAAATTCGGAGAGTCAGTTATTTTTGTAAGCACAAAGTGCTGCCTATTCCCCCGTAAGGCATGAGCAGCTCTTTAAGAATATGAAGCATGAAGCAACAAGGTACAACGGGGTGTTATCATCAGCATTCTTCTTTAAACTATTTTTATTTGCACATACTTTATCTCCAGCATTTCTCCAGTCTGAGAAGATCAAGCAGACGCCACGTGTAGAGTGTAGCCCAGCCAGCCAGATGACACAGTACTGTTTTGATTTGAAAGTCAGACTTCTGCAAAGCATCAAGGGGCAAACCTTTATCTCTGCACGTAGTTCTGAGGGGTGTAGAGAAGAATTCATTCCCTCTGTCAGTGGAGCTGATCTAGATTTTCCATTGCAGTCTTTTACTGTGAGTCCATCTGCTACAAGGGTCTTTTCTCGAAAGCAGCTCTTGCCCCACCCCCCCGCCACCGCCCTGAAACAGATCCACCAGCCCTGTACAGGTTCCTCTCCCTCACCTATTTTTCCTCTGAAATTCAGTTGCTGCAAAGGAAAAGTGCAGAAGCCTCTCCTTGGTGCCCACATAAAGGTAAATGAAAAGGCTTTGCATTCTTTTACTATTCCGCCTCTTAATGAGGTGCCACCTTGGTCCTGCTGGAATGAAGATTGTCAGTGCCCCAAGTTACTGGCTTGCTCCCAAGAAATATGTAAACCATAAAGGTGGTTCTTGAAATGAAGAGCTTTGAAAAAAAGAATTTGTCAGTAGATTGTAATGTATTTAGTCACTTGGACTGACATGGGTTCTGGGTTGCAGCTTGCTGTTAAAGGCTAAGTCTTGTCCCCTACAAAAATTCTTAAAATAAAATTTCTTTTAAAAGCATGAGGTCATCTTGTTCTATGGAAAATATAGTTCATTTGTCTTCCCTGCTGCAAGGTAAGCATAAATCAGACTGTGTTATGATAGAGGTGCTCACTGAAAGAAATTCCTAATAAAAGAATAAACATGGAAGCAATCCATCTGTACCCTCCACATTCCTCAGTGAAGCCTTCCTAGAAGCAGAGCTTGGAAGGGTACTGGTGGGGTGGATGGGGGGGATACCACTTGCTATTAACTACTGAAAAACCAGGAGATGTGTTTAAGTTAATCCTCCTTCCCAAAAAGTAAATCAGGTTCCCAGTGTACTTTTATTTTCCCAGCCAAGCTAATCCAGCCCCCACAAGTCTTTGCTTTCAAAACCTGGAGCGCTAATACCACGTGGAAAGCTCCTTCCATTTGCTCAGATATGCGTCCTCTGGTCTTGTTGGTTGCGGTATAGCCCTGAATTTAGCTGTTGAAGCTGCCAACCCTGTGTATTTATAAATACCCTTATTAATCTCCTTCCCTGCCTACTATTTCTCGCCTTGCAATAAAATCCCATTGTCAAAACCAAGCTACCTTCTAACAGGTCCAGATACAAGCATGCTATTCTGTCTAGGTTAAATTTTGCATAGGTTTTGCTTAGGTTTGTGTCTGGCTTGCAGTCTGTCTTGTTCAACCAGAAGACTGCATTTTAATAACACTTGACAAATGGATACTTAGGGCAAATGTCAAGAGCTTGCAACGTGTTCCCTGTAAGCCATGGAGAAAGCATAGAAGAGGCTTGACCAGTTTCATCCTCAGTTCTGAGTTATTGATCCTAAAAGTTAAAATGACTGCTGGAAAGTGTTTAGATTTGAGAGTGTGGTCATTGAGAAAGAAGAGAGAAGTGGATGTCCTTCAGGGAAGAGGAGTTACTCTAACAGCTTTAGCAGCGAATTGTATTTCTTGTCCTGGTTTGTGCAGCAGCTTTTGCTTTAAGACTTCTGAAGTTCAACAGACAAGCCAGAAATTCTTGCTAGAGTGGTGTTTTTCCCATCTAAAGGTGAGAGAGCTTGAACACAGGGAAATGACTTGTACTGGTGCACAAGTCCATGTCAGAGCTAAGAGTGGACCCAAAATTTCAGGCTTTCTTGGCAGTGTGCCAGCGCTTGCGCATGTTCTGGTGCTTGTGTGAAGGACGAGTACCATGAAACTATCTCTCCTCACCAGTGTAGCTGCAGTGCTTCCTGCATGTTGATAACAAAGCAAATCCTCTGTAATAAATTCCAGGAACTTTGTTTCAATTGTCCTGCAAATGGTGATTACAGACCAAGGGGAAAGTTGTGGTAGCAATGAATGCCTTGTCACTGTCTGAAAGCTGCCTTGGCTTGTCTGTGCCTTTCCTGCCCTGCATCATAAGGACTCAGACAAGTCCCTAGTGAGTTTGGTGCGTGTTTGGCCTCTATGTAAATGACATGAAGTGCAAGGAAAAATGCACAGTATTCACCCAAACTTGATGCCCATCCTGGGCTGTTTTTGAAAAGGCATTTTCAGTCTTTGGTTGGAGGCTGCTGTTACTCTATACTGTTAGAGAAAACATAGGTTTTTCCTATGTTTCATCACTTGCTTATCTGCTGCTGCTCCATGTTTTCCAATCCATGGGATTGTTTTCCCATGAGGGCCCCCATGCTGAATGATTAACACAGGCACTTGCCCTTGCAGACTGGGGCAGGTTCCCAGAAGTGGTGGTCTGGAACTGTGATGGGAAAAGAAGGCTGTGGCCTGAGGTTTGCACGTACACTTTGTGTTTCCTTGCCCATTTGAGTGTCCAGAGGAGCCACCACAGGCACTGCAAGGTGTCCTTTGCACCATGTCTTTGCAGCATGTCTCTGTACTTGCTGGCTCTTGCAGCTGTGGCACAGCAGTGCCCTTCCCTCAGCACCGTGGTGTGACTGCCAGCTGGGCTTGAATCCTGCCTCAGTGGTCCCTTAGTAGGATCTCCTAGAGCATTTGCAGTCATGCCTTTCAGAAACAGCATCTGTATGGGGTGGGTAGTATGGAGGGAAAAAGGGAAAAGGGTTGTGTAAACTGTCTCTAAATAAAGATTTGCTCCTGCTGTCTGTGGTTAATATTGATTTAACATATTTTTGTTACAACTCAATTTAGGCTTCACTCTCATCCAGCTGTGGGAGCTCTGGTTTGCAATTGCCTGTGTGATTAATCCTTTTGTGCATTTGTTTCATTGTGTGCATAGTGTCAACTCTCACCTAGCATATCACATGCTGAAAAAATCCAGAAACCTGCCTTGTTTTCATTTGCTGTGCTGTACATATACATCTGTGTGGTTTTTTTGTTTTTAACAAAATTATCCATGAAAACAATGCTGTAGTGTTAAACTTATATCCCTCCTTCCTTCCCCTTCTCTCACACCCTTCCATCCCTCCTAAACCCGTTAAAGGTATATATAACCATTTGACATTCCTGGCTCACTGCCATGTTTATTACATGAACAGCAACGCAGACCAGCACCTGTGAGCTTTATAAAGGTCTTATTCATCTGATGGGCCTGTGCAGCACTCGGCACGGGGAGGAGGAATATGTACAAATGGAGCAGGAGGAAATACTGAGCACGTGCTTATGGGAGAAAGTACGAGGAGCGCGGGAAGCAGGGCGAGGGGATTTTTTTGAGTTGAGGTCTCTTTTGTGTACTTTCGGCTGATTGATGAAGGTGAGTGCTCACCCCAGCCACCACCCTCTACTCTGCCCCATCCAGGCACACTGGTGCCTATAGGTCATGCTCTCCACTGGATGTGAGTTAAAGGAGAGAGGCAGCCGTCAGCTCTGACGCTGTCCTGTGCCTGCTGGGCAGGGACTGTCCTGTCGCCGTCCACTTGAGAGAGGTGGCCATAAGACATGATGTCTGACTTTAGGTGCACAGCCATTCTTGTGCATCAGCAGCCAAACAGGACAGTAGTATTTGTTGCCTTTTTTTTTTTTTTGTGAATAAATAGGGGATCATATAAACAGGGAGAATAGTTCATGGAAGGTTTCTTTTCCTGTGGGTATGCACATGTACCTGTGAAGGGTTATGTTGAAGTTTGACATTCTTTATGCTGAATTATTGAAATAGTTGCCTGGATTGTGTTGATAATTTTGAGAAACATTCTTGTGATTTTTTTGTCAGTCCCTTTAAAGAAAGCTGAAGTGGTATAAATTAATTTATAACTGGTATGAAGGTGTCCACACTATGTTGACTGCAATGAATTTAATCAGTGGAATTTTTATGTGAAGGACAAGATCTACTGAAATTAAATGCTCAACAGACTCCTCCTGTATTCTCTCTGTTCTCACTGTTTACATGCAGGTGACCCTTATTTTAAGATCAGTGAGATACTCTTGCTTGCAAAGATTAATTAACTGAGGGGCAGTAATTTTGTAATCAGTAACCAGTGCAGTGTTAGCAGCCCTGATGAATCAGCCTGATTGTGCATCCACAGGAGCACCATCACTGGGCAATTCACCTTCTACAAAGGGAGCCTGTGCTGGTGCTCTTGGGTAGCAGAGTCTTCTGGAAGGGGGAGTGAGAAATTGTGGTAATGAAATGCCTGAGAAAGACGCTGGCTTTTGCCAATGGGAAAAGTCTGAAGCTCGACAGGGATGTGCCACCCCTCTAGTGTGAGTTCAAACTTTGATGGAGTAGTACTTTAATTTGAGGTGAAATGATTGAAATAGCTGTGGATTTTTCTTTCCCTCTGCCAGAAGACAAGCACCATCTGTCCAGGGTGGGATGTGTCCCACCTTCCCATAGCAATGCTTCTATCATGTTCTCAGAGAAATAAACTGGGATTAATGTGTGATTCTGTACTACAAGATGGTGATGTGCAGGGAGTATGAAGATGTGTGGTTCTTGATGGACACAGTTCTGCTGGCTGAGCTTTGAGTGCTCTGAATCCCCTGATAAAGCTCTACTTGGCCCTGGGCTTTGCTATGCAGCAGTGGAGCTCAGCTTTGCTAGGGCAGGGTGCGTGGTCAATTTGGCATACTGGTAGTCCTGTAATAGTATGGATTTTGTACTACAGTCGTATTTTTGCCTCAGCTGTATGAGAGAGAACAGGAGAACAACATAGGTTGCCTCCACTCCCACCCTTGGCTCAGGCCAGTTGTAGTTCTGGGTTAAATCCTTGGCAGAAAAGGGGAGGTTCTGCAGGACAGCGAGTTAGATAATATGTGGGTTGTAGATTTTTTTTCAAGAAGCAGTTAAAGGTTGTTTGTTTTGTTTTTTTCCCTTTAAACACAGATCAGGTTGATTTTTTTTTTTTTTTTAAATCCACAGAAGTCAGTGGAACTCTGTTGCTATAAAACCCAATTAAGAAACATCATGCTTGAACTCCAGCTTCTGGTTTTAGTAGGGTTTTCCAGGTCTTTCCTAAGATTGTTTTCCTGTTAGTATATAAGTAACAAAGATGTGTATTTGGAATCTCATGTAGTTTGAGAAGCCTTGAAGGTATTTTCCACTGTATAAGTTCTGTTTTTGAGAACATAATGTGTTTATTACAGGTTATCAGATCACATCCCTTATAATTTTCTCAGAAAAACAATAAATTTCTTAGAATAAAATGGCATTGAAAAAAAACCACCAAACCACCACCAAACATTCCAGTGTTTCCTAATATAGTGCCCCTTAGCCTATCTGTCAAAGTTTTTTTTTTTCCCCTTGTAATATCTATTTGCATAGTGCCTAAGTGCTGAAGTGCATTTTCCTAGTGTTATGGTTTGCATGAAATGTAACTCAGAAAAAGTGCAGTACACCTTCTATAAAGGCTTCATATAAGACTTAAGCGCCACTTAGAGTTTAATGTAAGCCCTGTTTTGATGGGCTGAAGTAGGATACCTGCTGACTCTTTGCACAGTGATTAATTTCACCTCTACAGCTGGAGTCGCACTTGATGTTAATAAAGGGATGGCTTACAGAGAAAGCAGGCAGCATGAAGACAAGTGTGGAGGCTCTGCCTTCAATTGGAAACAGTAATAAGTGTGGTGTGCTAAATTTGACATGGCTTTTTTATAGCTTGTGAAATACAGGAATAGGTAGGCCTGTCAAAAAGTAAATGAAGGCGTGTTTTCTGCCTTCCACTGCTTCGAGTGCAGCCCAGCAATGAACAGCAGTAAACAAGCCAAAGGTAGGGATGAGAAAGTGTCAGGGTAATTCTGGGAGAGGGTTCCTGAAATGCTGAGCTCAATCCCCAGCAACTGCAGGCACCTAAGCCTTTTCATAAACTCATAAAGAGTTTATGAGCTCTATCTTATTAGGTGATTTTGACTCCTCTATGCAAATAACCTCAGTAATGCATGTCCTTGTCTTCATGCCTCAGGCCTCATTAATTTGAGGCAATTTATTGAGGAAACCAGTAAGAGATGTGGTTGGGAAAGAGTTAAAAGGGCCAAAATATTCAGGGTAGTGGATGGGTTTTGGAAAAACTTTTGCAGAGGTGTAGATTTCTTTGTCATCTAAGGAAACAGGAGAAGAAAAAGATGGGAAGACTAATGCCATTGATAGGACAGAGAGGAGAGAAGACACAAAAAGAGAGTAAGTGAAAGATACAGAAAGTATTGTGTGATTTCTTTCAGTCCGTAAAAAACAAAGATGAGAAGACTTAAATTTTTAATTCTGTTTGCAGAATATAAATACTGTGTTGAAGGGGAGTGTTTTTTTTAATTCACTGATTACAGCTGAAAATTCAGGGATAGTCTTCTGAAAGCTGAGCACTGAGCAGAAGTGAGTGCTGCAGAGCAGTTGTGTGACACGGTGACAGCCAGCAGATGCAGAAAGCAAACATCTGCTGTACTGCCCCACACTCATGGGCCAGCTTTGTGCCTGAAGAACAGGCCAGGGTCTGCGTGTGTGTGGTTGAGACTTTGAAATGTCATTGGCAATGGAGAAGGGAACATATCTGAGTCCTCTGTGTCACCTCCATACAGTGCTCCTTTATGGTACCCAAGAGCACCCCAAGGGATGTGCAAGATAATCCATTAGAGTGCAGGAAGAAAATACTTTCATACTTTTAATTAAAAAGGAAAAAAAAAGAAGTATTAGTACATCTTTATCTCATCCTTTCTTAATTTCTATTTTTGTATATTCTTTATAATGTACATAATTTATTAGTACAGTACTACATGTATATAATCTATGAATAAGTACATATCCATACCTTGGGGGGATGTGATCAGAAGTGTTCTACTGTGAAACAGGAAATGTAACAAATTAGTTGATATGATACAATATGATAAATTGGACAATGCATTTTTAACGCAGATGTAGAGTGTGATGCGGACATTGATTCTCTGAAAGTCTTGTGTAAGGATGTTCATCCATCAAAGAAAGGCAGAGCTAAAAGGGCTTCTGCAAATTGTTTTGGGATATGGCTGAGGACAGCAGTAAAGCTGGAATGTTAGCATTGTCCATTTCTATATCTGGGTAACGTGTTTACAAAGGAGGAGGTGTTTGGGAACAGGACTGGTGTTGTCACAGTAAATTTAAGAAGTGGTTTAAATCACTTATTTGGTAATTAAGAAGTAATCTTCATGTTGCCAGAACTGTAGATATTCTTGACCCTCAGTCACCCTAGCGCCTGTACAGCAAGGCCAAAATCCTTATATTGTCTTTATGATGCTCAAGCCTTATTGCTGCTTTCCAGAAGTCAGATTTCGTCAGCCCTTCTAACGCTCTGCAATATTTTTTATGCTAGCGGTACAGCCAATTAACACAACCATACCAAATGAGATTACTTGCAGAGTGGGTCTGATCCAAACCCCACTGAGGTCAGCTGGGGAACTCCCGTGGTCTTCAGCACATTCGGTATAAGGCCCAGGATAAAGAGCTCGTTGAAATAGGGCAGTTGAATGAGTCCCTAGCTCTTTTCAATAGATTTGATTGAGCTGTGCTAACCATTTTTTCCAACTGGAGAGAAACAGATAACAGCGTGTTTGCATACGCGCCTGTGCCCTCCTCCTTTCTCTCCCCCTCCTCCCTGCGTGCACATGTGTTTAGCACAGAGGCAGACGCGTGGTTGTGTCAACTCACTGACATGAAGCAGCATATCTCTGATAAAACTGGGACTCTGTTTGATGTAGCTGCAGTCAAATGTGCTTGATTTGAATAAGAGATATTTTTTTAAAATCTATTTTTATGCAGATTTTAAAGCCTGTAAGGTAATGAGTCAATAAGACAGCTATTAACACTTCAATCTTTCTGATATCTCGAATAAGAGAAAGGGATGGATAAGAACTAGCTGTTGTAGATTTAGCCAGCCTTTTCATGCTTAGGTTAAGTTAGCCCTGGTTTATATGCTGAGTTTTGCATTTGAGTGGTTCCAGATTTTTGCCAATGTGAGGTTCAGATACATTAAAGACTGTTTAGGTGGTGTTTTTTGACTGTGTCCTTCCTCCATTTCCACATTTATTTCTCTGATAATGTTTGTTTTTTACAGCAATCACACAATAACTTTCACTGACCTTAAAAATCATGTGATAGGACTGCCGCTCATGACTGTCCTCGTGTTTTGTCTGTATTGATCACAGCAGGTTTAAATAATGAGCTTCAATTTCTGTCTTTAGTGAAGGCCATGGAAGCACTGTATCCAATTATTTGAAAGAAAAAAAAAAAAACAACACAGAAAATGCTTGATTATATATTTTAGAAAGGAATTTTCTGTTTTTCATGTAGGGTTCCAGGATAAATGACATGTACAGTGAATCTTTTGTTTATTTTGCTTGTCCTTTCAGGGTTTGATCTTAGTTAGCTTAGTTAGTCTGAGAGTTGCCTGTGTACAAACACAGGATGCTATTGAATGTATGAAGTGTGCCTAACATTCACATATTTATGAATACTACATGTTCAGACTCACTAATTATACATGACAGTGCAGATAATTAGGGGTACGTGTAGGCACGCACTTGGTAAAATGGTACAGACAGTTGTGTGTCTTGGCTGTGTGAAAATTGTCTCTACTCTTCAAATTACAGCTTTGAGGGCTAAAGAAATTTTATACACAGAACAGGTAGGGCAAACCCAGCAATTCACTTGTTGCCTTGCAAGACACACACCAGACATGCAGCAGGCTGCTTCCTGCTGACTCGGTGTTTCTCGGGGTTGATCTGCAGGTCTGTGTGTTGGTGAGATGGGGCACCCTGTTCACTGTGCTCTCTCAAAGCCCTTGTCCCTCTTTCTAAAATGCACACAAACCCCTCATTGTTCATCTCATGCTTCCTTTCTTTTATTTCTCCTTCCTTCTATACACTCTTATTTCTTCCTTGTGTTACAAGTGCAGGAGGCAGCAGTCTCAGCTCGGTATTTCTGTCATCGTAACTCTTCTGACCAATGTGGTCATAACTTATTTCCTCTGCTATCTTCAGATACCTGTATTAGGACACAAACATATTTAATGTGATGATTTCTTTTTTTCTTTAAAAAAGATTGTGTGCCTGCAACTTCCCTTTGTCTCTGGAGAATTTCTGTCTAATATCTGGTTAAGAGAGAGCCCCTTTATATGGATGGCTGAATGTTGATTTAAGAGCTTTGTCTTTTGACACACAAATTTGAAAAATGTGGCTGCAGGCAGCGATGAAAACTATATAATCTTTCTCCCTTATGATGAGAGAAACACTGAAATACATTTCTAATAAGTGGGGATAATGTGGTGTGGAATATGCAGCCTCTGGGTTATTCGTTGTTGTTTTTAATTTTTTGGGGTGGTTGGGTTTTTTTGTTGTTGTTGTTTTGGTTTGGTTTTTTGTTGGTTTGTTTTTGTTTTTTTTTTTAATTAACTGCAGGAAAGTTTGTTCTGGTTAAGATCTTAGTAAGCTGAGACTTGTGGAGTACCATTTGTGTGCAGGACTGCTGTTTTGCTGCCTGAACAAAAACAAGACTACATCCAATTCACTGGCAAAATGGATAAGCTGGAGCAGCTAACATGGATTCTGTAATTACTGCATGCTCGGGGTTCCTCGGCTGCCTGAGCTGCCATACCATGTTTTGTAAGCACTGAACTATCTTTAAAACCAAACAAAAGCTGCCACATGCTTGCAGCATTTGAGAGACACAACCTATTTTATCATCAGCCATGACTTGCTAATGGAACAATAGGAACCATGGTAGCCTCGGATGACTGGTCTGAGGATGTTTCATAAGGGCCTCTGAGTCATCTCCCATCTATTTGTTGCAGTGTTTCACCAACCAGGTGCAGGCAAGTCTCAGATGCTCTTTGACCAACATGCCAGCAGCTATAACTGTAAAAACCCCTTTGTCTAAGCTCAGACATAAGCACTTCAGGTAAGCCAGTACCCAGATTTCATCCCGTTGCCATATACTGCCATCAGACTCTTCCTTTTTTTCCTTCTCAAATGATGGTTTCCAACATCACAGGTCAGTCTTTTACTGCTTTGCTCCATAGCAAGGAAAGCTATGATAGGGTGGTTGCATTTGAAAGCTGGTGCCAGTGGTCAAGCAACAGGAGACAAGTTGCACACCTGCGTAAAAGGGCTGTGCTCTGTGCTGTAAAATACAACCCTGTTTACAAATAGACTTGTTTCAGAATCAAAAAGGAACTGTTCTTCTGGCTTTGATCTGTCAGGAGAGAAGAGTAATAACTCAAGTTTAATTTTTAGGAGGTTTAAGTCTACAGATGGCCTGGTCATAGTAACAGGTCTCAGGTACAATATATGCTGCTAATGGAATAATTAATTCGTCTTGCCTGTATCTCATAGAGTGGCAAACCAGTGCAGGCACGGCTGCTGAAGGATATGTGTTCTCTTCTGGATGCTCACTTTTTGGAGGTGAGAATATATTACAAACAGATTAGAAGAATGAGCTGTTTCTCAGTTTATGTTGGAAACAAAACTTTGTTAGAGGTTCATTATGTCAGTATGTCTTTTAGAAAGTGCTCTACCTACTGGAGAGTGTGTTTGGTTGTGCTGACTTTGACATTTTAGGCTTTCGCTACCTTTTTCCTCCTTCCTTAAAAGATGTTTTAGGTTACTGGAAGTTACTGTAAGTTGGAAATGAAGCTTTACAGCTGTTCATACAACCACATATGCTCATGCCCCTGTACATCTAGAGGGTTGCACAGTCCTCTAATGATGTTGTACTGTAGTTGTAAGCTTCAAAATGGTGACTAGATTGTGGTCTCGCATCTCTGTCTGTGACTGTGCCCTTTAATACCAAATATTCCCCTGTGCACATGAAGAAGTTTTGTTTGTTGTTTTCTTCCTTTCCTTCAAAGAATCACTATTCCCAGTAGTTTTGTTTGGTTTTGTTTGTTTGTTTGTGTTCTATTTATTTGTTTTTGGTTTTGTTTTTTTAAAGTGAAGTATTCGTGGAATAATTGGTTTCCCAAGAAAGGTTTTATTTGGTATGAGGAATGACTTTATTTGGTATGACTTGTCTTTCCTTCCAGAGGTTTTTCTGTTGTCTTTAGATAGAAGCCTACATGTCCTAAAATATGTTTAATGAAACTATGTGGTAGGATAAGGTAATAAATTAAAGACCAAATGCTAGATTCTAATAAACCTTTCAATACAGAAAAGCCTAAACATGTCTGGAACTGCTTGACTAATTGTTAGCTGGCTTGGTATCTTTGTGTAGACTTTCATCAAAGAGGCAAAGTATTTGTCTTTGCAGATAAGCTGTGGGCAATTTCTAGCCAAAGCTTTTTTGTTGCTGCCTCTAGCTGTGTGACTGTATTGGTGTGGAAGAGGCCACTGCCATGACTTCGTCACTGACTTGTATTGGTAGCACAAATCCCTCCCTGATGGAAAAGAAGGAAAATAGTCCCTCTTCCATCGATAGCAAACAATAATTAGAGCAATAGTTAATCACTTGTTTATTTTTAGACCGGAATGAACTATGATTCCATCTAGTTTGACTTACTGTTTTTTTCAGGCTCTGTGTTTTCCTTTAGACTTTGTAGTGGAAAGTGCTGTGTGGTGTGAGGTTTTGTTTGGTTGTGGGTTTTTGGTTTTTGTTGTTTTTTGTTGTTTTTTTCCCACTTTTTTCTTTTTGGATGAAAGAAAGGGGAGTATTTTAAAAGCTGAAATCTGCAGTGAGTCCATTAGCGTCCCTGGTAAACTGTTTTAATCTTTATGTGCCCTCCACCCCAAGAAATGGTATATGAAGTTAGGGTTTCATTTCTGTAATATCTGTACCCAGCTCTGTGAACGTTTTGGCTTTGTCCTGGAAGATAGGGAGCTTCTTGCTGTTAGAGCTTGTTCCTGTGTAAGTATTTGTAGGCAGCAGTCAAGGCACTTCTCAACTTTCTGCTCAGTATACTGCACTGACACTTAAAAGCTTGTTTTATTTTTTCTTCCCCATCCTTAGATCTCTTTCAAAATGTCCTTTGAGCTCCATCCTAGTGGAACTCTGATGTCTTTCCTGAACAGTACTGTGTGCAGCAGTTGTGTGATTGTTTTACCGATGCTTTCCATGTTGTTTCCTCACTTCTGCCTAGTGTCTCCTCTTTGTACCCCTGAGGATTAGGTTGGTGCACCAGCAATGCTCCCAGCTATAATCAAAGCAGTGACTCAGGACTTGAGAAAGGAGCTGTACCTGAACCTGTAAGGAGGTTGTAATGATGTGTGTGTGTGTGGGGTCAGTCTGTTCTCCCAAGGAACAAGAGACAGAACAAGAGGAAATGGCCTCAGGTTGCACCAGGGTGTGTTTAGGTTGGGCATTAGGAGCAATTTCTTCACTGGAAGGGCTGTCCAGCACTGCAACAGTCTGCCCAGGAAAGGAGTAGAGTCACAATCTGTGGAGGCATTTAAAAGATGTAGATGTGTTGTAGGGACAGGATTTGGTGGTGGACTCAATGATCTTGAAAGTCTTTTCCAACCGAAAAAATTCTGTTTCCATGTCTGTGACTTTTCCAAACAAAGCCTTCCATCCTGGACATTTGATCTGCATTCCTTCTTCCTAGATGTATCAATAGGCTGTTCCCTGAATTTAGTTCCCTGTTCAGTAGTTGCAGCCTGTCTTCTTTGCTTTATGCTGTGCTATCCATCTTCATGTCAGTGATTAACTTTGTCAGAAAAGAGTTTTAAAGCCACTGTGTCTAAGGGAAATATTTCACACAGTGAAATGCTGACCTCATCACTTGCAGCTATCAAAAGGAGCATTGCCCTCCCATCACCCACTTGCTGGTGCTAACTCAGACACTCAGTTGTGCCTTTTGGTGAACCTATCCAGGTTCCCTTCCTTCTCCTAGATGCAAAACCACCAGCAAAATATGTTCATTTCTCCTGGGCTACTTTGCTAGTTTAGTGGCTTCATCAGATTGAGCAGGGACCAGATGAACACAGGGAAAGCAGCAAGAGGGAATACGTGGGAAGTGGGTGGTAGGGGGAAGGGTGCAAATTTTTCAGTGGTGGTCAACTCTCAGATTGTCTCAGCTGCCTCCTGGCATCCCTCCTCTAATAGATGACCTGCTGGCTGGATTGTACCCTTATAAATGCCATGGCCAGGATGGATTGGTCATAGTTCAGGTGAGCGGTACCATTGTTCGTGGCGTGTGATGCCCAAGAGCTATCAAACAGCTGCCAGGACAGATTTCCAACAATCAAATCCTATGGCCATGCCAGGGACTCTATGGCAACAGGATGCTTCAGAGAGCCTATGGACACATTCCTTAGCACAGAAAATCTGGGACCAGATTTAAATGGCTGTACCTCATGATTCCTTTTATTAGTGAATAAGAAGCTATCTCTGTAAATCCACCTAGTGAGAGTGCCGTGGATCAATACCTCATGATTATCAGCCACATTTTGTGGCCAAGCATTGAGCCAACTTTTAGCTTGTCTAGTTTGACATCTTGTTTGTTCTTTAAATAGTTCTCTCATTTTTCTATGTAGTGTGATGTCTTTTAGGCAAGTTAATATGTGGTCCAGTGCTTCTAGTGCTATGGACTGGCCCAAGAAGATACTATAGGGAGAGTTGTATTTGTCAATTATACCCATACACCTATCAAAAAAACCCAACCCTAAACCCACCCCAACCAAAAATGAAAATCTTGTTTGACAATACTGAAAGACATTAATTACATTTTTAGCCTCTCCTCACATTTGTTAGTGGCATCCCAAAATGATAATTCCATTTTTTTCTGTAAGGATGATGTCAGGCTTATTTTTACCTCTGTTTTCCTTTTGTCCCTTTACATTTTGGGATTATGCTGACAGTCCTTCAAATGCTCTGAGTTGTGCCAGTGTTAAAAACCAGTATTGTTAGTGCAGAGCATCTCAGCCATTTTTTAGGCGTATGTGATGTGATGCTACTTAATTTTGAAAACCTTCACCTTCATCAGGACGCTGCCTTGTTTTTTCTTCGGTTACAAATTGTTCATTTTCTGTTGTTTAAGAAATTATTTTTGAAAGTATTGTTTGTCTCTTTTGCCTGTGGATGCAAAAGAGAAACCAATCAATTTTCTAAATCACTTTGTGTAGGCATCACCCTGATTCCTTCTTCACATAACTTCCTTGTTCCGAACATTTTTCTTGTTCTGCTTCCAAGAATCTTTAAGGTCTTCCTTTTTTTTTTTTTCCCATTCTTTTCTTGAGGATAGAGAAATTGCCACAGCAGAGAGCTTTTACACCAACTTGCAAGTCCCTTGGCTAATGTGTAGATGCGGGTGGACTCTGGCCCTTTGCATGGATTGGAAACAAAAGGAGTTGAAAAGGGCTTGATTCTCCAGTGGGCAGCCCAAACGATAGAATAGAACAAAGCTAACTGTAATTGGTGGGACCATGGCACGAAAAATCTTCAGCCTTGCATTTGAGGCTTTCTTTGAGCATTGTTCAGTAGGGGAGCTTCCCAAGGAGGAGGAAAACAGTAATTTCTGGAGGTGTATGCTGGGAATGCTGTATAGCAGAGTATCATCTTAACACACCTCTTTCTGCTCTAGATGCATCTTCAAGAGATAGATTGATGTTAAAGACAGATGTTTGGTGTGAAAAACCCATCAGTGGTGTATAGTAACCCTTGCAGAAAATGCACAGTGTCCAAAACATGAATACCCAACAATTCTTTATTTTGTTCTGTGGGGAAATGAACAGATTCAGTGTTATGTATGTATGTACATGAATGTACATATATGAATATATAAATATGAAAATAATGTGGTTTCCTTAAGGATTCAAAAGTATCTCAGCTTGAGTTAGTAGCTATTCCTAGTGTAGTGTCAGAGTACATAAGGTAAACAAAGCAGCCACTGTGCAGTGTGGTGTGCTGGTGTAGGAATGCACCACTTTATGTGGGCCTTTACATTGCAACGAAAGTTTCACTTACCACTTGGGGGAGACATTAAAAGTAAAGCTTATCTTCAGAGCTCTGGTAGTGGCCAGCGAAAGTAACCATTTTCCAGGCTGTCATGTTTGACACATAGTATGTTACATCTGTTCAGTACTACCCTTTACCTGGTTTGAGCAGATTTTGCTAATACTTTCCTGAGTGTCTTTTTCATATTTCTCAAATTCAGAGTTTCCTATCCATTGTTTTTTTCTTTGCCGTCATTGGATCTCCTAGTCTAGCCTCTCTTAAGACAGGCACCAAAACTCCCCAGTGATAAGTAAAAGTATTTGTCTTCAGGCATCCAACTTTGTCTTATGGTTAGCTCCTTGGAGACAAACTGAAGATTGAAATAATGATGCAGATCTGTAAAGAGCCTTAAAAAAAATTATCATTATTTTACTTAGCACAAAAAATACACAAATTCAACTGCAATAATATCCTCCTCATATGTGGCTCAAGGTGATGTTGAGATCCTGCATCCCCTTTCCCTTCTCTGAGACTTTGTCTGGCTGAGAGGGCCTTTCCTCTCTCTCAACAAGCCTCTTTCTTCCTTCCAGGATTTCTGTCATTTGTATCACATCTTACTCTTTTCTGCTCTCAATCCTAATTCTGTTGTCATTCCTTTCATTTTATCAACTTCCTAATCTTTTTTTAAGCCTCTGTATATCATCATCTAGTGCCTTTGTTCTGCCTTAGAAAAGATCACTAATCTGTACCCAAGTGCTTGCAGAGATGGTGAACAAAACTGGCCTCTCTGGGCTTCAGCTCTCCTCTTGCCTGTCTTTGAAGGTGAATCGTTCATGCTAATGACTTGCTATCGTTACCTCCCTCTGGAATTTTAGTTCATTGTGGTGGTTAAAAAGTAATCGAATGACAGTGCGCAGACTTCCCTCCACTTTCGGGGACCTCACGATGATGATTTATTTATCATTTTCGTTTCAGCAGGAGCTATGAACCCCTGTCAGAGATCGGGGCTCTGCTGTGCACATGAAGGGTGTGCTGTGTAATGGAAAGATGGTCGCTGTCTCAGTGAATTTGCAGTTGAGGCCATGAAGCATTTTGCTTTCATGTGCCAGGAGCGTTTGAGACTCTTTGACTGAAGCAGAAGAGGGTGAGCTGGGACAGGGGTGCAATAGCAGGTCCTTTGAGAGATGCTGTGAAGGGGGTCTTTAATGGATTCGTACGGTACATTACTCCTGCAGCAGTATGTCAGATGTTAAAAACCCGAGAGTCAAAGGAGCAGGCGACAGTAACAGACTTCTCCGTTGTTAGCAGGGAGCGATGATTACAAATTGCATCCAGAAGCCTGCCAGATAAACAGTTTGAGAGAGAACATGACCAATACAAGAGCAAAGATGCTTTATTAAAATTAGTTCTTCCTGTCATGTGCACAACTGCTTCACGGAGAGGAGGACGGCGGCTGTGTGGATTATGGAAGATCCAGACAAGCGGGCTGCAGAGTAAGCTGTCATGTGCTATGACACCGAGTAATGCAAATCAACTCTGTTCCAGGAAAGCCATTTCCATGTCAGCCTCTACATGAAAATTATCAGACTTGAACAAGGGTTTCTTTATGAAGTTAAGAGAATTATTCCTAAGGATTGGAATTTGTCTCTGTCATGGGGGAATGGCCAGAATGGACTTCAAAGTGCAGTCAAAAGATGAGATAATGTGAAACAAGCACTTTTTTTTTTTATGGCCAACAGCCCAGAGAGGAGCATGTCAGCTTAAAAAAGTATATTTCTGTCTGAACAGTCCAACCTGCTGTTTTACAAGTAATGCGTGGTGTTACTGCATTTTTCAGTGTTTAAAGAAGAAAAATACCCCTCAGTCCATTCTGCTCTGGGTTTGACACTTTGTGCATACCTAGTGTTGCTATTCCTGTGTGTTGCTCAGTCTCCTTACGGCTTGAATGGGTGATTCAGAGCTCCAGGAAACCCCAATTGCCTTTGTTTTGCTTCTAGTCTGGATGGCACTTGGGAGTAACACTTGAGCCTGCTTTTTTTAGGCAGTTTTTCAAGTTCAGAGAATCTCCTTGAAGTTTGCTTCCTGCGATGCTTTCATCCAGCCTGTTTGAAATTCTGCTTTTCCTTTGGCTTTGTTTGGCATCTATTCAACTATCTCCTGTTTTGTAGTAGGTATCAGCCTTTGTTAGTGGCCCATGATAGCTTGCTCAGGCTGGTGATGGTGGTTGACTGCTCAAGCACTGAAAGGTGATTGAAATAATTTCTCTGCTCCTCCTGTCTCATGCCGGTGGTTGCTAAAGGGTATTCTCTTAGTGCTGGGGTAAGGGAATAAGTTATGCACATTCCTTGCTCTATCTGCTGTGTCTCTTTTATAAGATGAACTCACGTTATGAAAAGGACTGAATTACTCCTCTTTTCTGCGGGCTCAACTCTTGTCAGTCCACAGGTACTCAAGATGTCATGAATAAGATGCAAAGGAAAAGAGGAGGCTGAGTTTATTCACTGTATTGGCACAAGGCTTTGAACCCCACTTCTGTACTTCCCCTCACTGTTCATGTGTGCAGGAGCCCTGAGGTTGGAAGGATTTTCTCTTCTTCCCTTCAGGAATTAATGATGTTTTTCCCTGGTGACTCCAGTGCTGTGCTTTGCTTTTCATGAAAGGAGCTCCAGACACCCTTTACTTTAAATCTAGTGGTATTAAGTCATGCAGTGCAACAGAGCTCTGGACTTGCAGTGTTTAGATGCACGTATGGTAGCTTCTCTTGTTCAATTCTGAGGCTTTGCAGCCAGCACCGGTGCTGTTTTGTGATGTAGCAGATTGTCATTTGTTCCCCGGAGCATTCTCACTTCCAGAGGGTCATTCTATGCTGCTTCATGTGCCTGGTTCAGCCACCTGCCAGGACATGGGATCGCTCCTCTGGAGGTGTTTGTGCGTCCTCTGTACCCGTACGATGTGAAAATGAAATGTGTATGTGTGAAGTAATTTAATAGGTAATTGTTGTTGTTATGTGAGAAAATGAGAGAATAAGTGGAATGAAAATCTGAGCAAGACAAGAAAAATTAAGAGGCACCTTTTCTCCTCATGGCATCAGAGTACTCCTAGTTTTCAAGTCATGGGGAGCAGGCAGTCTCTCCAGTATTAATTTTAGTTTTATCATAGGCTGTCTGGTATGTACAGACATGATAGCATCTTTCCTGTAATTAAGGGTCAGACAATGTTGTCATTGTCACCCCCCCTACTATAATGGATTAGAACTTGCATAAAATAATTAGCTATGAGCTGAGATTTTATGGGCGCTCTCAGACCAAGAGCCAGCACTGCCTTTATTTTTAATCTGGTTTACTTAATTATAGGTGGGTCCAAGAGCACCACAAATTAAGGGTGCGTGATGCTCCTATTATACATCTCTATTCTAAATTGCTGTATCCAAGTCTAAGTATCTAGGCTTGAAGTTTTCCAGGGCTGCTGTCTGCCTTGGGTGGAGTTATTGAAAAATTTCAGTTAAAATGAGGTCCATCCTTTCTGACACAACTGCTAAAGAAAAATATTTGGTTTATTTTGGGAATGTTTGGGGAATTTTTTTTCTTTATTTTGTTTTATTCTTTAGAAGTGATGTTTTGATTTTTTTTGTATTAGCTTTGAAGCAGGGATTCAATATTTGGTGAGAGGAGGTTTTTTTTTTTGTCAGTGGATGTACTTTTTGCCTTTTTCATGCAAATTTGGGCAAATTGTAAGTCTTTGAAAATTGCACTTAACACATATTCACTGGAATCTCTTACATTTATATATAATTTTAAGCTAGTATTTCTGATTCTGTCTTTGCTAAGCATATTCCCGCTCTTTGTCTGTGCAGAGGGCTGACCAGGCAGCAAGTCCCTGAGAGCAGTTCAGCTTCCTCCAATTACAGGGAGTGCAAGGAGCATTTCTGTAATGGGGTTGCACTGGGGTGTGATATCATCAGTGAGCCTTGGGCACAAGAACTGCAAGCTGGGAGCCTGTCTTACCTCTCCACCAGCCCTCTTCATCCACCACCTGTGTGCCATGCTTCTGGGGAGGAGGGAAGAGCTATGTACTGTGACTGTGAAAGTGATAGGGAAAGTGGGGACTTCCGCAAACAGTCTGGTAACAATGCGTTTAGGTGAGGAGAAACTGGGATAAATTGCTGCATGGAGGAGGGTAAAATGGCTGATAAAAAACAGTGTGGGACTGTGTTGTGAAGGGATCGATTGGGTAGCTCATGACAGAGGGTAAGAGGGGCAGTGAAGTCAGCTCTGGTGAGAAGCACAGGCTGGGGATGGTGGCAGGTCCATGGATGAGGAAGAGCGGGGATGTGGCAATGCTGCCAGAGGAGCAGGTGAGGGCTCACTGGTGAAGTGTCAGCACC
Source organism: Lophotriccus pileatus (assembly GCA_035583135.1). Lineage (NCBI taxonomy): Eukaryota > Metazoa > Chordata > Aves > Passeriformes > Tyrannidae > Lophotriccus > Lophotriccus pileatus. The sequence continues at coordinate 62,026,416 of JAWWES010000041.1, forward strand.
CAGCAAGAAGCCTAGAATTTTGGTTTAGGAACTCTTCAATTTTGCTGGGTTTTCTGTCTAAGGAAGTATTAGAGAGACCCTCTGGCAGGCTGGGCCTTGCAGATCCTTCGAATGAAAGACAACCAGCTCACTTGGCTAAGGTCTCTGCCATAGTACTAGGGCCTTTTGATGACCTCTGGGAATGTAAAATGATGCAATGTGATGTATTTTTAACAGGCTTTAAAAAAACCTGGTAACTTGCACAGAAAATTTAAAGTTTTAAAATTTAAAATTTAAAAGACACATTATTGAGGTTGTAAAGTCAAGCCCACACAACTTAGGAAATGCCAGAACGATGTTGTGCAGTATACCATTAATTCAGGCTCTCTGAACACTGTGAAATGATCTCTCGAGCTCTGATCACATCTGTCTCTGGCTGATAGGACCTCTGCCATATTCAGAGCACTATATGGATAACTTATGCTTACTTCCTTGATGTTAACCTAATAAATAAATAGAATTATTTCACGTGCTGTGCAATCATGAGGTCTGAGCATTTTTCCAGAACTGTCTAAAAGGAAGTGAATTGTCCCTGCAGTCTTTCACAGCTGCTCATTTGGGACTACAAGAGGGGAAGATGCCTGAAGGTTTGTTGCAGTAACTCTATTTGTCCTTGCTTTGGTACCTGCCATATGTATGGTGACAGACTGGTCTCAAACAGGAGGGTAGGATTGTGTTTCCACCTCACTTTCAGTGAAGGAAGATGTCTCAGGCCCAAAAGCACTGGGAGCTATTGAGCCTCTTGAAGCAATTTTGTTTTTCTGAAGGTGTGACTCCATGTTGCTAGCTGATTCTTAATAATATTGAGTGGCTCTGTGTGTACTGTTGAGGAGTGTGGTATAAGAGCTGAACTCTAAAACCAGTTCCCTGAGAGCAACAGACATAGAGCAAGTTGTGTGATAGACCTCAACGTCATGGATTGAAATGTGAAAGGCAGCTGAGGTAGGTATGCTCTGGTGGGAATGCAACGTGGCTTTGCCTGCACAAAACATCACTTGATGTGTGTGCTAGATAACATTTTGGGAGGTCACCCACTATATAGCACTGCAACTCCTTTTTGACCCGAGGAAATAATGACCCTGTGGTCTAAGGGAGTACTTCCTCTATATCAGTGAAAAGCCAGAATGATCAGACTCTCAAGCAGACTTTTCTCCCTCGATTTAAATATGAAACTGCATCCTGCACCCATACAATTATTCTTGGTATGTAGGAGTGGTTAAGGTGCATATAGAGACTGGTGCCATGTTTTCTGCAAAGGGAGTTGCATCACTAGGACATGAACTCACGTAACAATTAGGAAGGCTAATTAAGTTGAAACTTCATGTCCTTTTAATTAAGCAATTAAGGTGTCCATCTGCAAAATTAAGATATGTAATTACTTGAGGAGGGAGGAAAAAGGCTTCATGAAATTTTACTATGGTTTCTGAAAACTGTGTTTCTAGCAATGCATCTGTTTTTGCAAACTTCAGTTCCTGGCTGAAGCAAGAATATTTATGGCCTTGAGATGGTACAGTTTTCTTCTGTATACCTCATAATATCTGTTTGAATAAACAGGCACTTGAGTAAATTAGTCCTCAGGAAAGGTATGGTGCCAGTGGTCCTAGGGAGTGAAAGGAAGGCACGGTCTGTGGTTAAGGCAGTGGGGTTGAGGCATGAGAGCTGAGCTTAGCTATGAGCTCTGACCCAGGCTTCCTGCAGACATTGTGTATGGCCTCATGTATGCACCAGACCTCAGATCTGCTGTGGACAGTCCTCCTGGTGAGGAGACCACCCTTTGTGGTCACATGGGATGGAGCTCCCACCTCCTTTCCCAAGGGTATGTATTGCTATAAGGAGGCAACAGCCTCTGCTTGCTGTTGACCTCCACTGTTCTATTTAAAGGTGTTGAGCCAACAAAGAACGGCTGAAGCTGGATTTATGAGTCTTGTTCATCTCCTCTTTATTTTGAAAAGTCACCGCCCAGTGTGAAGAGGTTGCACTCTGAGAGAGGTGATGAAATATTGTCATTGACCTGCTGTACAGACCATCTGTCTCTCCCAGAGCTACTCTGGAAGATGGTGAAGTGTGCTGCTTTTTCTGTATGGGCTTTTTAATTTAATTGGCCTTGATTCACTGCTAATTTTTTAAAACTTAAATCAAAGCCACCCCCAAAACTTTAAATACGCTGTGACGACCTGAAGCCTTATTGCAACCAGTCCCTTGAGACTATCGGTTCTCTTACGATAAGAGACACTAAAGAAATTGCTCAGCAGACCAGAACAGTGTGGATTAAAAGATGATTGCTAACAGATAGATGAGGTATAAATTTAATATTGAGCATATAATTTGGCCTTTTCTGCACATTATTCCTGATGTATTAGCAAATATTTCAATGAAAAAGTATCTTATGGTCATTTAGGTTTTGCAGCTGGGAGACATCTGCCCCCATGGAGCCAGATGATGCAAGAGTGTGCAATGTCTTCCTTTTTCTTGTGCAATTATATCAAAATTAAGGCACTGTGACTGCATGCGAGTGGTTAAGGAGAGCAAGTGTTATGTGGAAGTGCTCATTATTTCTGAAACGGTTGTTATAAACCTACAAATTCGTAGTTAAAAGGTGTAGATTTGTTGAGCTCGAAAATTAAATTGCAGTACTCAAATACCCTTATCCCAGACTGACTAAAGTGTGTCTTAAAGATTACCTTTAAGAATGAACTGAAATTATACTTGTGGATATTCTGTATCTCTTTTTGGAGGTATAGTAATAATTCCATGCTCTGAGCTTGATATTCTACACAACCAAATGTATTTTCGTTTAGCAAAATGCTCTGTTTCCACCAGGGGTACTGCTAGGTAATAGTAAAGGGCAGTTGGGTAACCTGTGTTGACCAAGAAAAAAGGATTTACTTTCTCCATTTTTCTCTCCTCTGTTTTGTGAGAGTGTGCTTCGGGACCTACCTGTCTTTTGGGGGTGGACAGCTGATGTAATCTGTGGCTTGCTCTGTTTTTTCTTTCCATGAGTATGCTTTTTGGAGGTAATAACCAGAGGTGGCTGTATCCTTCTGGGCTGGTATCCACTTTGGCTGCAATACTCACCCACTTGTGAGACCTGGGTTCTGTGTGTTCTTCTGTCAGAACGGGATCAGATGATTTTCTATCATAGATACCCTGAGTTTGAGACAAGAGGAAAGACTTATGTGATGGCAGCTCTCCAGGGGACCCTGCTGCAGTATTCAAAATGCAAAATTTCCCAGAGAGGGTTGAGAGCAGAAAGTCCAACTCTGTACCCAGCTTGGGGATGATATCGATGTTTTGGTGAGGCTGCTCCCAGAAATGCTTGTATGTTTTTTCATGAGCCATCATTGTAATGCTGGGGAGGCTACCATTATTTTGTATATTATCACTACTTTGTGAGCAAAATACATCCCAGTGTTAACTGGAATCTGGTATGGGTATATGTAAATAGAGGCAAGGAGGTAAAAATGCATGGTGATTATTCCTTGTTTGGCAGAATGATTTCCATTATCTCAGCAGAATACCTTGTTTTCCCACTCAACCTTGCAAAATAATGCACCTCCCAACCCTGAGATTAAATAACATCACTTTTTTTGTCTCAGTGTCCTAGTTTACAGTTTTCAGATATTATTAGGTTGTGAATTGCTTACATGTAGAAGGAATGACACACTTTTTCTATTGAGAGAAATTTGGGGTAGTCTCGATAGTGTGTTGAACTCTATGATGCACAGTTGGAAGCTCTGTAATGTTATCTGCTATGCAAATTGATGGCAGACTGTGTAATGCTTTTCCTTGCAGTACTGATCGGTACTGACCTGTCTGGGCAGATGGCTAGTTTTGTTGATTAGGTATCCATCACAACTTACTTACGTTAATTATCTGTTTCTCCTTTAACCTTCTTTATTTTTTTGCATGGTGTTTTGTGGAGAGAAGTTCGTATTTCAGAGAACTTATATCTGCCATGCTGGTGTACAGGAATGTATTTGGCATGTTAACTTTCTTTTAACAGTAGTGTTTTAATATATACAGAGAGCATCTAGCTCTGAGAGGCCATCTGAACATCTTCAAAGGGTTATTGAATTGTTTATCGATCTACTTCATTACTGCTGTTCCTCTGGTTCCTTTTGATGCCTTGTCACTTTGTTCAAAATATAATGCCAAGCTTTTAAATTAATAGTTGTGCAGGAAGCCCTACGTGTGTAAATATTAGGGTATGTTTCTCCTTTGAGTGAGAGTGTGCTAGATTGTCCAGTAAATATTGCTGCCATCAGAGTGTTATCTTTTTCATGCCTCTCATTTTACATAAAGACTCTTTTCTCTCTTCCTCTTAAGAAAGCTGAAGTGTCTGAGGTTTTATCTTTTAGGTTTTATAACAGTCTAATCTCTTATTCTGCCAGTAGAAGCTTACAGACTAGTTCCCTGATTAGGAAAATAAATTTGATTAATTTTCCCTCCTTTCCTTTAATCTTTTCCATGTGTTTCTCTTACATTTGTTAAATTTACTAGCTAAAAGTGCCTGCTGATGTTTTTTTCCCCCCTGTCATTAATTTGTTTATTCACTTTTTGTAGCTTTTTAAACTTCTTTTATAGACAACATTCCATGCCAAGAAGTTTGATAGTATATTTATTTCTTGGGAAAATGTTTAATTTTTAGTCCTGCCGCCTGAAAATTAATTTGTGGATTTTATTATTAATTTTTTAATCAGTGGGTAATAATTCTTAATTTATTTTCTGAGCTGTGCAGGATCTTAAATATATTTGTCATAGCCTGCATCAGTTGCTTCTTTTTTCCATAATTAAGATTGTAGCCTGTTTGCTTATTCCTTGTACAGAAGTTGTTCCATATCTTTGGTCATTTTGGTCACCTCTCAGTATCTCTTCTATATCTAGATTTTGCATTTGATTTAGCCTTTATAGTCCATTGGCTGATCTTCTATGCTTAGCGTGTGCCCACAGCAACAGCAGGAGGTCGCCTGATACCAGATTAATTTTTGTGATAAAATAATGCAGAAGTGTGTTAAGTGGCAGAGTGAGAAATAAGACTTCCCGCTGGTGATAAGGCAGGCTTGGAACTGTTTCATTTATATGTCCAGACAAATGTCTTTGCCTACAAGGCAACTCTGCCTGTTTGCACTTGTCCAGCTTCTAGCCCACCTCTCCTTCCCAGCAACAAAACTTGGATGCTGTTTGCCCAGTGCACTGAGTTACTGGGTAAGTGTGTGTCATGGGGGTGCTGAGTAACTGAATCACAGAAATCAGCTGGTTCCAGTTATCTGTCTCTTCTGCTGAAAAGGCAAAGGGTTGTGCCACAAAGATGTCAGACTCATGTGTGACTGGTGTTCACTGTGTGTTATACAGGACAATTTTTATTTTTATTTTTTTAAAAAAGAAAGCTCACAAGCTACTCCTTCCTCTCTTTCCCCTCCCCTCAAAATAGTGGGAGTGAGCTGAAATATTACAGAGATGGGGGGAAGCTCTAAATATTTACGGTTGCAGAGCGTAAGATGTTCCATTAGAAATTGTCAAAGTCAAGGTTACCTGTGCAGTGTTAGATCCTCCTTCTTCAGTGCATGCAGCCCCATCGGTCTTTGGTCACTTGCATACTCTTCTCTTTTCTGTAAAATTGCAGGTATTTCAACAATACCAGAAATACTGTGAAATCATAGGCTGGAGCTGGATGTGTTTATTGATGAGATTCTTTTTGTTGTTGTTTTTTTTTCCCTCCAGCTGGGCTCACCCTTTCGTTGTTATATTTCAGTGTGTAGCTTGACTACGGGGCTTATTTCTCCCATCTCATTGTAAACTGTGGTTCCTTACCTTTCAAAAACCTACTTCAAACATAACTGAATAAAAAGCAATGGAGAAAACCATGTTAGGAGGGGGAAAAGGAAAGCAAATGCTCAGCTATGTGGAGCTGCCAGTTTTGTTCAGAAGCTGACAATGATGAACTGCTCATCTAAGCATAAATAGTCTTCACAGTCTGTGTGTTTCTTGCCTTGTGAAACTGGGCACACTGTACTCATTAGTTTTGTTCCTTTTTAAATATTTGGTGATCACATAGTTTACTTTGCCTAGTGTAAGCCTCTGTGGCAGTCAGTCTTCCCTTTGCTGTACATGAAAACCAGGGGTCTACAGTGTGTCTGGTCTTTAGTGAAATGAGCAGTTAACAGCAGCTCAGGCTGGTTTTTTGTGATCTGCCATGTATTTTACAGTGAAAACATCAGGATAGAATGCTGTAAAATTGACAGGTTTCCATTGACAGGGATTTTCATCTTTTTCACTGTTTACATACTGAAGATGAGGACTTTGCTATGACACAAAGACACTTTAGGAAGATTTCAAACAGCAGCAAAAAAAAAATTCCCGTCTTTGGGGAAGAAGATATATCACGTAGGCTGTTTTGTCATTTTAAAGTTAAAACATTTCTTTTCCCAAGAGTATTAGCTGAGGAAAACCTCATATTTTTTAAAGCAGTTAAGTAGCCAAGAAGTCAATAATATGTATAAAATGTGTAATAAATGTTGACTTCTGTGCCTTAACTCCACAATACTCTGTCATACTTGAAATAGTGTCCTTGCAGAGACTGAAGACGCGTCATTTCTATTGAGAGGGTTTGTGTTTGTGAAGGTTTGTACTCCCCCATTAAAAAAAAAAAAACTATTTAAAAATGATCAAATCCCTATCTTCTGATTATGATTTTTGTAAAATATCTTCACAAAAGAAAACCCATGAAGAGAATAGGTACTGTGCTCCAGGAAATCTCTGGAAATGGAAGTACCAAAAGCTACTACTACCTCAATATTTAAGTCCCATTTTGCTTTGCTGATCACGTGAGATCTAATTCTCTTTATTTTATATGTTTGACTTCATAGCACCATTCTTGTCTTTCTCTCTTGCTGGAGGAAAGGACTATTTTCTAACACCAGCTCCTCTTTTCTCTCCTACCTCCTCACTGAACCCCAAGAACTGTGTATCGTGTTTGCCCATTAGGTTAAACCTGCCTGCATCGTGTGAGGTCATTTCAAATGGGGCACATGTTGAAATCTCACTGGAACTGATGGAGATTTCCAATTAATAGCAATGCATTAGCATAATCTACAGAGTCACCAAGGCTGTACAGTGGGATTAAGAGGGAGCCAGACCATCAGGATCTGAGGGCACTGCTGCTTCTGTGTCTCTCTTATGTCATTAAGATGGCCTGTGGACTCCGTAGACTGAAGCAGTTGGTGTTGCAACACCTACACTACATGCAGTTCACAGCTTTTATTTTGCCTTGCATTTAGTTTGCTCTCCAGGTCTAAGCAGTCTCACTGCACTTGGGATTCAAGCTGAATAACTACTGATTACTGCCCTGATAAAAGGTGGAGGATTGGAACAGAGCTTTGAGTTCAGTTTCCTCTCGCAAAAAGGTGGTTTCATGTGCCAAAACTGCCCTGGGCGCAGAACCATCATGCGGAGGGAGATCTTTAAAACTATACCATTGCTCTGATATAAGGTGTTAGCATAGACATAGCCTTTATTAATCTTAAAAGTCTTTTGCCCAGGTCCTCCCAGTGATGGTGTTCATCATGATAGTATTCAGTATTATTGTGCCTTTTGGTAATCAGAGCCGCTGCTGTTAGCTCCTGCTCTTTCAGGTTTCACTAACTGAAGTCCATTGACTTAAATCCATTGTTTGTATTAAGAAAGGGGGAGGGGAAGAAACAGGCCCTAGGGTTGTTGGTTTTTTTTTTTCCTTTTTTTCCCAGTATTGTCCCTGTCAATGTGCCACAGTTTCATCTGAAACAAGGGATGCATGAAGCTTTTCAGTCTGGGTTTTGTTTCCCTGTATTTTTTATATTTGTTTAATTTGCTGACTGGCAGTTCTAAAAATCACTTAATCAGCATATCTGGCCCAAATACTAGGCTTGACATGAACGCACTGACACTGTCTTGGCTCATGGACAACAGAGACTAGTTTGAATTCTTGTTCTGTGATCTGTATAGGTAGAGGTGATTGAAGAAGAAAATAATAGTCTGAAAATCTGTCTTGTTCCTTTCCCAGCTGGGCCACAGAAGTCAAACCCCAAATGCTTCTTTTGATCTCGTTTGTAACCTCACGTAGCTTTGGAGAGTCACTTCTGACTTACAAGACCTTCTGTGGGAAGAGGAGCAGTTCTCTTAATTCCACTGCTCAATTTGCAGGCCTGTGTTTGAGTCCCTTGGTTCTTTTGCCCTCTCTGAAACACCAGTGTATTGCATTTATTTCTGTGATCTGAGGAGCTGCTGAGCAATGTCATCTCATTGGCAGTTCTGTTTAGCCAATATAGAAAGCATCTTCTCCCTCCTAAATCTAGTGAAGTCATCTGAACTCGTTACTGTGGCAAGTCCTATCATGAAAAGATCAAAAATTAACTTACTACGTTATTTTTATTTTTCCAGGTACTCCACATCTGCGTTTTCCAAACTAAGCAGAGTAGGGATCCGACATCCTCCACCTCTTCCTTTCATTGGAAACCTGTTCTTTTTCAGTGAGGTACGGTATGTTTTTCTTTGTGTCAGTCCAAAGTGATGGGAGGAGTGGACAGGGTGGTAGGAGGAATTGAAGGGAATCCTACACTTCAGTGGTACCATCTCTTCCAGCATTTCCCTCTGGAAAGGACAAACAGAACTCAGCTTTTTGAATGAATTGGTAGAAGCAGTTGTGTGCAAGCAGCTTTTATTTCAGGGTAAAACAAACTTGAGGGAAAGAAAAAGTGTAAGCTCCTGCAGTTAATTACTTGAGCTTTTCCAAGGAAGTTCATGCCCTCACTGAAACAAACTAAGTTATGTGAATAGAGCAGATTATGTTAACTAGCCCCAACTGGTTTGTTCTGAGTGGTTTTGGCTCCTATGACCTTTCTGTTTGTTTGTATGTTTGCTGATTGTATACATTTATTTTAAAGCTTTTGATGTTGCTTTCTCCTAAGCAGTAACTGGAAGGAACTGCAGAATGCTGTTGCTCTGTGCCCCAAATACTGGGACTGGGAGAAGGGGATGTACTGGGATTCTGCCTCCAGATTTTGTTCCCTTATTCTTCTCGCCCATCTTCTTTCAGTAGCCTGCTAACGCTACATTTTGTTCCTTGCTCAATTTCAGTAATGTTGCTGAGAGTCCCACGTATCTTAATAATGAAGAGCTGCCATTTCTCCGGTTGGATCTTACAGTAAAATCTCTCTAGTGTGTCTCTGTTGCAGTCCAACGACTTTTCAGGAAATCTGGGCCAATTCCAGCTGCTGCCCAGTTTTCTCTTTTAAGTGCATGGTCATCAATATCCATGCTGAGATTTGAATTATTAATGGGAATATATTGCTTCTTACCTTGGTCTTCATGGTGATTGTTCTGTCAATATCTGACTCATTATTAGATAAAACCCTTTTAAATACCGCTTTTGCATGTACATCTGATTTCATTTAGAAAATAGCATAAAAGGTAGACTTAATCCGCTCTAGATTAATTTGAACTGGAATTGGCAGGGTGACTTTAACTTACAAGGATTGCTGGTGGTGTGGAATACAGACCAGTTCACCTTCACTCTTCTGGTTTCAACTGAGCTGGATGGCATAAAGCTACTCATTCTCTAGCTCCTTGGTGGAAATCCACGTATCATTAGTCACCTGCTAACACTTGAGGTAGGTAAAGGTGCCTAGAGATTAAATTATTTTGATACATTGTAGATAGGCTTGCCCTGTACCGGTGTACAAGTGGAAAGGTTTTGGGAACTGTGATCCAAAATGATCATATGATCTGCTAGGCAAATTTCATTACCAGAATATCATTCATTAAATTAACTTAAAGCAGGCTAATGAAAAAAAGACAAACTTGATTTTACTAACTTTTAGGAAGAAAAATAAAATAAAGGTAGCTGAGAAATTATATCTTGGGATACCAAGAAATAACAATTCCAGATAGGGTTTTGAAACAGAGTCGAGTGATGCAAAGCCACGAGCACTGCCAGGCTGTATGTCCAACACTGTTACATTTCACCATCCATCTTCCCTACCATCCTATCACTGCCAGTAGGAACAGGCAGGGATGAGCCCAGGCTCTTTGCAATTTTTCTTTCTTCCCTCATATATTTTGCCATTTTTTCTGGATCTGCTCCTGTGGCTGCTTTCTTAGAATAGTGCCCATAGCAACGCGCCAGTAATGGGAGCACTGCTTTTATACTGCAGGCTGTTCTCTATGAGAGCATTTTCAGGGACAGAAGTGCTCTCACTGCAGTCAGTAGAGGACATCATCCACTTTTCCTTTCCCAGCAGGGGGGAACCAGAGGTTGCCTATCACCATCCTGGGAATAGGGGTTGTTTTAGGGGCTTAGCTGCAAGAGGCACAGCTGTGCATAAGCAGTGGCTTGTTAGGGCTGGATTTATTTCTTTTTTTTATTTATAGGAAGTAGCAAAAGGTTTATTCCTTTTTTTTTTTCTGCATCTATACTGTTAAGAAGTTCTTGCACTTCCTTGTTTATGCAACCACGTCTTTCCACTGAACTAGATTTTTAGAGAGTCTCCCTTTTAAATAGGCCAGCTCTTTCTTAGTGTTGCTAATGTTGTGCAGGGAAAATACATGAGCCACACTCCCACTAAATTGTCAGACTGGTGCTTTCCAACCCATGAACATTTATTTCAAAGGAATTAATGAATGGTGACTAAGAGGAATGAATTGATATGTACTGTATGGGAATCTGCATATGTGTAATTCATACATTTCCAGTGTCGAATTTGTGTCTGCAAAGTAACACAGGTTGAAAAGCCCTGAACACCAGTGAGATCTAAAAGAGAAAGACTGCAACATATATAGCCTTGCAATCTAAAAAGCATCCTTATCTCGTGGTTTCTGGCTTTTCCCCTAGAAAATAAAAAAAAAAAGGAGAAGGTGTTCCTTTGACATAATAGAGTAAATCTAAGACCTGGGAATTTAAGAGAAAAACATTAAATATCAAAAACTCTCAAGAAAATTGTGGGAGTAAGCAGTATTTTTCAATTTGTAATGGCATAAATTCAAGGATTTGCTTGTCTTCTCCCTTACTTGGGTGTAAATCACTTCTACTGAAATAAATGGAGTTTCCTGTTTTGCTTCACTGTACATGTGAATGGAGCTTCAGGCCTTATCGTCCTTTTTTTTTTCCTTGCAATTCTTCTTCTGTAAATATGCCTGAAAACAAATGAACAAAGCAAGCAGGATTTGACTGGTAGTACTGGGTTGTGGGGTATTTAATAAACTTTCAAAGGTATTTTAAAGAAGAAAATATTTCACCAATGAGACTTTTTTTCGAAGGAATTATTTTAGGGGTTTCTTGAACAGTAGATTTTCTTTCAGTAAAATAAGAGTTGCTATTTAGTATAGTTCTGAGAGAGGAAGAGGAAATGTGGAAAGTTAAGGGGCTAAGGGAAATACAACAGCAAAGACCCATCTCTGTCACAGAGAAGCAGACTTTAAGAGCTGGCTTGGGGAAAACAAAGTTATTTTACTGTAAGTCACCCCTTCTCTCTCAAGTACAATAAAGGGAGATAATCCCACTTTGAAACTAAAACATATCCAAGTTAGTCGTCTTATCTCAACAATGAGAAGATAGGAAATTATTGCAGTCCTGCAGCTGGGAAATTATCTGAGTCCAAGATATTAGATTAAAAATTCTTCCATTGCATGAGAACAATTTGTGGTGGGCAAGTCTGATGTAATAGCAAATATGATTAGGCTGTTCGAAAAAAGCAGCATGTTCAATTTTTTCCAATAACTGAGCAGACTTGCAGCCGGCAGGCTGGTGTTTTGCTGCAAACTCCTGACTCTTCCCCCACCTCTCCATTTACTGCATTTTTCCTACGAGTCTGGAAAAACGTGAGGGTTGTTTGTGATAGCTGTGTAAGGGGAGACACAAGGGTATACACAGCATGGAGTTTCACACATGGATCTGTACGGGCTTCAGAGCAGCTTGTTGCAGAAGAACTAAACCAAAATTTCCTATCCATTCCCAGGCTAATGATTTTATTATGCAACAGATGCTCTGAAAACAGAGAAGGCACACGCGCTGCAACGCCCTTTCTCCTCAAGACCCGCACCAAACACTTGACCTGTTGCTATGGCTGTGCTGTGCTTTTCTCTCTCTGTCTTTCCTGTCTCTTTCCTAAAAAGACAGCTACACTATTTTTAAGTGTCACAGGCTCTGACATTTGCACAGCTCTGGTCGCCTGGTACCGTACCTGTGTGTGCTGCTCCCTACCCAGCCTTCTGGAGAGCCACGCTGTGCTGCAGCAGGCTTGGGGCTGGCCTCTCTGATGTTTTGGGGTGGTGGTAGGGGGTGTGAGTGGTTGCCTTGTTGTGGCCCTTGGAAGGCGAGATATGTAATTGTGCCCAGGGTACAGTTGGGTGGTGTGCTTTGGGTCCTTGTAAAAGCATGATCATGTGTTGCTTTCCTCCTATTACTCCTAGCAAGCTCCAGTGATGCCTTTGACTGTCTGTGTGCTTGCATCCCTGCCTTGCATGTTAATGAAAGACATCACTCTCTTTAGCTCCTCTCTGCTTGGACAGGATACTCTTTGTTTACTCTGTTTATTTCTGTCTGGCCTACTTGTAGATCCCGGGCTACCCCAGAGCGGCCCATTTCTGCTGAATGGAAGTGGGGGCTGTGTGGGTGCTTTGTCTTGCTTTCAGTTTGGGATCTGGCTGGGCTGTGTTGTTTTATGGCTGATGGGTGGGAGTGGAGAAGGGGGGGGAGTGTAGGGAAGAAGCAGAGAGCAAACATTTTTTTTTTCCACTATGCATCTGCCAAAAGCATCCTTTAAGTTGGACGTAAAGAAAAATAAAAGGCAGAGTCCGTGCAGGAATGAAATTAACCCCATGTCTAATTTTCAGCCTAGAAAGCAGTGTGGGGGTGCTCAGAGAGGCTGCAGTGTTTACTGTTCTGGAATTTAATGACACAGCATGTAAACCTAAACAAGGTTGGAAAGAGGCAAGTGGTGAGGGGAGCAAAGAAGGGGAAAGGGAGGAAAAGGAGCTCTTAGGCTGTGGACCTGGATTGAATTATAAGAATAATATGGCTTATATTGACAGTGAAAGCCTGCATATGGTTTTGTGTTGCTTCATGCAGACAAAGGGGAAGAATGGGATAGGGAGTGTGTGTTTTGCAACTTGATAGCTATCTGTGTGGAACCAGAAAGGGTGGCTGTGGCATCACCAACCAACCTGTCTTTGTCTCCTCCAGTCGACTGTGTGCGTCTGCTGTAGGCTGCTGACTGCCTGAATAGACCTCACGGGGTGCTCCAGGTCTTCTCTTATGTCCTGGGAACACCCCCACCCTAGACTGGGAGGCCTGTAGATGCATGTGGTGCAGATCTAAGCCTAGCCATGTCACAGTCTGCAACATGACAGAAACCCGGGGTTAGATGTGGGTTTATGTGTATATTTCTACATCTATAAAGCTAGTCTCTCTCCCCTTCAAAAATGTGTATTTTCCAAGTCTCAGCTTATACTCTGTGCTACCTCCTTTGATCAGATGTTAGCATTGTCACATAACCTGACAAAGTCAATGCAGTATCTGTTTGTGGGAACGTAATGCAGGAAATCAAGACATCACAATTGTCTGTCTCTCACTTTGACTAAATGCTATTTGCACCCTTCAGCAAGAGCAGGACTTCAGTTTCTCAGAGGGGTATTGGGTGGAGCTGTGCTGTGGCTCACCCCAGCTTCTCCCTGATGGGGTGTCAGGAGGGTGAGCCGCCTTCTGGGGGAGCAGTGTGCACACCTCAGAGACCCTTCTGTAGAGGCACTGTAGAGGCAAGATGTCCTTGGCTTTTTTGCTTTCAGTTTTTCTGATAACTGTGTTTGCAAGATATCCCTGGATGTGATGTCAACTTTAAAAAACATTTATGGGAGCTGGAGACCATATTAGGATACACAAAGCAACTGGCAGGTTTTATGTGACAGGGAAAGGGGGTGAATCGTTACTGCTTTGCTGGTGAATAATAGTGACCCAAGCAGTGAAGGTGGTAGTGGTCGTGACAGATGCTTTAGCTTGTTTGGACTATACCGTTTTTCCTCTGAGGAAAGACACAAGTCCTTTTTGTATTCCGTGGAATGGTGTGTTGACTGTGTGGCTTTTGTCTAGAGCAGCTCTGACATCTAATTGGCCATGTAGGGCTGGGTGAGTGTTTAGCACGGACCTCAGCAGTTGCCCCTGGAAGGAGATGCAGACTTCACTGATGAGCATCATCATGGTTTTGGTACTTCTTAACCCATGCTTTGGTGGTTCCTCCTGTCATACTTTATGATTTGCTTTATTGAACGCTGCATGAGGCGAAGAGGCAATGGCTGAGGCAACTGCAAGCTGTTAAGTGGAAAGGGGTTACGTTCTCTGTGGCAGCACAGCAAGTGAGAAGAGAGACTCCTTGATCATGCTCCTGGCTTTCCCCAGACTCTCAATGTGATTTTGGGCAAGTCTGATGGAGGCAAAGCTTTCTTCTTTTCTGGATAAACGAATCTCTTTTTTTTTTTGCTTCACCTTGGGCCTCTTTAGCTCCCTGCAAAATGGCGTAGGTGGTGTTCTAGAATAGACAGGTCTGCTTTTTCATCAGGTTATGGTGAAACACTAGGAACAACTTCTCTGGGGACTTCCTTAGATTTGGGGAGGCTTGTATCACTGCTGTCTTGAATGGACTGAGATGCTTGAAGGCTGGAAGGAGTTTAAATGTTTTCACAAAATTCACAGAGCAAGCGGGGTTGTGAATTAATGCCAGGCCTGAATTCTGGTCTAGGAATGAAGGTGTCTGAGTGAGGTGGGTCCCCAAGATAACAGTGCTAAAGGATACTTCTCTGCCGTTCTATGCCAGCCTGTTCTTTGATGGGTTTGTGGTGGCAGCTGCAAATGACTACCCAGGATTTGTCAGAGCAGAGTTCTGCATCATTAAAGCGACACCTCGCAAGAGTGGTGTAGGGGAAGTTTGCCACATGTTATGTCTATTGGAGAGTGTATTTGCATAACTCTCTGGAGTTTGCTATGTAGCCTCCTCTTTAAGCAGCATGTACTGCTAAATTAAAGCCAGCTCTGGCATGACATGCAACAGCAGTGAACACAAAAAGTGGTGCTACGCAGTAGTTGGGTTGAGAGAATGAAAATAATGTATAGTTGCAATGTAGGAGCATGCAGGTAGACCCCGTGTAGTCACTTAAACTGCACTTGGACTCCAGAAGAAGTAGAGACCTTGAAGAGCATCACAATAGTGATGGTTGAATAGGAGGATAGTAGCTGTTGTAGTAAACTCAATGGGCTTTTTATACATAGACTTAAAAGAGCCAGACTATTTCTTAGGCATGATTGTCTTCTCTTCAGTTTTGTTTGTAGTCACATCAGTGACTGGCCTGGAGAGAGTGGGGTTGGACTAAATAAAATCTTTTAATCCTTGAAATTAAGAGAGTGATAGACTCAGAGCTGCAATGAATAAGAGCAATTCTATTATTTTACATGAATTTGTAACTTCCTTATATTACCTGTCTGGAGTTTAGTAGCTTCATGTGCTCTTTACCTTCTTATTGTGATGTGGAGAAATCCACATTCAGAAAGGCAGTTCTTCTATGTCAGCAAGACTAGTACATATAATAGTGGCCAGGTATCAGTTGTAATGCTAAAATTATAGCAGGCTCAGATTGGTTGTTGAGAACAGTTGTTATCCACGAGCCAACAAATTTAGCAGAGTCTTAACTTCATTAGCAGTGTCTAAATGCATTAGCCATATGCTGCTCAGCATATGGGTAAATACATAACAATTTATTTTCATTAGGGTTTTCTTAAAAGTGCTGCTAACCCAAGCTCCACTAGAAATGTTTACAGCATGACATGTCTTTTCACATAAGAAGCTGGCCTTCTGTACAGAAAGTCATCCTGAAAGGGTGGCGATCAAGACACTTCCCCTGTCCTTTCTGGGAGTAGGTGGGTACAGAAGCTGTGGGTCTGATCTGCTGCAGCTAACTAGGCTTGGTTTCTGCAAGGCTTTATATTTAAAGGCTTTGGGGAACTGCCTGTTCAAACATGTGTAGTTTATTCCCTGGTATTTGTGTGCTGCCTTCTGGTTGCCTATGATGTACCTTGGCTGGCATCACCTCCTGGTAGCTTTACTTGAATGTAAGACTCATGACTTCTGGATTCTCCCTGCTTCCTCCTCTCTCCAGGAAGGATGTAGAGTTGAAAGATAACTTTCTCTAAGAGGGACTGAGTGTGAAATTAGGTCATACTCATGGCCCATGCTGGGGAGGGCAGGGTGGGTTTGTAGGGTGGGCACTGCGGTGGACACTGGGGCAGGGCTGTGAGGGGCAAGCGTAAATGAGCTGCTGTGTGCTCAGGATTCCCTTAACTTCTCAGAAATAAATGAAAAGTTATTTACTTGAGTGCCTTTTTTTTTTTTTTTAGATGAGTATTTATGCAGCTTGATCCAAAAATGCAAGTTGCCTAGAAAGACATCAAAGTATAAAAAAGGACTGATCTTATCAGAGAGGTATAAAGTTCAAAAGTTAATCTATTTCTCCATGGCCTTAGCAGCCTTGGCACATGTCTAAATTTAGATGGCAATGTGAAACAAGAATCAGCTAGGGTTGGATTCTGATCAGGTTTGTTTGAGAACTGACTGTGTTTTTACTGGATGGTTTCTTGTTTGCTTGTTTTTTTAGGAAATAAAAAAAAAAAATCCACTAAAAGCTTAAACAAACCTGTGTGCTTTAAAAAAACTTATTTCAAATTGCTCTTTTTCCTTTTTGTTTTTATCATTGTGCAATGCAGTGAAATGAATCATGCTCTTGGGTTATCCTTGGACTTTTTAAGTTTTCATTTTGTTTCTTAACTATTAACCTTTCTTCCTGCTTACATTTTGTAATTTTTAATATTCTATGAATTTTAGATAATTTATAATAAGGCAGGGGGAAAAGTGAAGTGGTCTTTGGACAGTTGCACAGGGGACAGTTTTAAATATTCAGGCAGCAAAAACAACTCACTGAACTCTGGTGTCTTATTTTACCTTACTTCAAGAAAATTGAAAATTATAAACAAGAGAAAAAGAAATTGAAACTGAGCTATATGTTTGAAAATATTCTCAAATACATGTTTTGAAAATAAACTATGCAAGAAATAAATATTAAAATAATTGAAAAATTAGTCTTGACTGTTTGATGAATTTTCATAGTTTTCAAGCATTATATCTGATGACTTATTTTCCATTCTGTGAGTATACAAAGCTGTTAACTTTCATAAGCAGTGTGATGCCAGAGGTGGTTTAGGTGGAATTAGTGAAAGCTGGGCTAAAGGAGCCATAAGAAGATACATACGATGATGACTTGAAGTATTCTCTGGGAAGTTGAGTGGGACTTTAAACATAAGTGGTTATTTTTCTGCTGAGTGGGGCTTTTCCTGTTCCACTCAGGAAAAGGGAAAAAGATACATGGCACGAGCAGGTGTTGGAAGGAAGAAGTGTCTCTTTGGACACACAGAGGAAGGGGATGGGGAACCCCAATGTCTCCACTGATTTGCCTCTGTTTGCTTTTATGTCCATATATTGAGAGGAAAGAGCAGGTGATACGCTCTGGATAGGATAAGGGACCTTGTGGGTCTAGTCTAGGAAAGAAGTACAAAGAGGTATGAATAAGAAATTGGTGATTGATATATGATTTTTGCAAAGGGGTGAACTCATCTACCGTGATCTGTTAATATGCTGCAACATGTGATATGCAGTGAAAAAGTATGTGACAAGGCAGGAAGGGAAGGATGTATCCTTATTTTTGTTCCACTTCTGAATGCAATCTAGGACAGGAGCCCCTTGCAGCCAAGATGGAGTGGGAAAGGTGCTTGATCACACAGAAGGGGGAAATGGGAGAGCTTTGGGGGGAAAAAAAAAGCTGCAGTTGATGACCTTATACCAGAGGTCTCTATTTTAATAAAGAGTCTCATAAAGTTCATCACAGATAGAATTAGGGACCTTGGAAGTATCTTGTAGTTATATTTGTGTTTATATTTTTCACTACCTTTTTTTTTCTCCCCAATGCCCCAGGGAGCCATCTCGAAGACCTCATAAACGCGAGATTTCATTTTCTAATGCTATTTCATTTCCTGGATGGAGGACCTGCCACAAGAAGACCAGACCTCAAATTATAATAGCCCTATAAATAACTCCCTAAGGCAAAGGGAAAAAAAAGAAAACCTTTGAAAGACAACCGCAAATGCAAAAATGGAGGGTTTCAGTTCTTGCAGAACCAGACTAAGCAGTTGTAGTTAGGACGTGGTTAATTTTTGGGTTTCCCTGTTTATCTCTTTGCATTGTTTACTTACAAAGATATATCTCAAAAGTCTTCAGAGGTCTTCTGCTTGAGCTTAATTTTCTACGGTGTTTTGCTGCCTTTTGGGCTGTCTTTAGAGCCTGCTAGAGAATAGAGTTTCCAGGTAAAATTGAAAACAATCCAACAAACTGACTGAAACAAATACAATGATGGATCGAGTAAGAATAGTCTGAAAATGCAACTTTTTCTTCTTTCTGGGTAAAGTCATTTTATTTCAGCAGACCCAGACAGTCTGCCTCCTTTCTACTGGAAATCTGTGCAGAATTGGCACATCGACTAGAATAAAAACATTCCCGAGGAATCGGCGTGTTCTGTCAAAACATTTGAACAGCTCCCGTCTCCCAGAGCACAGCACTGCTCCGGAGCCGGCATAGGGAGCTCTGCAATGTGTGGTGCAGGCTTTCCCTCCAACCTCCCATCTCAAATCTACCTTTTCACATATTTACGGGCCAAGTGTTTCAGGTTCAATTATTTTTAGTTGTGGAGGTAGTAGAGAAGGAAGTTTACAAGAATTTTTTGCACTATGATGTGACTTGTGTGAGGGCTGTCTTTTCTTTGTTCCTCTAAGGCTGTGTTGTACAGAGAATCATTTAGGTTGCAAAAGACCTTTAAGATGGAGTCCAGTCACTAACCCAGCACTGCCAGGTCCACCACAAAACCGTGTCTATAAGTGTCACATCTACTTGTCTTTTAAATACCTCCAGGGATGGTGACTCAACCACTCCCCTGGGCAGCCTGTTCCAGTGCTTGACAACCCTTTTAGTGAAGAAATTTCTCCTAACATGTGAGGGAAAAGTCACGAAGGTAAGGTTGTAGGATCCCAGTATCTTTCTGTAGCAGTCTGGGTCAATGTACTGGCCAGAGACAGCTGGGCTGGCAAACCTGAGCTCCAGAAGAAGTCCTACTGTGCAGGGACAGGATTTTCCACCAATAGATGCCTCTGTGCCGTGCCACTTTGCTGCTGCGTGACTCTGCTACATGTGAGGTCAACCTCCAGCAGCAAAGTTCAATCTCTGTGTTGTGAAGTAATGGTAATTATTTTATTTGATTTGATTAATTTAAAAAAAAAATTGTAGACTTTAGCTAGAAGGTAATACACAGCAATTACAGTATTTAACTGAGCAAAGTGTGATTAGACTCAACCTTTGCAGCAGGACACTGATTACTTTACTTTTGCTAAGTAATATCTTAGTCCTGTAGCACTAAAATGAAGGGATTTTCGCTGCTGAGCTCTATTCTGCATGAGACTGGTAAATTCAGGCCTGCAGCCAATTTACCAGAGGTGCTGTCTGTCTGTTATTGAGACCAATTGCTTAGGAATGTAATTGTATCATTCTTGTTACCAAAATTGATATCCCCTGCCTGACTGCAGCTAAATGAGTTTTTATTTTTGCAGAATTTCTGGGCTGTTGCGTGATAAGGCATTGTGGTGGACAGCATGCAGTCAGTGGTTTGAAACAAATGGGGTTTTTCTTCATATTTGACACAAAGGTGTGTATTACTGTCTTTGATGCAGTAGCAGATGGTGTCCTTTAAGTCTGCACATGTGACAGTAGCCTGTTTGAATGAGTACCATACCTGCTTGTCTAAGGCCTCATCTAGCAGAAAAATCATTTATAAATTAAACATTTATAAAAGTAACCAAGGTGGGAAGGCAAGCAACCTGACATATGTGATTATCTTGTCCACCGTGGCACACGCCCTCGTAGCAATGCAGTGCCATTTTATACAAGTGGCATCACTGAGAACTGTGATGGAAGAAAAAGATCTGTGCCAATCAGAGCAGGGAGGGCAGAGGTGGCTCATAAACCAGCCCTAGATCCGCTTGGGTTAGTGTCAGCACAGCGATCTTGCAGGGGGTGGGCTGCGAGTGTGCATTCCTAACTCTATTACTTATCCCCTGGGCCAGAAGGGCCAGATGTGTTGCATAGGCAACATATTTAATCTGTGAATGATGATTCCTGATGGATCCCCTCCAGACAGTCCAAAAGTTACATTACTGAGCCCCAGCCCACTTCACACAGAAAGGCAGGACCACCCAATTTAGTGCCTTTAGGGAAGGAAGAAGGTGGAATTGCTGTGATTTCACATTTTATCAAGCAGCTGTATATACTGGTGTCTAACCTAAGGCAGCTAAAGCCATGCTTAGGCACCTAAAAGCATAAGCATATGATTGTCACAGGAGTTAACACATGTTGGTACTTTCAAACGTTGCTGTAACTCCTTCTATTTAGTTATGCAAAGTCTGACCTGCTGCACTTAAAAACTTTGTCTTGAGCTTATATTGTGCTGAAAAAGTATGGTCAACTTTGGGAGTCATGTTTCTGGAAACTGAGGTTTCCTATCCCTGG
>JAWWES010000041.1:62047229-62085346 GCA_035583135.1 Lophotriccus pileatus
GAGCCCATCACTTCTTGCCAGAAGAGGTAACAGGCTCCAACAACAGTGTCACAATTGAAGCCTCTTATTGTATTATTGTCTTGTAAAGATCTGAGACTTGGATTTGTGCAGAGTTACCACTGTCCTCACACAGGAGCATTCACTTGATATGCTAAAAGCTTATCATCTGCAGAGGCAGATTTGGAAGACAGGAAGCATGCTTGCAGTTTTATGGGCAAGGAAATAAAAGGCTTTGGCTATAAGAATTTTGCTTCACCCACCCAGTGAGACCCAAGTGCCTGCTGTCTTCACTGGGCGAGTGGCTCCTCTGAGCTTGTGCAGGAAGAGGTGGTGACAAAGGCTGTGGGCTGGATCTGCATCCAGTGGGCTATGGCGCAGTACCACAATTGATGCCACCTTATCAGAGTCCCCTGTTGCTGCAGGAGAAATTTATATTACATGTAGGAGGATAATGCCTCAAAACATCCCCACTGGAATAAATAAGCATCTTACGTTGGGAGTTCAAACCCAACTTGCTTTTTTACTACTTTTCTAGTCAGTCTGGTAATTTTAGTCTGGCTTAGGAAAAATAGAAATAAGTGTTAAATTCATGCTTAAAAGATTGCCTCTGTTCAGAGAAATTTGTTATCCTTTTTCTCATTTTCAATAAGTAAACTTGCTTTTGCAGCAGAGATTTTGACATTAAGTGTCTTGATAGAATAATAGGCATGCGATGGATTGCAATCTATTGCCTCAAGACTTTGCCAATCATAAACTAAAATCAGTTAATGCATTGAGTTAAATCTTGCTATATTGTGCAATGTGCTAGTAGTATTAAAAAAATCAATCCAGAAAATATATTGATTATATTATCTCCATAGCAACAAACAATAATAGGATAATGTTGGCTTAATAATTGTGCTTTGTGAAAACCTTTCAGAATAATTACTGCATTGTGGTCTTTTCACAATGTGGAATGCAATAACGCTTCTTCCTTGACTGCAGTCACCATCAGCACTGCGTCAGGAGATGTTGTTTTTGTGTGCATGCATATGTATTCATGGGTAATTTTGCTCCGGGTGAAACAATTCAGCAGACTATTTTGGGATCCATTTTTAAATGGTCAAGACCACAAATTGGCAATTGTTTTCCATGTGGTTTGTTTTCTCCCACCTCCTCTGACAACTGGCTACTGTAAAAAGAGGTCATTAACATTCCTTCTCTTGCCTCTTTCTTTACAAGGCACAAATATTTTGGCACGTAACAAAACTAGATGTCCAGCTACTGTGTTAAGGATCTGTGGGAGAGAGGAGCCCTGCTCTAAAGCCAGTGCTTTGTATCTGTTCCTTTAATCGAATTTAATCTGTCATCCTCTAGGAATGACTTGTTCCACAGGAGCTGAGATATTTGCCTGTATTTTGGGGGACCTGATTCTCTTGTCATTCTACATTGTCATATAAATAATAACCTGAGGCTGTTATGAATATATAGAGACATTTTCTTACATATAACTGGGGAGGTGTGTGTATAACATTTTTAACTTGAAATTTTGGCAGGAGAGTCAGAGGACTAGATATATACACTCTTCATCTGGGTCTTGCTCTTACTTTACTTCCACATCAACCCTGTAATTCTTATCCTGAGTTAAAAAGAGGCATTGACCCAAATCTATCTTGAAGAGGCCAAGTTTTTAGAGTGGTTATGTGGTTTAACCCCAGCCAGCAACCAAGCCCCACGCAGCTGCTCACTCACTCCCCCACCAGCAGGATCAGGGACAGAATTGGAAGGATAAAAGCTTGAAAACTCATATGGTGAGATAAAGGTGGTTTAAAAGGGAAAGCAAAAGCCCCACACACAAGCAAAGCAAAACAAGGAATTAATTCATTGCTTCCCATGGGCAGACAGGTGTTCAGACATTCCCAGGAAAGCAGCGCCCCATTGCGCATAACCATTACTTGGGTAGATAAACACCAACGCTCCAAATGCTCCCACCTTCCTCCTCCTTTCTTGTTCTTTATATACTGAGCATGATGTTATATGGTATGGAATACCCCTTTGGTCAGTTTGGGTCACCTGTCCCAGCTGTGTCTTCTCCCAGCCTCCCACACACCCCCAACATCCTTGCCAGCATGGCAACCCAAAAAACAGAAAAGGCCTTGGTTCTGTGCAAGAGCTGCTCACCAACAACAAAAACATCTCTATATTATTAAACCTTCCTTCAGCACAAATCCAAAACATAGGCACTGTCAGTAGTAGCCACTGTGAAGAAAACTAACTCTACCCCAGCCAAAGCCAGCACAAGTGTCAAAAGAACCCCAGTTTAATCCCTGAAGTTTAAGCAGACCCTAAACTCCTAAACTGTCCTGTTATTATGAAAGCTCTCAGGGACCTGGCATGTAGCTCTGGAGTCTGTTCACCTTCTGATCATGCCAGTATTTCCTGATGTACCTGTTGATCAAGGGCTGGGTTTAGAGATGAGCCAGCAGAGAGTACACTGCTGCCAAATCTTGCATTGACAGAAGATTCTCCATGGTTTTCACAAGGTAGCCTGTGCTATTCCCAGTGGTATGGTGGAGTGCCCCTTTACTTCCAAGGGCATGAGTGGATGCCACATTCTCTCATGGTCACCCCTCCAGCCCTTTTTCTGTGGGACAAACATTCATGTCATAGGTTAAACTTTTGGCACCTCTTCTTACTGTGCATCATTTGATTTTGATTCTTACTTCTGGAGAGAATTTGTCCTTCAGATGTCCCATAATTTGATTTCTTATTGTTTACCAGACAGGGGTCTCCTTTTCTTTGAAGACCTACAGGAGAAAGCCCCTTCTTTGGAACTGCTACCTACAATATGTGACCCTCTTGGAGCTGGGAGCAAAACCTCTACTCTGTAGAGTATAGGTATACTGTATACACAAGAAAAGCAGTAGAGTGCAAGAGTGCTGACAGTGTTCCATCTGAGATGATGTCTTCACCAGGAGCTTGATTGTGCTGTTTTGCTCTAAAGTCCCTCCAGGTGGTTGCTTTATGGGGAGGATGTGATGGAAGAATTGTTTTATCTCCCTGGCAGTGGTTACTTTCTGCCAGTGGCCCAGTCCCCTTGGGACATGGTTAATTCACTGGGAGAGGGAGGAGCAGTGGTTGCTCTTAACTTTGTGCCTTGTGCCAAAGCATCTAGTCCTGCATAACTGCTGTACCGAATGAGGATGCCAAGCCCCTCTCGCCTTTCCTGAGTGCAGATGAATTCAGTTATGAAAGGGCAACTAAATGCATCAGTTCCTCTGGAAAATATCTGATATTTGCAGATGTGCAGATTCATTAAAAAAAAAAAAGGACAGATGGTTTGACAAGGTGTTTTTTTTCTGATGCTGCTGCAGAATCCAGCCCTGAGCGATGATCTAGAAACAGAAATGAATGGCTGATATGAGCCAGTTCAATCCCCTTCTCCAAGCCTGAGCTCTTTGGTTTATGAAATTGTCACAGTTGAAACTGTGACTGTGCTTCTGCTTGGCAACCCCTGTGCTTGCCCTAGGTGCTGGCCGGTGGCCTTGCTGATTCCTAGAGCTGCTCCAAATTCTCATTTCACTGCAGCCTCCTGTTTGGTTTCCTTGTGCTATCTCAGCTCCTACTGCTCTCTGCAGTCTTCTCTCCAGCCTACGCAGGGGTTGGCACTGTGTTTCTGTCTGCCTCTTCTTAATCCCTTGATCCAGAGAGGCCTGATTTGGCTTCTAGTGTTTCTATTTTCCATGCTCAGATGCTACCACCTACAATATGGGTGGCTTGCATCTAAAACAGTGTTTGCCTTCGGGACAGAACGTGAAGAGTAACTTACCTTATGAAAACAAAGAGATTTTGTTTGAATAATGGTTTTAAGATAGCTGAAGAGTCAACTGCCTGGTTCAGTGTGGCTGTTGGGGCTGCAGCTTTTCTTATTCCTGAAGAAATTAAACTATTCCGTTCTGCACAGGATCTTACAGCACATCTCTGTCCACAGTGTTCTAGGATAGGCCTGTCCTACCTGGTGGCCTGTCAGTCTGTGACCAGGATGAAGCACGCCGAGTGTTTGTTCCCATGGCCAGGGTGAAGGTGCTTGTCACTCTGCATACACGTGCCCCCTCATGCCCTGCCGAATGTATGGGCTCACCTCAAGGCTTGTGTGTGTCAAGCTGATGTGCCTGCCCTTAACCTTGTGGCTTTTACAGAGGTGCCATGTGATAGGTGGTAGCAAAATGGGACCTGTCATGCCTTTGCCTGGCTTTTCCATGCTGCAGATAGCAGCAAACTCTGTTCTGCATCAGAGGCCAGTACAATCTACAGGGATTTTTTCTCTTTTTGTGCTTGAGAGCTGCATCTATACAAGGTGGGAATTAGACAAGAGGAAGCCTGAGCTTGTCCAGCTATGTTAAAATGCAAAAATAGTCCTAGTATCTTTCAGTAATGCATTAAGTGGCATGATTAATGTCTGTCACATGTAATGCTCTTTCCAGGTCTCTTTGCTTGATGCAGCACTCTGCTGTCTAGTGCTTGAGTTTGGGCACTGTTTTGTGTCTTAGTTTCATCACAATAAAAGATCAAAATTTGGGAGCTAAACACAGATAGAATTTGTGATAATCTTTAGGTCTTCCACATGTATGTTTCATAGTTTCAAACTCGTTGGTCACAGATAATTAAGTGGCATTGATTTTATAATCAGTTCATAAACAATGACAGAGATCCCTAGCACTATACAAAGGCGATGTCTCTGAGGAGGCCAAGATGTTATCACCCATTGAATGAGTAATCTTGTTTCCCAAAGATGAGCTTTTCTTGAAACGCACCTGTCTAAACAGTACCCACTTAGGCACTAGTGAGTTAAGCAGTATGAGATGGCCCAGAGCTTGCATCAGATAAGAAAACTTAACCACTGTCATCCTAATTTTGTAGGTGAAGATGCAAAATTTTCATGTGGACTTGTAATTTTTCCAATATGTATTTCAAAGTCCGTTTGTACTTTATGGCAGCCAAGACAGACTATTGCACAATGGGTTTGGTTAATGTATTTTATCCTTTAAAATTACATTTTCATAGTCTGAAGGAATCTGCTGTTGATGGGTCTGAAAATGAAGGAGATGCTCTTCTGAAGTGGGAAAACTCCTTGAAGGAAAGAGTCCCTGTCTTCCTTTCTTGGGAGATAAGTCAACTTTCATTTCTCCAAATGCCAATTTGTTGCCCCCTAAAACAGTGCTCCCCAAATATTTGTTTGTCTTTGATTTAGGTAGCATGTCTGTCTGTCCTACAAGAAGTTGTTTCCATTTCTTCAAATTATGCAATTACTGTTTTGCTTCTTTTAAGGGAGGTCAGCAGAGAAAATTAATAAAGTTCATTCACCATTAGTAAGATGTGCTGAATGCTTATGCTAATCCATCTGAGAGACACTGGGCTCACAGTAAAAATCCACATTTCATTGCACAATGAATTCCTTCCTATAGAAAGTGCTGTGATTCTCTATTTTGCTGTTGTAATTTGAGGATGTAGTAATATTAAGAAAGGCAGTAAAGGTGGTTAGGATCTAGTGGAATTACATATAAGTAGAGATTGTGTAGGAGACAATTACACTCAGTTTGGAAAGAAGACAACTCAGAAGACATTTAGTGGAAATTACATACTCTAGTAAAAAAATAAATCCATCATTCCTTTATAATTTTTTCTAGTTTCTTATTTTAAATATACGTTTATAGCAGGATCAGAAACTGCAGTGAGCCTGTAAGACCTCATATGGAGCCTTTCATGAACACACATTGAACAAATTGTATTTCTCTTTGTATACGTCTTCATAATGACATGTTTTCTGATTTTGATAAAGGTTCCTAGAAGCCTGAATAGGTGTCTTCTGTGACATTTACTACGAAGTAAAATAAGGGCCTAGCAGGAGTGTTATCTAGACAATAGTTCTAATAAAAATAGTAAGTTTGCAATTATATCTTTATAGCAAATATAAACAAGGTCTAGGCTAACAGCAGGTAACTTTCAAATAGATAAAAAGAAATCTTATTCTAACCAGTGTAATCAGACTGAAGAATTCATCATTGCAAGAATCAGGGAGTCGAATACAGCAGCTGGAATAATTTGAGGGTCTGGATAATTTTATGACTAATTACATTTGTAGCTATGCATACTATGATAAGAGTAATTGAGTCTCAAGCTAATAGCTGGGTGAGGAAGAAACCTCCCTCTATTTAAAGCATTTTAGAGTAAACTGTGTATGTAGGGTTCTTTTCCTCTTGCCTTCCTTCAAAGCCTCAGGCATGTGATATGTCTGAAAGCTCAGAAAGAGATCAACTTTGTTGATATTCCTTTCCTTTCTCAGATACTGTCTGTGTTTCTGTGGCAGAGAAAGAACAGTTTTGTAAGCTACCAGCGAGGAGGACTGTGAAACCTTCAGCTTGTTTCTGGCTCTACCATTGACTTCTTGTTGGCATTTGGCAAATTGCTTAATCTTGTGTACTTCCAACTCCCCACCTGTGACAGATGGGCATTTACCATCTCAGAGATGTTGTGGAAATGAAGTTTGTGAAGTGAAATAAGATTGAAAAAAAAAAGAGAAAAAGAAAGCAAGAATCTCATTGCAGTGTGCCAAATTAATGTATGAGACCATATCTATATAAGAATGAGTTGGAAAGTTAAGTTGATTCAGCTAGAAGTGTGAATGCAGTGTGCACATAGGCAAGTGCAGTAAATAGTTTCCGCAAGAAGAGTCCCTCTTATTCTAGGGAGTGACTGCATATGACCTTGAGGGTCTGGTGTAGATGGGCTGTGGGTTATTCATACTATAGTTCAATTTTTTCTAAATATCCACATCTTGTCTCTTGTGCCTCAAAACCCTTCTTGAGGATCTTGTCCCCACTATTCTGACTAGAAGGCTGTTCTAAAATCTTACTACTGTGATAATCAATAACGTCCATCTAATTTCTAGCAACATTTATCCAAAGTCAGTTTAAAGTACTTTGATCTTTTAGTAATGTAGGTCTTTATATTAAATAGATATTTTTCTCTCCCTGGTGATTACTCCCAGTACAGTTATAGACAGTAAGCATGTCTCTTCCCTTTGGTCTGCTAAAATGAACCTTTGGTTAGCTAAAATGAACTCTCCTAATTATGACTTGTAAGACAGGCCTTCTGTTCCCTGAGGATCCTTGTAACCCTTTTCTCCACTTGTTCCATTTTTAATTCATTCCTTTTGAACGTGGCTCATCAGATTTACATACAGCATTCCAGAGAAGGTGTATCCCAGATACTCTACATCTTAGTCTCCATCATACATGTTGTTCCTCTTTATCCTGTGGTTAATGCGTCCGTCCAGGTTTTTCCCTTCTCCGTTATTTTCAAACAATCATCTACTACTGCAGAAATTCTTGGAGTTAACATAGTCTCTCTCAGGGCGTGAAGCTTTCCTTTCAACTAAAATCTCTCCTCTATTGCAGTTGTTCAGGTTCTTTGGGTTGTCCAGTTCTTCTGATTTGACAATCTCAGTCTCTCTGCCTGCTGAGGAAAGGATCTGTCTTTACAACCCAGGACCATGTACTTTACTGAAGCCTGACGGCTTTTTGTGCCAAACTCAGTTCTCCAAAATTGAACAAGGTTTGTCCCAGGACTGACCCTTGAGAAAACTATGAGTTCCTCCTTTTCTGTACCTTTTCTTTCTACTCAGTCCGTACTCATTTCCCTACACCTTCAGTATTTACTGTCTTCCATTGTTAATTCTGATTTTCATCCTTTTAAGTATGATGATTGTTTGCCAGCCAGCAGACCAAACACGTTACTGAAATCTCTGTACATCTTCCATTGTTCCCTCACCTATAAAATATACTATCTTCCCAAGGGAAGGTAACAAGCAGTGTATCCCATTTCCCATTCCGCTAATCCTCTTTAAGTATCTGCTGTGAAGCAGGGTGCCCCTTGGTACTGGTGGGCCAGGTGTGGTGCCTAAAGGGGCTGTTGACTGGCTGGAGCTGCTCCACCCAGCCATGCCACTTAGGCAGTGCAGGTGCTTACGACTCGAACATCAAAAACATATGGTGGGGTTTGTGAGGGAAATTTGAGGCCTGTGAGTGTTCCACGCACTGAGAAATCTTGCACACTATTGAGGTCAGGTTTGCAATTGCATATTTACTTGCTTGGCTTCCCTCCCTCCAACTCTTCAGTTACCAGCCTATTAGAATCAGCCATTAACCTGGTTAATGGGGAGAAACAGCAAATACCAGAAAGGATACTGTGCTTTTCTTAATTCCCTCTTGGAAATCTGACTGTTATAAAATGTAAATGTATGAAGAAAAGGCTAAAAAGGGTCCAAAATAGATCTTAATTTTGTAATGCAGTCAACACTCAGGCAGAGGAGATTGAGATAAGGACTTCACTGGCAAGTGGTCTTTGGGGCCAAAGCTGCCAAGGTGGCTTTAAGCTGGCTGAGTGCAGGCTTTGGGGTGCTGCATCTGCATGACTGAGTTGTATTTTGCCATCTGATCCTTTTGGGTAATACTATTGATTGAGGTGATATATGGGTGCCTTCTTATCCTTTGTGTGGTACGACTTGAACCCAAGAGCCTTTGCCCTCTCTGAGTGGGGCAGGTGACAGAAGGTGGAAGGAGAAAAGGGCAATGAAAAGCATAGGGTAAGGGCAGAGAGAAAGGAAAAGGGTTGTTTTCTTCTTGTTTGTGCAAAAAGGGAAACAGCCATCTTCCAGGGAAGGACTTGAGCCGTTTCTCTGAACGGTGTGACAATAGCTCTTCGTTACGGACAGCAGGAACTGATACAGCACACAGAAATAAACCTGCCCACTTAGTTTCTATTAAAGACCTGAAAAGGTAGAAGGAAAGAAATTTACAATTTGTTTGCTATTTAGTTCAGGTAATTTTTCTTTAATTGTGTAATGAGAACACGTTGTCCAAATTTTCATATGCAGATTCAATTAGTGTTTAGTTAATTAGCCCTTACAGATGAGGATTAACTTAATTACATAACACTAACCTCTCTTAATAACTATTAAGGGTACGAAGGCTGCTTTTAATACATTTAGAAGGGCTATATGTGTTTTTTAAAATCTGAAATGACACACACATAAATTAAACCAAATTACACACAGAGGACAACCATTAATGGTAATGATCAAAGGAAATAAACTATGTACATAGCTCAGAATCAGGCTGGTTAGAAGTTCATGCTGTTTTTGTCCTCTTGTCTGCTGGCATCCTAGTGTTTTCAGTAGGATTATTACTGAAGATGATGTACAGTCTGGGGTCATTCCTTCAAAGTGGGCTGCAGACTGATACAAGGTTGCTTTAATTTAATGTTAGCTTGTGTTTAAAAAAATCCCTTTGAGTACTAGGTTATTAGCAACTGGGATTTTTTCAGGTGGTCTAAGGAAAAAAAAGACACGTAAAGCCCACTGAATACTAAAAATCTGATCCATAAATGTCATTCATTGCCATTTTGTACCATAAACAACTGTATAGATTTTTTAATCTTTTGATATGAGGTGTGCAGTCAAACAATGCTTCTGTGGTTATTAATATCACAGTGAAACAGAACATCACATCTGACTATAGTGTGGTGAGGGTGGAGCATATATGGGACTAGTTACGGGATATGGCATCTTTGGCTTCTGAGCCACAAGTTTGAACCCCAGGTGTCCTGATAAGTGACTGACATTAGGTAATATGTGATACTTTTCAGAAAGGGGCAACAAAAGAAGCCTTTTCCCTTAGCTGTTCTTCATGGGTAGTGTTTCCCACTTGGAGTGAATTTTGATGGGCTCATCACATCCACCTCCACAGAGCTCAGTAGCTATTGTGGCATTCAGTATACTACAAAATTCAAGGGCTACCATCACTGCATTCTCCAGGACCCTATTTTGAGCCCAAATTTTGAGTTACTGTCAGGAACTTGCATCTGCTGGATCCCAGCTTTGTGTCCCTCTTCAAACCATTTTATCTAGTGACCCTTAAGGACTATAGCTAAGTTCATAAACCACATAATTTGTTTTCCAGCTGCAACAAGCTGAAATGTTCAAAGCATCCTCCACGCAATCTGAGTCAGTTCCCAGTTGCAGCCATGAGATCTGTAGGTACTGAGCAACTAACAGGAATAGTTTGGCCATGCCTCATGTTAAACACCCCAAAAATCAAGATTCATTGCTACTCTCTAAAATACTGCCTCTTTCTGAAAACTTTGGCTTAGTGCCTAAACCCATTTTCAGCAAGGAGGGAAGATGACATTGCTGCAGATTTTTTCCTTGCTGTGAGGAACTAGCAAGGTGAATATGCAATGAGGAGGAGTTTGCTGAAGTATCTGTCTTGGAGTGGCAGAGTCTATTTAAGAAAAGGAAAGGGGATACTTGAGCAATTGAAGCCCTTTCATGTATGCTGCTTGAGCTGAAGCTTCAGCATATGATATCTCAAGACAGATGGTTGGCAATGACCAGACTTTACTCTGGCTGATGCAGACCCAAATCTTTTTCTCTTCCATAGGGATTGTACCTGTATCCCTGAGGGCAGGACTGGCCTTGTGAGTGGTTCTACCCACAGATGCAGCTGATGATACATGCTCAGAGGGAGGGAAGAATGCAAATTCCCTGCAGGGAGGCAACTGCCAGCCATGTAAACAAAGAAGCCTTCTGGGTGTGCAGCAGTCCCCCCACTTGAGCTGCTGTTTCCATGGTATACCAGATGCTGTAAAATATGCTTTCTGCAGGGAAAGAAGCTTTTCATACTCCTGCATTATTTTGTTTGATAATGAACTGTCATCAGGCTGGTACCTCACTGTATGGATCACATGCAACACGTCCCTTCTGGCCCAACCCTTTTCTGAGTTGTTATTGATGACAATTCATATTCTGCAGCTTCCAAACAAAGAAAAACCTAAGTGACTTTTTTGGACTTCGAACATATTACCGACTATGCTTTTAATTGTTATGAGTGAGTGTTTAATGTGTTACATTTCCTCCTGATCATCTCGTGATACTGTGTGTTGTTTTGCTTTCCAGTTTCCTCCTGTTTTCCTAAAAAACCAGAATACATGTTTCCATTTTTCCTTGATTATTCCCTTCCTAATAGCCATATTGCTTTGTTATAACTCCTGTCTTAGGGCTGTTAAAGCCACTTGGTACAAGTTAGAAGGTACCTGAGTTCGCTTCCTCTCATATTTATCCACTGGGTGATCTTCAGCCAAAGAGAGGTGATCTCTACATCTCTACCTCCATTTTCTTGTAAGGCAGCTGCTGGTGATGGGCAGGTGCTTAGTTATACAATATATACTAAGTAGAATTGCAATTATAAACCTGTGCAAGCTTGCAATAATGAGCCTTGAAGCAGACCAACCTCATCCAGTGTATATAAGTTAACAAAAGCACTTAAGAGGCTCGCTGTGCTTCAAACATGATTCATAGGAGGAGGAGGATGTTTTCAGAGAACCTGTGTGCTGGAAGCTGTGTTCAGGGTTGGTGATGCAAAACTGGCAGAGCCATGTGGATGTGGCATATCCCCTCACTGTGTTCTGAGTCCATTTCAGGTTCATTGGCCTTCCTCGTGGCTATCAAAAGCAAACACAGGCACCTTTGTATGACTCCAGCTTCCTCCAGCTGAAATGTGTGCCTTGGCTTGTAAGGGATGCACGCACGTGTACTCTCTGCCTTTCCCATGCTCAGGGCACCGCAGCCTCACAGGGCTCTGTGTGTGCTTGTCTTTCCCAGGCAGCCCAAGGCTTACCAGGCCTGAGCAGGGGGTCCTGGGGGTGAGCAGTGGAGACAAGTTGTGGTGAGTATGTGTGTGCAGTGGTGCAGGACATGAGAAAGTGTCCTGGAGTGTGGAGAATGAGGGTTTTTTGTTTTACCCCTGAGGATGCTTTCTCACAGTCTCTACCTAGGTACTTTTCAACTCCTTCTCTCCCCAAATCCTGCAGGCTTGTACTTCTCACTTTGGGGAAGAAAAATTAAGTGTGGTTAATTTTAAGCCAGTGCAATCATTTAGGAGTCCTGGAGGTGGAAAACCAGTTACTGGTTAACAGACCTGATTTGAAATGTGTTCTGCCTGACCCCTCTACTGTAGTGAGCCAGGAGCAGTTCTTCCAAGAAGCTGACTTTCTGGAAAGCTTTTTCACTGAATCATTTAAAGCCTAGGCTTTTTGAAAATGTTAATATCCTGCTGGCTCACTGGAATGCAGCTGGTGGGTACAGCAAGTGCAATACCTGTGTGCGTGTTTGCAATCCAAAGCGCAGTTTAGCAGGCAAGGTTCAGGCTGCGGTGTGGGGTGTCCTCACTGAAGGCTCAGGCTAGGAGGAAAGTGGG
The DNA here is from genome assembly GCA_035583135.1 of Lophotriccus pileatus. Lineage (NCBI taxonomy): Eukaryota > Metazoa > Chordata > Aves > Passeriformes > Tyrannidae > Lophotriccus > Lophotriccus pileatus. The sequence continues at coordinate 62,059,523 of JAWWES010000041.1, forward strand.
CTGGAGAGCAGACCTGATTTGGCATTGTCTCACAGGGCTGGAATTCCCTCTGCCCTGAGCAACCAATACAGTTGGGATACAAGAGTGCTTTGCACCCCTTGTTTGACTGTGCCCGGTGACCTCAAGTGGTGTCCTGTGTCACGCTGGTGCCTCAGCGTGGCTGTGTTTGTGCAGGTTGGAGCTGCTTTCCCAAGCAAAAGTGGTCAGAGCATGCCCATGAGCTGGGCCTGCTGTCCTCAGCCTTAAACAACCGCCTGGAGAATAGCGCTGGGGGAATCTGGCCCTGGGATTTCCCCTTGCAGCAGCAGGGGAAGGCAGTAGACAACCTTTGTAATGCTGAAATCATAGCAATGGGGGGCTGAAATCCTTCAAGGGCTGAGGTATCCCTATAGCAAAATGCAGGTCGGTGTGACTGTGTATGTACCTTTTCCCCTCCCATGGTGTCTGCAGATAAAAGCCTTTTTGAGTTAGCTGTGTGTATTTGTGGTATTACAAAGGCTTTGTCCACCTTCATTTCTGTGCGCTAATGGGTGAGGCTTTTCTGCTTAGCTTAGTAGTAAAGAATTTTTCATGTGAGAATATGTATTCTTTTCAGGCAGTGAATATTCTCTTCAGGCAGTCATCTAATTCACCTCTTTCATAATTTTATCTTTAGTGTGTTTTCTTACACATCATCCAGTGCTTTTTGTAGCTAAAGGAAAACCTAAAGTTCCTGCCTCTAAACTGGAGACGTATTGTCCTGCAGAATAAAAGTATTACAAGTCCAGGGTTAAAAAAAATAAATAAAAAGCACAACCATACTAGAAGAATGAAACAGAATTGAGAGGCTCTATGAGAGGAGGACTGTAGGTGGTGGCAAGTGCTTTGCTGATTTGAGCGATAAGTTAACACCCGAGGTCAGATAACCATTTTCTGATTATCAGATTTCCTTGCGCTTAGTGTGGTAAAATGCTCTCAAAGCATACACACGTTTCATGGTCTTGTTTATTTATGTCAGCAGTAGATGTACTTACATCTACTTCATATTGTGCTAGCTAATACCTGCTGTATGTCATAAAAATAAGAAAGATTCAATATGAGGCATAAGTATCCTACTTTGTTAGTAGATTTTCTCTTCGAAATGAAGATAGATCACAATAGACTTTCTTGAATTGAAAGAAATGCAGATTAATGCAGTTAAATGTGTTATTTTTCCCATAGACAAGTTATAAACACAATGGAGCATGATTCTCAAATATTGTAGTTTCATTAGAACAGAATTTTTTAATGTTCACTTTTGGGGATATATTTTGCACACCTTCTTTGGATTAATCAATTTGAATTCAATTAGGACACTAACAATTTAGTATAGTGGCAGGTTTATTTAGATAAATGGCTAACAATTTGCATCAGTTATGACAATGAAACCCAGTAAAAATTCTAAAAATTTTTTAAAATATATCTGCTTATTATTCTGCAGAGTGTCTCAGGTGCCTTGTGCTAAACTACGACTTTGCAGATTTGTGGCTTTTGTTGTTGTTGTTTTTTTGTTTATTTTTGGGTTTTTTAAATAATGTGACTAAAACTAAATCAAGATGACCTCACCACATTCCCTGTGTTTCTCTTTGTGCAGTAAGTCACATACTTATCCTCTGTTAATTTCTCTGTTAGAGTTTTTCTGTCCATTCATGTATCTGAAAAAAATTGAGTCAGGACCCCAATTACAAAATTAGTTTAAAAAAAATAAATCATGAAATGACAACAGATTTTGGTGTGTAAAACCTTGATGAAAACATGTTTCATGGCTTTTCAGGTATTTTTCTGGGTTAGGATATTTTTTCATTTTCAGTTGTCATTTCTAGACTTTCTGCATGGCATGTGTGGATAATGAGAGAAAGGTGAGGTTATGAGTTAATACCATGGTTCCCCTGCATGAGGTTCATAGCTTTCTGGGAGTGTTAGCAACACTGAGTAACAGTTTCTGTTAAGTACTGTTCTAAACCACTTTGTTATTTTTATTTTTCTCCAGGGTTTTTGGGAAAACCACACAAAACTCATTACGGAATATGGACCTGTTTGTGGGTAAGCTTAGCAGTACCATCAGCTTTCTTCTTTCCTGGCTGGCTCTGGCTGTTTGAGTTTGTTGGGTGGGAGAGCAGAAAATACCAAGATAAGATGTTCATTAAAGTGTGGAGTGCACGGTTTCAGTCTGGGGGACAGAGGTGGAGGTGGTTTGATTACATGCAGCAAGTACTCTTGCCTTATTTTAGTTCATCATTTGGTGTTGGACTTCATTCTTCTCTGTCTTATTTTAATTATACACATAAAGTTTAGTCCTTTTCAGAACTGTACAAAGCTCCCAGCCTTCAATATTCTCTTTTCATCTGCGTATCCTTTATACTTACAGTGAACAGTGGAAATAATAATGTCATCTTAAAAAAACCCTCATTTAGTTTAGGAAACAGTAGGAATTTGGTTCAGCTGTTGCTATCTATATTTATGCAAAATTCCTCAACTTAAAATACAATGAAGTATAGATTAGAAATGAGGCATTCCTCTCTATATGGCTCTATATAGCTCAGCTGTGCTATCTTAGCAGTTTATTAGGAGTAAAGAGGGTTTAAGCAGTATATCCCTTCCTAGAAGCCCTTCCACATTTCTGTGAATGTCATTTCTGTTCCAATAACTACTTTGCAGTTGTCATCGTTTTAAGTGGAAATGCAGTTATTTCGTGGTAGCTTCTGTGGCTGTGCTTATTTGGTGTTTGTAGCATAACTATTAATTCAATATATAGCTATCAAGCAATATCCACAGAGTACAGAAAATGTCATTTTCCCCCTGCCCCCGCTGTGGTCTGCAAGGGCTTTAAGACACTTGTAAGAGAGTATATATGAATGTTTGTGTGTATACACATTTGATCATAAAAGATACCAATATGCTTTGTATGCTCTTCCAGCAAAAAAGCTCTAGCAGAAAGAAGTCAGACTCAGGCATACCAAGCATTTGATGCTCCAGTCACAGCTGCCTTTTGGCATTTATGCTCAGCCCTAAGGAGAAAGTGCTGCAAGAAGTGATGGAAATAATGAATTCCAAGGGTTAGGTGCTTGTCTGAGAGGAAATAATACAGTGTCTTGGCTGGCCACGAATGGGAAAAGATATTCATTAATGCTGTGGCAATTTGTATGTTGTGTAACAAATGAAAAATGACTGAGGCGTATTATCTCCGTGACCTTTGGTGTGATGCCCTTAAATGACAATAATGTAAGAACACTGGCATTCATTCCTCAGTATATTTCCCTCCTTATTAATATCATGCCTATTTTTTTCCCAAGCTGAATTTGAGACAAGTTGCTATTTAGTCATCTGTCTGCTCACTCAGCCAGGCAGAGGCTGTGTCATTGGAGAAAGAGATGTATAATTACAGTGTGTGAGCAGATAGAAAGTTTCATTTCTCCAATCTACTCACAGCTGTTAGGGAATGAAACCTCTGTGAGACTTGCACGGACTGCAAAGCTGGATGATGGTGGTAGTGGTCAGGCAGGACAGCTCTGCCTCTTTGGATTCTGTAGGCAGGAAGCGTGAGGAGATTGAGCACAGGTATACTTCATTTATTGCATGCATGGAAAACTCAATTGGTGAGGGACCTAGGAGGCTGGCAGAGAAAAAAAAAATGCTGCTTTTTGAAATCTCCCAGGGAAACAGAGCTGGATGCAAACAATGCTGTGTTCAAGGTAAGGTCTATGTGTAGTTGAAGGAGGATGTTTTAAAACCTGCTAATCAATAGGTGTGGTATGTGTCAGGGGGTATTTATCATACTCCTGTCAACTAAAGAAATTCCTTCTCTTTCCCTATAAGTCTTCTGCATGATTCTTTCTGTGGTCCTTTGAAATAGGCAAATAAATGGTAGGTGTGTTTATGTGTACAGTCCCAGCAAAGTATTGGATCTGGCAGATGGAAGAAGATGTGGCATTTTTCTTTTCCCAGATTGAAAACTGCTTTCCAATAAGCATAAAGAGCAATGATCTTTATTTCTACAGTGGTGAAGTGAGTTGAATACAAATCTTTGGAACTGAAGCCTTTTTTCTTTCTAAGGTCACTTGAATAGTCTGAATGATACCATCACAACTGTTTTCTTTTGTGTGTGAATTGGTTTCCTTGACAACAGGATGTCAAATCAACTTTTCAGCTTTAATCAAGTCAAAACAATATATCCCTTCCATTCCAAAAGGCCTGAAGTCGTAGAGAATTATTTCAAGTAAGGCTTTTGTAGGTCACAAAAGCTTTTTATTCCCTTCGCTCCCGTGTGTGAATCCAAAGGAGAGGTGATGGTATTGGTATTTTATAGAGAGAGACAATGCAAATAGTCATCATCTGTGAGTGTGTGCTGTGAAAACTGTCTGTTTTCATACAGAGGTGGCCCAAGATGGAGGCCAAGGCAGAAACAAACAGCTCTGAGATGGAGCATTTCTGTTCAACAGGGAATCCAACCACTGACACGACTTTTTAAGAGATCCTGCAACATAGTGGTAGTCTTTGGTTTAGCTATAGTTCAGAGTACCTTCTACAAAAATGCTTCCTCTAAAATATATGTGCTATTTCTCCGTAACAAAGTAAAATTGAAAAATATCCCATTTGGAAAACAATGATACCTATTAAGATTTGCCTTGAATATTCTCCTTTTCATGTAAGTGTTTTGCAGGAGAGTAGTCCTGTTTTCTGTGGAAATTAGTCACTGACACCACTTATTTTTTGGATGAATATTGATGTTTTGATGCTTTATTTTCACCTCCACCATGTCCAATTGTTCCATTTCAGTTGCAAGTTATGGCTTCTGATAGGAAATAAGTGTTAAGAGCAGACAGAGAAACAAAGAGCTCCTGGGTTGATGAGGAGAAATAAGGAGGGTATTTTTTGGAATCAGAAAAGCAACTGCTGCAATGTAAGCAGAGGTATAGAGAGAGTGAGTTAATTTTACTTTATATATACCCTTCATATGTGTTTGGCCACTCTATTGCAATTGCATCATTGTGACTTTGCAGCACTGTAAACATGTATGGCTGATTTGGAGTTAAAGAAATCTGCCAAAATAAGTAAAATATATTCTTGGCCCAACAAGATACTACCAGTGAAGGTAGAAAATACGATACAGCACCAAGTGGGCAGGTGTTTGCTTTGGGATGAATGAACTTATTCTGCCTGCAATTATAGCAATGCATTTGGATGTGGGGAAGAACATAAGAGTTCATAACACAGACCTCACTGTGTATAATCAGAGTGAGAACAGATTAAAATTCAGCGCAATTTGTAGGGTGACACTCTTTCTTCATGTTGTTTTGCATCAGAAACAGCTTGCAGCAGGTCAAACCCTATTCTTACTCTTCCTTCACTTTAACACTCAACTTCACCCTGCTGTGAGAAGTCTGAAGATGTATGTAGTAGAAGATCTAAAAAGGACAAAACCAAGTAAGGCAGAGATGAAGAGATGGGTCTAGAAGTAGCAAGAGGATGGAGTTTGGATTAAACCACCTCCAGAATGTAGAAGACAATTGGGATGTTGGAGTCCAGGGTTGTCAGGCTGTGAACTGGGAAAGAGAGGCAAAAAGATCGAAATCTGCATTTTCTTAATGTGAGGAGGAATTAATGAGAACATTTCTGAGAAGATTCAGTGTAAACTGTTCTCAATCCCAATAAAACCACCATCAGCAAACTGCATCTACCCATGCTGAGCCTCTGCTGGGCTCCAGCGTAAGCGTACCAGAGTCAGCACAGCACCACAGGATGCAGGTCAAGGTGCACACATTCCTCAAGCATCTTGTGAAAACATGGATGTGAATGGAGCTCCATTTCTTTCTTATTCTTCCAGTATAAAGACTATCTTCTTTTGCAGTGGGTTACTTCAGCACATTTTTATGTATTATACAGAAAGCAGCTTAAAATAGGATAGGCAATTTCTCAATATCTGATCTGTGGGTGATGGTTTGTTGGGTTTTGGATTTTTTTTGTTTGTTTGTTTGTTTTTTGTTTTTTTTTTTTTCCTTAAAGACTTCCTAATATTCCTTACACGATTTCCTAAGAAATTATTATTGAAACCAAGATGAAGCCTGGTTATTTAAATGACTGGGTGGTTTAAAGGATTAGAATAGATCATGGAGCCAGTCACTAACTTGAAATGTGTCCAGGGGTGAGTTGTGATTGTAAACTATACTGGCAGCTGACAGCTTTTCAGAAGTCTATGCAGCCATGTTCTGGCTTGACTTCTCCTCTCCCTAAAAAATGCTTCCACAGATGGTGCTAGTTATCATTTCTGCAGATGAGTCCGTAACCAAACAGTTGTGAACAAGAAACAGTCTTTTCTTGCTACTGCTTCCGGCCTCTGCATCAGAGCTGGGGCACACTGGTTAGTCACTGTGAGGGTTTGGAGCTTTCCCCTTTTGGGGACAGAAGAGGGACATGTGCTTCTGGGATTTAGGCATATGGAACTTTTTTCAAAGCCTTTTCTTTCCTTCTGCCCTCATCAAACACCTTGGGACAAACCCAAAGTGAATGGAGCAGGATCTCCTCCTGCAGGGAGCAGCTTATGTCTTCATCATGTTGCTAATTTAACTGAAGAAACAGTGTTTTTATTGCTATTTTAATTTCACAAAGGTTTTTTTAACCTCTCTATTTCTAGCCTTATTCTGCTTTCTGTGGAAAAAGTAATCCCAGGACAAGTATTCTCATCTTTTTTTCTCAAGGTTCATGTAAAGAAATAACTTACTATTATGAAACAATCTTATCCTGTTTTATTTCATCTTTATCACTGGGGGGGATCTAATGGACTTATTATCTCTCTTGTGGTCCTTCCTGGAGTTTGATATTTTAAAGAATTTATTTTTCATATTTCAGTTAGAGAAAATCATAGCTGGGCAAGGATAGGGAAAAACAAGCTTCCTGTTGCTGATCTGTAAGTCTTCATAATCTCTCTTTCATGTATAACCTGATAGCGAATTTTGGTAGTCTAACATGCCTGGATTTTTGTTTCTTTAAGGAGTGATAGATTTTTTGTTTTTGCCAGTGTCAAGTCTTTCGTATTCCAGCAAGATTTATTTTACCAAGACTTATTTTCTTCCACTGTTTTCTTCTCTGTGTGTTTCAATAAGGTCCTTTGACTCTACAAGACTGTTGATCAGCCCCAGAATTGCTGCTGTGACTTAGAGTTATCTCTTTCTTCCTTTAAATACCTGCAAATTGTAGATACAGTAGAGCAGAATCATTAAACATGTGCCAAACTTCGAGCACATGAGTAATTCCATTGAAGTCAATGGTATTAGTCAACATGCTTCAAGTTAGGCAGAAGTCTGTCTACCTTGCTGAATCAGGGCCATAAAAGAACCAATTGCATTTGTGCCTTAAAAATATTTTTACTACGGTTGGTACACATAAACACCTAGTTCTATTGTATCTGGAAAAGTTTAATGGGGAGAAAAATATTTCTTTTTCCCTCCCCACCCTCTCTTTGCATGTAGACAATTTTGTTGCTCCTCTCTGTAATGTGTTAGCCATTCTCGCTGAAACGGAAAATATTATCTCAAAAATGGACAGAACAATAGGAGAATCTTAATGTTCTTTAATTAATCTTTCAGACCCCTCCTTTTTTTTTCTTTAATTATAGCTTTTAAAATTTGTTAATAGTACTCTATTTTTTTTTCAAGTTGTCTTTTGAAAAAGAACTGAATCCCAACTGTAGTCCTGGCAGAAGTTCCAGGGTAGAAGTCACAGTGCAATCCTACATCTCCATCTGAATCCCCACACTTAACCATAATTAGGTATTGGTTATAGTTAGCTCCAATGGTTAAATCAAGCTGCTGGAACCAGTCCTGTGAGTTACTTACGGGTATATCCTCATCAGTTTCTCCTCTTCTCTCTATCTTAAAAACATAGCCTTCTATGGGACTGATGCCTACAGATTTACCCAAAAGGTGGCAGACCACACTGTTTTGAGAATTGGAGTCTAGTGTTGCTGTTACAGTTGTGATAATTTCTGTGGGCTGCCTGGTCATTATGGAATATTTTACGTTCTGCATACACAGACCTGGGGGCTGCAGTTTATTGGCAAAATTTACGGTAAATTAGCTGACTAGTTTAATTCTGGCATGTTTCAAATGTGCTTAGGTCTCTGGAACATTGCAAATTGATGCTTAGTTACTAGTAATGTTGAAGGTATTCATTAATGAGGGGCTCTTAGCCATAGACAAATCTAATGTGTGGACTGTGACCTCCCATGAGAACTGTACAATTTGAGCTTCTGTCATCTGTGATGGCTCTTGACTTTTTACTAGAGCCTCCTGCTGTCCCAGAACACTTGTGTTCTATGTATTCACAGACAGAGACTCAAAGGCCCACCAAAATGTCGCAGTCCCAGCCCTCAGTGCAGGCAAAGACGTTTGGATGAAAACGTTTGGTGCAAGTGGTTACTTCTTCTGCGTGCCAAGCTCTCACACCCTGAGGCTCCAGATGTTCCCCTGGGGTGACTGAGCTGCAGGCACGTGCTCACTGCTGTGCTTTTTCCCAAGTTTGTTTCCTCCATCTAAGACTGCTCCATGACTCTACTGCAGCTGTTTAAGCCAGTGTAAGTCAAAGACCTGATGTAATCTTTTACACCTCTGGAGAGTGTGAAATCCAACCCTATGAGACAGACAGGATTTTATGCGCCCTTGGCAAGGCAGCAAAGGACATTGCCTGTCACCTGCACTGTGCTCCTGATGCTTGTTTCTGTGTTTACAGTGCATGGAAACCACTGTGATTGTAGCTTCTGCAAATGGCTGTTTGTGCAGAGGAAAATCTCCTGTTTGGTATGGCTCCACTGGGACAGCATTGGTTGGACACAGGAAGGGTCTGTGAGAGTGGCCAGAGCTGTGTCAATTCCCAGGATTGACAGTGGAAGCAGAGAGAAGGCCCTTGTACCATATCTTAGCCTTTGAGGAACCTGATTAAATTTTGGTATGCTTCTGTGTGTTCAGGTAGCAGCCTTGGCTAGGAGAAGGTTTCACCTCCATTTGCTCCTGTGGAAGTGTTTCTTCTTTCCTTTGTTTTCTTGCACACTGGTTATGCATCATTTAGCTGTTAAAGCACAGTATTTGTGAGCTCCAAGTTAGGATTATCTGAAAAGTGGAATTTCTTTTGAAAACATGCTGTCCAAAGAGTGTTTTACAGGAAATATACAGCACAGGTGATCTTTGATCTCTACTGCCTGCTTCTTAGCTAATTAATGCTTAAAATTATCATTTTAAAGGACTTGAAATGAGACTGTTAAACAGATTGCCTCTTCTTATCATGTTACACCTTTGTGATGAGCACCTGCATACCAGACTGCATCATCTTCATTCAAGGGAGGGGGAGAAAATATTCTGAGTTACAAAAACTAGTTTCCTAGACTTAATTTCTCCTTGCTCTACCATCTTCAGTACCTACTGGAGCCTGTATTTGTTAAACTTCTTAACAGGCTGTAAAGTCCACCTTGTAATTTCCTCCCCCCCCTTTCCACCATTTGGAAAGAAGTAGGAGGAAGCCTTTTAAAAGAGTGAGAAATGAGGCATTTTTTCAGTACTCCAATCCTACTAGAAAGTATGGAAAAACAGCAGCATTGTAGATTTTGCTGTGCATATCAAATGCTTTCATTAGAATTTCCTACAGCACCCAGAAGTATTGATGCAAACCTGAAGTGGATACATGCAGTATGTAATGTTCAGTAGCTATTCATGGTCTCTGACTTCACTCACTCTGTATCTGATTATGAACTGGTGTTCCCCGTGCCACACATGGTAATTTTTTAATGAATTTCCTGAGTTGTTTCCCCTCACTCTACATAGACGAAGGAAAATGCATCATGACTCCCAATGTTTGTGTGTGTCCTTCCCTTTCTTGGCAGACTTTGAAGCAGATCAACTTTAATGTTCAACACCGGAGCTCCTCCTGCCCTCCTTGGTTGTCCAGCACTCTCCAGGTGGCTCCCTCCTGCCAGTTTACCCTTCTTTCTGGCAGTCCAAAGACATCCAAAAGCAGTTTGTCATTATTTGTCATATGCCATGAGAAGCATCAAGCAGTAGGGATTTCCCTTTCCCACATATCCCACACTGGGCTCTGGAGAAGGATGCAGAGAAGAAACTGCAGATCAGCAGCCTGTTGTATGCACCTGTTGTCTGCAAGCCAAGCACAGGCTGAAGCATCCATGGCTCTGACCCTTCTCACATCCATCTGTGGGAGCTTCTGGATGCAGATGCTGGTTAAACCCTCTCTCCCCATGCTGGGCAGCCCTTAGACAAGACCCTTAGGACACCAAAGCATTGCACAGGAAGGGATTGGGGATGTCTCTTATTTAGTTTCTTAGGAATAGTGATATTTTCCTCTTTGAGGATGACTACACTTTGCCAGGTACCTATGGAGGCATTTCCTATCAAGTGCTGCCTGTTGTCCTTTGATGGTACTACCACTTTGTTTGGGTTTGTTCTGTTCTTCTTTTTTACATTGACAACCTTGACTTGTGGGCTCTGTATTCACGCTTTTCTGTTCTCTTTTCCCTCCCCTAAATATTTGCTCTGGCTTTGTTTTCTTCCTCTTACTTCTCTCCATCCTCTTTAGCCCTATGCTGTCTTTCCTCCATTCTCTAATTTTTATTGCTCCCTGTTTTTCTTAAACATTTTGAGTTGAAAACAGTAACGTGACCTGACAATTTTAACATCATTCCAAGGTTTTTATGTAATTCCATAAATCTCTTCATTACTTTTTTATTGTTTTGTCATATATAAGTTTTTGTTTATCCTCTACCTTATTAGTCTGGGGATCAATTTTAGTCCACTATATTTTATTAGCAGTAAGGGAAACAAAAATCTCCTTTTTCTTTGTTGGTTTGGCACCAACTTCAAATTACCCTTTTTCTCTGTTCGACTTCCTCTCTTCTTTCCCTGGAGAGTATGCTTTATGTCAGACCTTCTGCTGGTAGTGAACTGGGTATGATTTCATCCGGCAATAGGCGAAAGTATACCCTGCTGCAGAAGAAGTTGTTTTCAGCTGTTATTCTGTTTTTTTTTTTCATTTTTTTTTCTAGTTTGGGGAGCATGGAATGAGCTGAGCCACCATTACCTGGCGGATTGTGAATCTTGCTTTCCCTCCAGTAAATTTTAGGGCTAAACCTGAAGGCTTGTCTTGAAGGAGGATTTATTTTAGTGATACTGATAAAATTGTACTGGTATAATTAAACATCTATACCAATGTCAAAAAACCTCTCATGCAGACACAGCAGTTCTGGAATGACACAAAATACATCAGGGAAAAGACTGACCATCTCCCCCAGCCATTAGAGGGATGTGCTCCCATAGGAGTTTTTTCTAGTCTAACTTTATTAAGATTCAAACCACGTCTTGTCCCAGAATCTCCTCTCTCCCCCACGTAAACAAGCCTAAAAGAAGTGTTCTGGACCTTCAAGCTATTGCTTACTTCAGTGTAGCTCCATTAAAGGTGTAGAGTCATGGCTACTTCAGGATCTTGACCCAATGTTTTTAGATCTCTCTCATGTTATATAACTTCATTTTTTGGATGATGGTACCTATCGAATAGAATCAGGTTTTGTACAGCAAATTTTAAGATATACCCAGCCCTCTTAAAGTAGTTTACAGAAAAAGGAGTGAGCTGGGAGCAATGTTCTGACTCTGTAAGGGCTAGCAGCAGACATTTTATCACTCAGCAATAATCTAAGCTTTTCTGTCAATGCTGGAATCTATTTCATTGAAAAAGGATTTTGGCAAGAACACTGGGAATTGCTGCAGCATCTTTCAGAGTGACATTATGAGAGGACCTTGGTTCTTTGGGACCTTTTATTGCATGGAACATCTTATGAAATACTCTGTTTGAAGGGCCAAAGTAAAATGTTACCAAAACAATTACCTAACAATTTTATATGTCCACTGGCTGCCCATTTGGACCAGTAGGAAATAAGCTACGTATGGGGCAAGAGAAAGTACATCTGCAAGTGCAGTACAGAGACAAATGTTAAAGTAGGTCAGATGGTAATGTAACATCAAATGGAAAGGCATTAGCTCTTAAATATTAAATTCTATTAAAATAATTTAATTTTTTATTTTTGAAGCAGAGAAGTATACTACAAAATAGGATGATTAATATTTGAAGTACCTAAAGTTATTCTTACTACAGACCCATCTTTTCTTCTGCATCAGTGACATTTTATTTGCTTTTGCCCAGTAATTAATGCAATTGGATTTTCATCAGTAGTGAAGAACATAATCAAGTTTGTGAAACTATCAAAATATGCAAATACTTGTAAGCCTTCAAGTAGACCCTAAAACCCCTTTGATACACCACTGTGTTTATCCATACCCACAGGACTGCTCTGAGCATTGCGTTCGGTGTATTTCCCAATCCTATGCCTCTTCTGAGCTTGCCATTTTGAACCCTGGATTTCTGCAGGCAGCTCTGTTGGCACTGGCTGGCATGCCCAAAATCCGCAGGCTGACCCTCCTGCTGGAGGAGTGGAAGCAGTGGATTGCACCGAGGTCAGAGGACAGGCGGGTGTTGCTGTCAGTGCTAAACATGCCAGGCAGGCAGAGCTGCGTGTTTAACTGGAAGGTCTCTGCTGGATTTAAAAGGCTACAGATGAGAAGAGCATGATCAATAATTACAAATATTAAAAGTGGTACCTTCTTTTGCTTCCCTACCTTTTATTCCCCTTCCTTCTTTGCCTATAGGACACGAAGCATCTGAATCCCCCAGACAATTGCTTGTGCATTTACATTTTCATTTGCTTGGTTTATAGCAGGATTGTTCCAGCTTTTGGGAGGGGCAGCTATCAAAGATGTACAGGCACTGCCATTGTGTTTTATTATTCCAGTCCATTTTTCCCTGTGAATGTAGGTGGGAGTTTTTCAGTGGGTTGGTTGTGTGGTTTTTTACTTTCTCTTTCTTGTAAGAATTTATAACCCTTTTATTGTCAGTCTTCAATCATTTTTGATAGATCAATATATTTACTTCAGTGATGGTTCATCCTACAGTTGTGCTTGTATTACTTTTTTTGCTTTGTTTATAGTGGTTATGAATAGAATCAGTGGGTTGTATCTCTGCTATACCTCTGTAGTTGTGTGAGGATCAAGTTGCTTGAACTTGCCCAAATGCCTTTATATTTAGAGGGAATATTGTTTACATTGGTTGGTCTGTGTTCAAATCTAGTAGTTTTTCCTTTTTTCTAGGTAGACTAAGCAACTAAAAATGCCATTTTTGTTTCAGAAGTGTTCTACTCAGAAATCCTAAGTACAACAGCTGTTTCATGTACGCTCAACTGTTTGGAGGAAAGGACTCTAGGAAACTGCTCCAGCAGACTCTAAAGATCCAGAGAGATTGGGGAGTAACATAGCAAAGTGGTGCTGAATGATAACATTGACTCAAAAATGAGGCAGGTCTATGGGAGTCCTGCAGTCTTTAGCCAAGCAGCTGTGACTGAGGCAGAGGGAAGAAATTCTTGAGTCTGCATCTCAATCATGTCTCCAGGACACCAGATATGGGCCTGGGACAGCTGTTTAATGCAGTTGTGAAGAGAACTCAAAGGTGTGCCATGCAGATGCGGTGCCGGCACCAGTGTGACAGGCTGCACTCTAGCTGGGTGGCAGTAGAAGGTGGTCGCTGAACAGGACCTGCTGGTGAAGGTGAAAGGATATGCCTGTGGAAGAGAGGGTTAACGTACTCTTCAGTCCTCGGGGATTAGGGTTGTTTCATGATACAGTGATGCATACGCTATTTGTTATGCCATTGCCCCCTTCTCTCCCCAAACCGAAGAGAGCAGCAAAAGAAGTGTGTTTGTTACAACTGATAATACATACAACATGGTAAATTGAAAAGAGGTCAACTAGGCAGTGTTTCTACTAACACTAGTGTTTGAAACATGATCTGTGTCTTACGACTACACATTAAATATGGGGGGACGGGGGGAAATCCCTGAACGTGCATGGATTTCAGCAAAGTTTAATAATTAAAACCAGGTGAGTGGATTAGCTGTTTGTAGGATGTTATCCCCATAGTTGCCTTACCAGAGCTGTATACATCCTGGATTTTAGTACATTCATTTTTAGGCTGAAATATTATGACATGTTATGAAACTCGTGACTCAACTACCTCTCAGCAGTGTGTTGTCCATTTGTAACAGCAGATTTTCCTGGAAGTCATTACTTTGGAGTGCCATTGTCAGCTGTACACATCACTCCTGCTCTTCTTGTCCTTTGTGGTGCAGAATTGCTTGCTGATGTTAGTGAGGATGTTACTGCTGATACACAAGCTATCAGGTTTTCCATTCTTTTCTTTCTTTTCTATCCCTGTTGAATTGCAGTTTCCTTTGTCTTCTGCGTGGTGCACTGAAAGAGGTTGGGAAATTTATCATGGTTATTTTTAATGGGTTTTTAAAGTCCAGCACGACACAGATTGAATTGATTCAGGAAAATTTCCTGGAGCTGTACTGTTTCACTATTATAAATATTTTTATCATTGCAATTTTTCTGTAAGAAAATACATCTATTTTTTTCCTTCTAACCCATAACAAAGCCCTGCTTTCTAATGTTTCCACATGGTCAGATATTAGCCATTTCCCTAGATAATTTAGGTTGATCATGTGTACTGCTAGCATTTTTATTGTAAAGAATTCTGCTAGTGGTTTCATGATAAATGCATATAGCACTGGGAAATTACTTTTATTTGGCTTAGTGTACATTTAATAATGCATTAACAAAATAAATGGTTTTCTGTGTGTGTGTACATCCTAAGAATGTATAGAAAAAGTACATGCTTCTATAGGTAAAAAATTAATCTTTCCTGTGTGTATATGGTATGCTGTAGCATACAAAAGTACATTCCCAGGAGTAAGTGGTTACTGTCTTTTTTTTTTTCCTTTGTTTTGACATGGTTTTTTTTAGGCAGATGGTGAAAGAAAAGCGAGTCCCAGTGATTGTCCCCCTCATGGCCAGTCTGGCAAACCTTTCCTTCCCTGAGTCGGGCTGTCCGCTGTTGGCTGGGATCTGTGTCGTTATTGCACGCAAACCAAATGAATGGGTTGCCCGTTGCTTCCCACTCATGAAACCCTGCTTTCATTTGCTTAAATTTGGGATAATTTTAGGCTAGTAACCATGACCAAGTCGAAGTGTCATTTCTTATTCTACAAAACAGTCTATGTATGTGTAGTTACACAAAATTCAATGTCTTACTCATTCCGTTATGTTTATGATGCCAAAAAAATCAGTCTATTGAGTCTTATCTATTATTGAAGAATTAAAATATTCTGATATTAAGACTATTATTTCATAAATGCGTGCATCTGCATTAACATAAGCAGAGCAAAGGAATTAAGAGAGTTGGTGAGCAATGTAATGTAACTCTCTCATTAAGATCAAAATGCCAGTAAGAAGGAGTAGACTGAAAGAAAATTATTTACATGTTCATTTCAAGTACATTCAAATATAAAATATTGTATCGTCCACCACTGCTGATCCTATTTACAGGAGGCAGATGAGCTGTCTTGGCTATAAAGAAATGAAAGATAAAGTGCAGAATTAAAACAAACAGAAACAGCCTACTGATTTTGAATGCCTCTGTTCTCAATGCTGCTTTTGAAGATATGTATGAGGACATGACTTTTCAGCAGATAGAGATACTCAGTGTTTCCCAAAAGCCTTTTCTTTCCTTCAGGGCTAAAATGTCTAACCAAAATGGAGAAGTGAAAAACTCCAGTTGCGCTTGAGTTCTGGCCATGATAAGTAAAGTGCATGTGAGATGAAGGTTGCAGAAATGCAGTGTTGTGGATGGCTTTTTGGTGTGCCCTGGCGTCAGGTCTCAGGGAGAAAAAATAATACAAACCTTAATTTTGTCATGATCAGAAATGCTTTATGAGAGGCAGAAGTCAGATCACATGGATTTTGTTTTAGTCATCCTGAACTGTGTTTGCTTATATGAAGTTTAGTGATGGGCGTGTAAGTAACAACTTTATTACACTTGTGCTTTTATTATAGTCAACCTGTTTTATCACTTGCTGTATCTTGTGGTGTCGTAGTATCACAAATTATATTTAAATCCTTTGACCTCCTTCCTGTTTTGTTTTCTCCGTATGGTCGCACATATGCTCTTCTGTCCCCAAATTTTCCTTGGATGCTGCACCGTGTCACACACATGCTGCCCTGCTTTCTGGGACACTGAGAGTCCTCCTTGGCTTCACGGCCACCTGTTCAGATAGGTCCCCCATACTTTGCTAGAAAGCAGCCCTGCACTGCAGGCCCCTCTTCTGTGTGTTCTCTCAGCCATGTTGTTCGATGTAGCATCACAGTCATATCCCTCATGTTCTTCAAGTGCACTGCTCTGTCTCCATTTATCTTGTACGAAATGGCTGTAGCCGTGCCAGGGTAATTCTGCCTGTTGTTTCCCAGAAATTGCTTACCTGCCTGTCAAGGGAAGCTGCTTAGAGCTCCCAACTAGAAATCAGGATAAGCACTCAGCAGATTCCTCTGCCTCCCTGTATGGAAAAAAAAAAAAAAAAAAAAAAAAGATAGAGAAGAGGCTACTCTTCTTTAGACCAAATAACATTGTCTACTTATCCTCCTCAGCCATGTTGTAGATTTTTTTCTTTTCACTGCACTGATAAAAATAGGTAGCGATGTTGAATTTAAATAATAGACTCATACAAATCCATACAAATGAATGGTGTTCATAACAGTAAGTAAAGTTTGGAGACATAGAAAGTTTGCTGTCTCCCAGAGGTAGCCTTCCCTAGAAATGATATTCCAGTGTTCTGGAAATAGTAGCCTGATGGTTTTTCCCTTAGGATGGCAAAGGAGTACTTTAGTAGTGAATTATGTGCAAGAGATGAGACTACTCTCACGCTGCATCTCAAAAACCAACAGAAAGGCCAAGCACAGAAATATGCTGAAACCCACAGGAAACGCCTGCTGCACCATCACATGAGGTCAGTCAGGCATACTGCGCTTTAGTGAGCGCAGACAAAACAAGCTTTGGTGAAAATGTCACAGTCTAAACACGGGTAACAAAACACAGACTAATACAGCCCAAGCTTGGTGGGAAACACCATGGGAAAAGTTTTAGAAACCTTCTTCTGACACTCTTGCTGAGGTGAAGAGCTGTGAGCACTTCCTGCGTCACCTGGTCGCAATAGCACCACACACCCCACGTGGGAGGGGAGCAACTGGTTTCTTGTTAATATCAAAGTACTTCTAATTTCCAGTAACATCCTATAAAAGCAGTACCCTATTTACAGCTTTCATTTCGCATTAATGAAGTGGAATACTGATGTAGCTAATCAGTGCTAGCGGTATGATGCAAGCACGCGGAGCGGCGGTGGTGGTGGCAATCATCTTAGCCCAGTTGGCAGGATAAAAATAACCCCTGCCAGCCCTGGGAAGCAGCAGCTCCCTGGCTGTGGAGGAGCACAGCCTAGGACCCCATGGCTCTGCACTGCTGTGGAGCCCAGCTTCTGCTGCAGCCCACGCGAAGCAGGAAAAGAAACAGTTCTGTTATCCCTGTCCATTTTGCTGAATCCCTTTTGCTGATTCTCTTCCCAGCTGCTGGACATGAGCATGAGGTTTTGTACTTGCACTTGGATCTGCACTCAGATTTCCTTCAAAAACCAAATGGACATAGATTGCTAAATATGCTTGTATAATTCAGATGTGTTTTTTTTTTTTCCTCTTCATGGCACTTTGTGAGCTTAATTTAATCTCTGTCATTTCTTGTATGTGGGTAAATGTCATCTACTTCATTTCATGAATGAATTAACACAGCCATGCAGAGTCTGTGTCTCCTGCACTGCTCACTTGGAAGGGGGAAGGGATTAGTAAATGTGTGTGACACCCTCAAGTTGGTAAACCCTGGGGTTAGAGATGCCCAGAAATAGATCTCTTTTGCACCCTGGTGTAAGGTACTTGAAAGACTCTACCAGCTCTGTACCTTGCAATGGCCCCAATCAGCCCTCCTTCCTATTGTCAACCCTAAATATACTACTTTGATACCACAAGTCTCTTACTGCACCTGACGAGGGAGGAGCTCCTTCAAAAATAGCTGTGCTTTTAGTGGTGGGGAGAATATAAATAATCCCAGAATTTTCTTCCTTTTTTTGATACTTCTTTAAGCATGTCAGAAAGCAAGAGGCCTTTTGGCAAGGTGCAAGTCTGAGATAGCACAGAGGTTGTTGGTATGTAGAAGATAGCATTTTTAATCCCGGCTATGTGGACAAAGAGGTGGATGTAGCTGTACAGAGCAGTGCAGAAAGTGTGCACGAGCAAGCATCTTATGTTACATGGTATTTTTAATACAGTCAGGAATTAAATTAATAGTTCCATGTGCTTATTTTAAAGCTTCCACGACATGAAAAGAAATGTAGTTCATCGAAAAAGGAAATGAGGAACAATTTATTCTTAAATAGAAATCACTGTGGCCGTGTCTTTTTTTTTTTTTTCCCATGAATTTACACAATGGGTTGGATTAGTCTCTGGCTGAGGTGTGTGTGTGTGTGTGTGTTGGTGGAGCTGTGCTTTGAAAGTTTTTTCCATTCCTGAGACCACTCGGTGCTACTGGGATTTCATTTTCATGTGCAGTAAGTTCACCTGTTTCTAGGGTGTTGTGGTTTTGGAACGTTGTCTTCTTTTTCTTCTTCTAAGCGGTAATGTTTTTCCCAGTTCTCTAATCTGGAGATACTCACTTTGTGAGTGCTTTATAAAAGCACCAGGAAGGCACCTGGCCAGCTAGTGTCACAGCCCGGGAAGCAGGAGAAGTGGCATAGCAGTTAGGTCCCCACTTTCCTGAAGAAAGCTGGCACAGGATTTCCAGGTGTACGTGGCAGCTGAGAAGCTCTGTTCTCAGAGGGTGTCAAGAGAAAAAAAGAAAAAAGGTGATTGCTGGCAATTCCTTTCTCCTCCATACCTGCCTGTCCCCCAGTCCCTCAGATGGAAAACAGAGGACATAGTTTGTTTTCCCCACTGTTCGTCACTCCAGGTTATTTAAATTGTAGGCTCCACAGGCCTAGAATAAGCTTTCTACTTATGTAGCTCTCCTGGCAAATTAGGGCATGGGGACCTTGGAGGCCTCTAGCTGCTAATATAACACAAATAATAATGAGATTCATGGTACTTGACAAATTTGTCCTGCTCCTTTCCTTTCCTCTCAGCCCAAAATAACCCTTTCTGTGAAGACAGTGTTTGGACTTTGCAGCTGTTCATTATGTATCTCTCAGTCTGACCACATCTGAACTGCCTGGGAGTGCTGAAAGGGGACAGTGCTCATGACAAATCAGTTTGCTCTGAAATAATTAAGTAAGTAATGCCAGGCCTCAGTCCTATTTTAAACAAGCAGTGTGCTGTTCGTTTTTTTAAGTTTCTCTGCCTGCAATTAATGGGTATCTCTAAACAAAGGAGCCAGAGTGATCGAGGAATTTCTTTTAAGGAAATATCTCCTAAGAAAATTAGCCTTTCCCCCTGTATCTGCATATCTTTGCATACCTCTCCTTCCCCTTCCCACCTTTTTTCTTTGTTCTTTGCTCTTCTTTGAGGAAGATAGAGGTAATAAAATATTCTATTTTCATATGTCTCTGCAGATGATCTTTGTGTACTTTGCCAGACCACAGCATAGAAAACAAAGCCTTGTTTATTGTCTAACAGCATGTATATGTTTTATGATTAATATGATGTGTTTATAAGACATGGGACTGATAATAGATAGGGAGATCAAAGTCTTCTGTGAATTGACAGAAGCACTATAAACAAGGTGAAAGGGTTGCAGGTGTTTCCCACATGAGTGTTATACAAAAACATATGGCCCTTTGCCATACGTGCTCTTACCTTTTCCTGAGCAAAAAGGCAACACTGCTGTGAGCACATCAGTGGCTCAGGATCTGAGGGATGCTGTCAGCAGCTGATGACCATGCAGTGTGGCCAGGATGATCTTGAGAGCGCAGAAAAGATAATGCTAGATTGGCCCTTCAAATTAGAAGTAGCTGATGATTGATCTGCTGCATTGTCTGAGAAAAGAAATCTGCGTTCTGGGGGAGTCCCTGGCAAACCTTGGGAAGGAAGATGACATGCGTGGGTGTTACTGTGGCCATGGCAGGCACTAGGTGTGGTTCCAGACACCTAGGCCACATCTCTGCAGCGAGCAATGGTGGTGCATGAGCAAAACAGCAGAAAACTGTTTTGCTAGATTGCTTTTTGTTCTTGTGGATTAAAAAAAAAGAGATGAATTTTCTAAAAGACTAAATCACTGTAAAGAGGACTACAACATCCTGGGTGAAACCTGAACACAAGGCAGTACTCTCTATCCTTGTCATTAATTGCCTTAAGAGTGGTGCTTCTCTGGTCTTATGAATCAAACTGCTGCTGTGGGTATTTATTGCCTCTTCAGTTGTTAAAACACTTGGGTTGAAGATTAATTCCTTTTGTTCAGTATCCAGTAACCTAACCATCTCCTTGACCTATGAGCCCTTTGGTAACCTTTGCCTTTTTCATAACTTCTGGGAATAGATCCATGCCTTCTTTTGAACGTTTGTGAAAAACTTTTGCCTGGCCCTCCTGAGGATGATGCAACACAGGGCTTCCTGCTTCTGCCCTGGCAGCCTGCTGGGGCAGTGGCTCCTGATCCACACTTTCATTTGCTGGAGGAAGCTGACACTGTCCTTGTGCCGTTGATAGACTTGTACCGGGTTTTTCCTATCTCACCTTCCAGTGGAGCTAAAGCTACTGGTCCAAATGGTGGATTTTTTCCTCTATTTTGCGCAGCTGCAGTTTAAACTGAAATATAATAGAAATTGCCCCAACAGCATAAGTTAAATAACTGAGGCTTCATCTACACAGGAAAATTGCCTTCGTGCATGTGTGATGAAATTTATTTTACTGGCATGGCAATAAATGTTTCCACAAGTGTGTCAGTGTGGACGGGGTTGCATCACCCCGAGGATGCTGGACTACGTGCATGTGTTCTTGCTTCTCTGCAGGACTGAGCTAGGTAGTCCCAAGCATTTGCATTATACCCTGAATGCCCTACATGAAAATAGTACAAAGTGTTGGGTCAAGCAGTGTAATGGTACTGTAGCTAAAGGTAGGACTTTTGTGTGTGAACAAGCCATGTGAAAAGATTAACCCAAGAAAAGTTAATAAAAAGTGCAGTCCTAAATTATTCATGAATCTATTTGCAATGCAGTTGCCCAGAGGCTTTTGTTTTTCTCAAACTCTTATTTATTAAAATCTGACAAGAATATCGGGTTTTGCTCAATAATAAATCTATGTGAGGCTGGTGATATCCTTATGTAGTAATACAGAATCAAAATGAAGTTACATGGCAGGGCTGAACTATGTTATTTACTTGGGAAGAATAGATTATTGTTCAGGAGGATTTTATCTTTTACATGCCATTTTGAAAAAAAAAAAGTGAAAAAAACCCCAAAATGCCTAGTTAGGGGATATTCTCTTGGTGTGTGACTGAAGCCTTGATCCTGCAAAGGATTTTAAATATGTTAAAACTCAGTTAAGCATCTTTCTGGTGGCTTTGCAGGTTCCAAACCTCTGTCGGCTAAATGAAATAGCTCAGATGATCTTGTTTCATGCTTAGTTCTACCTGTCCTTTTTCCTTAACTTGAGGGGAAGATCATGTAAGTCATACTTCTAGCCTGTGGATCCTGACTTCCAAAGCATGTCCATATACACACTCTTCTTTTTGTGTCCTAGGAAAGGTTAGAAAGATTATATACAGAAAGCAGGAGAATGGAAAAAAAGCAGGAAGAAAGCCTTTGCTGTTTGGGATACAATAAGAGATGCTGGTGTGTGCTTTACAGCAGTCATTCCCTAAAAATGGGCAGAACTTTGCTTAAAAAGCAATTCAAGATTTTTTTTTTTTCCCCCAGAATTTTCAATTTATTGGTTGTAGGGGATCTTTTTTTCCCTTCTTCTCCTTCTCTGCCCTAATTTATAACTGGATAAGGAAAGGAAAAGTAGGTGCCTATAGCTAGAAAGTTAAAGAATAAATAAAAAAGAAAGAGCTTAGCTGTGGAAGCAGAACTGGGAGTTCGGGTGACTGGTCTGAGTTGGAGGATGATGAATAGATTTGTTTGCATAAGCTTGGCTTGTGAGTCACTTTCTCATAAAAGCAGCTTGAGTAGGAGATGCTCCTGTCCCAAATTTTCAGTCCTGAATGCTTTCAAGCACAAAGTGCACTGTGACATAAAGACTCCTGCTGTGAGTACTGGCCTGTTATTCCATTGGACAGGAGCTGGAGCTCTGCAACTTCCCAGGTTTGAAATAAATTATAAGTGTGTCTCTCTTACATACACATGCTTTTGCATGATGTATCATGTGGTGCCTCTTCCTGGTCAGTTAGGCTATCTGGGTAGATATATTCGGTTTCTGATTGAGATTTGGAATCTGGTGTCAGGAAATTGGTCCCTGTAAAAAGCTGTGTGTTGCAGGACCGTCAGTCACTAACCATTAAATGTGACAAGGAACTTGATAAACTTGGAGAGAGGAAGAAAAAAGTCAAGTATGAGCATGAGAGGTCGGTATTTGTGGCTGGGTCTTTGTCCTGAGACCTTGCCTTGTCTCTTTGATGCCAGAAAAACTTTACAAAGTACATGCAGAAGGTGCATGTAGGGCGTTATCCTCTTTTGCTAAGTTCTGTGATCAAACTCCTCTTTAAAATGAGGCCTCAGCTCTTTTGTATGCACCTGTTGGGATTCTGAATAAAAGTTTGACCATTAACAGACAGCTATTTTGCTGTGGTTGAACAAACTGGGAGGGGTGAAAAAGGTTTACCTTCACAGACCACACCACCCACTTCTGAGGTTCGAGTAGAGCCTGTGTATTGCATTTGGGAAATAAAAGTTCCCTCTGGAAACCCACCAGAGAAGAAAAAATGATATCTTTCTTCCTGAAGAAAATTGTGTTCTTGTTCTTCTTTGCCATTTGTTTGTTATGAGTTCTGGTGTAGGGGGGTCAAGGCGATCTGTGAAACCTCGTTTTGGAGTCAAGATATTTGTCTGATTTGTTTGCCCTTGGAGAAATTGGGCTGCCGCAGCTTCATTGCCATGGGAACCTCTAGTTACTATATTTGATTCAGCCCAGGGTTTGCTTGTCTATTCAGTTGCTGCAATGTAGACAGGTGATAAGCAATATATTGATACTAAGCTATATCATACAAAAATGATTAGGCACAGATATTACCACGGTTTTGCAGCATCTGTGGTGTTGCTCTTGTGTTCTGCTATGAGCTGCCCAGCCCTCCTGTGCCTGCCTCCAGCCTCTTCTTCCTTTCTCCTGGTGGAGGAAAGACAGTACTGCCTGAATTATCTTTCTGGTCCAGCAGTCAACAAAGGTAGGGACTACAAGCAACTTGCTGGAGGTACTTCTTCCTCCCCCGGCAGAGCAGCCAAGCATGAAGTGCCTGCGGGCCTTGGAGGGAAGGGTGCTAGAGAAGGGAGCTTTGCATCCCTAGGAATTGTAGTGTTGGGTTGGATCCCAGTACCTCTGCAGCTTCCACAATGGTGTGAAGACACGCAAGGACATACCATGGCTGCACAAGATCAGATTAAACTGGGAGCAGGGAGATAGAGGGTGTACAGGCAGAGACAGCCCTATCACCTATTCTTCTTCTAAAGCTTTTTTCATTTCCTTAGACTTGGTGAACCCTTTTTTTTTCTTTTTTTTTTTTTTTTCCTTCTTTTTTCCCCTCCCTATTGGTATAAGGTAAGGTTTAGATGGTTATGTCCATGGTGATGTAGAGCCTGGGGTCTGAGATGCACTCAGTTCCAGTGCTAGGAGAAGCGGTCGAAGTGTGCCTTTATCGCAGTCACTCTGGGGGGACTTCTGGAAAGGCTCATTGCAGATAAGGCTTTGCCATCATGTGGCTAACTGCAGGAAAATCCGTTTTGTAGGTCTTCAAGGATTATTTGGGTTGTTGGTTGCTAATGTTTTGCTTCTCTATAGTTTGGTTTAGTGATACTACATCACTTTTTACAGCATTCAGAGTGAGCATAGAGTGTAAAAACCTTTACTTTAAAATGTTGGCTGAGTACTGATTAATCAGTAAAAAGATTTTAAGCTGTTTCCTTTAAATTCCAGGACCATGCATCTTAATTAAATTGTTGAGAGGACTGGGGAAAGATACCAAAGGAAATGTGTTTTCTGTGATATTTGATCATGGCAAGTATTTTTAAGCAAAAAGAGGTATTTTAGGGAAGGAGATGGTTCTCTTTTCTCTGCTAAAATGACTCTTTCTTTGTAGGTATTACATTGGTCGCCAGGTGTTTGTGGTGGTCTCCTCACCAGACATGATCAAGCAAATCTTAGTGACAGACTTCAGTAACTTCACCAACAGAACTGTAAGTACATAAAAATGTTGACTTTGTGGATGGAGGTGGTAGCACTGCTAATTTGAACTCAGACCAAAAGTACCTACAAGAAAGATGGAAATAGAGAGAGCAAAATGTACAATGTGGTGTACAACAAGACTTTAAGCTGTATACACTCAATATGTACATTCAGTGTTGCCAGAACACTCTGAGGATGAAAGGGAATGTCCTTAGAAGAGATGCACTACCCTTGTGCTGAAGCACCAGATGGACACTGAAGTTTTGCCACTGACTTCCTGCAAAATCCTGGGAAATTCGCTTCCTAGCTTTCTCCCTCAGTTCTCAGTCTGCAACATGGAGATGGTGTTATTTGCTTTCTCCCACCCGTGATCTGCTTTGTGCTTTTAGACTTCATAGGGCAGGAGAGGTCTGCCGGGGACAAGGACATGCCTCTCACAGTTATTGTATATTACTTAGTCATACTTACCACTCTGAAAATAATAAATAGCAAAGAAGGAAGAAGGACTTAGCAAGAACTTATACATATGCTGTTGGTTACAAACTTACATACTGAAAAGCTCTTTTTCAAGTGCTGGTTAGAACAAATAATGCAGGGCAATGTCCAGAGGGGATAGTAAAGATTTCCAGGAGTTGCTCAGCATTTTATGAAGAAATACTGTCACTGTGATCACTTGCTGCCTCAGTGCCACCCATTCCCCTGTTTCCCTCTGGCCCCCTTATATGCTCAAACCTGCTCCAATAAACTAATGTATTCAGGAGGGTTGTTTGTGCCCTCAGGGAAAATTTTGTCTCTGATCAGCTATCTGTCTCCTCTGCCCCTCTGATCCTCTCTGTAACCAGATAGTCTGTTTGCAGACTACTTGTCTTCTTAGCTTGCTTCTTTTGGTACATGAGATTCCTCTTGTGACTACCTATATCTTATTTAATAACTTCTTGTACCAGTTGTCCTCCATTCTGCCCACAAGTTACACCTGAATGTATGACCCTATTCTCAGGCTTCTTAGGCTGAAGTTGTGTGTGACAAGGGTCTTTTCCCCATTTTCTCTGTAATTGAAGAAGTTTCCCAACCCTTCCTTTCTTCCACTGCAAGCAGAAATCCTACTTCTTCCTGTCCATAACTTTGAGAGTAATCTCAGAGATTTGTTCTGCTTTTAATTATAGTCAGCCTTATAATTTGAATATACCTGTCTCTGTATTACCACCCTTCTCAGCTGCTGAAAATTTTCTTCTTCAGGCTTTTTGTGCTCAGACTTTTATCTTTCTTGTGGTTGTATGTCCATCTATTGTGGACATTTGTGTTCCTCTCTAACATTCAAGTAGGTAGGTCATGTCACTGTAGCCAGTCTCTCCCTCTCTCTCTCCCTCTCTCTCTCTCCCTCTCTCTCTCTCCCTCTCTCTCTCTCTCTCTCTCTCTGTATATATATATAAATATATATGTATAAATTATAACTCTCACCTCTAGCCTG
>JAWWES010000041.1:62085446-62101472 GCA_035583135.1 Lophotriccus pileatus
CCTCTCTGGGCCTTCCTCCCCTTTTCCTCCTCCTCACCTGGGGGGTTTCTCCTCCTCCTCCTCCTGCTCCTCCTCTCTCTCCCTCTCTCTCCCTCTCTCTCCCTCTCTCCTCCTCTCTCTCCTCCTCTCTCTCCTCCTCTCTCTTCTTTTTGTTTTCTTCAGCAGGGATCTGTGAGGTATAGCTGTCTCTGTAGGTTCATATCTTGCCCTTATCAAGTGACTGTCACCTGAATAATTCGTGGCTTTTCTCTACAACATCCAGCTTTATCGATGAGGGACTGAGACATAGACTGAGTGACATCCCTGCCACTAACCAGAAAGCCTATGACAGATGAGAAATTTAACTCCTAGCCTGCCCTTTAGAAAAATTAGCAGTTTCTGACCTGTGAAGTGTTACTATTTCTGGCTTGCTTAATGCCCGTGAGTCTAATTCAAATGAACTTGCTTCATCTTATATGCTTCCATCTGCTTGTTCTGTGGCCATCTCACATACCTACAATCTTTGATCATTGTTGTTTCTCACTTTCCACTTTGTTCCCTCCTTCTTCTAGACATTGCTTTTCACTTACTGAGAATAAGCAGCCTTCTGTTTCTGGGTCCTTTCACATTTAACTTGTGCATCTTTTTCCCCTCTGGAGTTTTCACAGTGGAATCCCTGTCTCCTCTTTAATTTGCAATCAGCTGTCTCGGTGAAGTGTTAGGATATCCTGTACACTAACTGTTCCACATGAAAATAAATAATGATGGTACGTAAGGAAGGCCAGTGGAATTTATTCAGATGTGATTTGGGTTGTATGCAAATAGTCGTTGAAAGGTGAGGTGAGAAAAGTGCTTTCCAAGTAATAGAATTCTTTCTTCTCACATTGTCTGAATAAATGTAGTCTTAAGACTTTTAATAGGGTTGCTTCTGTTTGTATATTTTAAAATTAGTCCAAGCAAGCTCCTTTACTTTAAGTGAGGGTTTCTATTTGCTAGTGGAGAATTCGAAACACGAAATAGATCCCACTATTTTATTTTACCAATTCCTTTCCCAATTGTTTACTGACAAGTGGTTATAGAATTTACTTTGGAGTCAGTGCTATTCACAAAAATAGGATAATATATTTCAGTCCAGACATGGCACGTGCTTATTATTTCAACCCAAAGCCTTTTTTTAGCTTAAGAGTGTCAGCCTTTTAGAGTAAGAAAGATGGGAAAGTGGGTAAGACTACTGTGTTAAACAGGCCTTGGGAAAACACACATGCGCTTTTCTTCCCCACCTCTCCACATGCATTTCCAAAACCAAGATTGTACTTCATCCACCAGAGGTGAGAGTTATCTAACCCAGAATGCTGCAAAGGTGATTACTCACCACATCCTGTAGCAGTTGTAGCAATTGTATGTTAGCGAAGTGTCACTGAATTTCAGGATATGCTTCTAATTCTAGAAGAGAAGTGTAGAAAAAGTTTATATTTCATATTATTTTGCTGCTTTTTCAATTAATTTTAAAATATGTATGTAATCATTTTAGAGATGATTATTGTGAAGAGTTGCAAATAGTGGATGTACTTGATAGACAGAAGCCAATAAGATGATGATTCAGAGAACTCTAACAGCTTTTATTAAAGCTGTCTGTAATGTGGTGTCATGCCTTTGAGTGCTTGTAAGAAGGATGACCTTAATCTGGGATTGTGCATTTATGGACTACTTGCTGGGAAGTCATCAGAAGGCCTTTATGGAATCAGAGTGGTTTTAATCTGCTGAGAGGATTCTTTTGGATGCATCTCTTGTCCTGTCTTCAAATCCAGAGAGACCTGGACCATTTGTGTACTTCTCTCACACTGAATCTGTCTGCTCACTGATTATATAGACAAAGCAGATCTTGCATGTGAACACAAGCCAAACTACTCTTCATTTTATTCAATTATGTTTCCCTTTGATATTATACATTTCACACTTTTACTATTAATATCTTTTGAATATTGCTGTAAACTCTTTTAGATTCCCTTGCTATCTTCTCTTGTTTCTGAATTGCTGATCAGTAATTCTTGCAACAGAAATGTATGGTGATTGCAGATCACATCTGCATTAAGGTTCACAGCCTTTTAGAACATGCAACCAAATCTAGCATGCAGGCTGTTATTGCCCTGTAGGCATGGAGTATGTGTATTAACTGTATAATCACAGAAGGCAATCATGACATTCTACTTTCCCACTTAATTTTGCCTCAATTAAAGTAAGCATTGTAGCAATTTAAAACCAAAAATGTCTACTGTAATATACCTTCATACTTGAGGCACATGAAGCCTTTTCGCTATGTTTTTAATTACAGTTGAAGAAGAAAATATGAAAATTAGTTTATAGACATTCTGCCAAAAAATATGGAATTAATTTTAATTTAGGTTAACCATGGAAACCTCAGCTAGCGTTTTAGGCAGGGCTGTGCTGCAGTAAATGATACCTTTTTCTCACAACTGTGTTGTCTCTTGAATGGAAGAGCACTAGGACCATTTTTAACTGCATTACTGTGTTGCAAGTGAGACAGGATTATGATATTTGTTGCATTCTGCCAGGTGGGATAACGATACATAATCTGTTTTGAGATTGTTTTTAGTTTCTGCATTGTAAATTTGTTTTTCAATAAGTACTTGAGAATCATGAAAGCGTACTTTTAAAAATGTAGGAGCAGAATGTTAAGGTGGAACAACGTGAAGAGAAACATTACCTGATACATAATTCAAATAATTCTGAAGTTGTATGTCAAAATATTTGCTAAAAATGTGGATCAGTGAGCCCTAAGGCAAAGGTACGTACTGACTAGTCAAGGTTTGCCAGGCTGCTGGAGTCAGTGTTCTGCCAGGATTCATGTGGCTATCACAAGTGGAAACTAGTGGTTTATTCAGACCAAATCCTTAAATCTACATGCATACCAGCTGGAGGAGGATGACATTTTTAAATAAAAAAATCTACTCCCATTACAATAGCTGTGAGAAAACATCACTGTTTTCTCATCAGGACCTTTGCTGCAACAGTGGAAAAAGTAATAATGGATTAATAGCAAACAATGATGTTGTGGTAAAAGAACAAAAAAGTAGCATGAATGTTGATAAAACATGGCAGTACAAATTCCTTGTATCCCTCCTGAAGGAAAAGCAAGTTGCCTGAGCTTCTTTTCTTTTTGTTTGTCTATCCTTTTCTTCTAGTTCATCCACGTGAGATCTGATTGCTCTTTTCACATGCAGAATTTGTCTGTTACACTAAGCTGTTGGCTTCATCTTTATTTTGGTAGATCTGTAAAGCTTCAGGCTTACCTATGCCATTAAAGAAATAAAATACAACCATAAAGTAGGAAGGATCCTATTTTTTGCATCTTGTTCAGTTGTGGTCCAGGATGGCTGACATATCTCTGAATTATTGTTTCTGGGCTCGCACTAGGGGGGAACAAAAAGTGTCTTCATATTATTGTATCAAAAGATCTATCCAAATTTGATACAAGAGGGCCTCCAGAGGACCCTTCCAAACGCAAACAACCTCTAATTCTGTGGATTTTGGTCAGGTCCTCAGTCAACATAAATCAACTTACTTCTATTAACTTTAGATGACTCTACACTGGCTGATAGTGATTATGTGTCTCCAGAGCAGGACTGGGATGTACAACTGGCTTCAAACAACTTGTTGTGGTGCCTCAGGAACTGACTTGTGTGCTTCTGTGCTCTTGGTCTTCGGCAAGCAAAAGATCACTTGTGTGTCTTGTGCAAGATCTTACTTGATTTTTAAAGAACAGGCATCAGCCCCATTGTGCTGTCTTTCAGTAAACAGTGATAATTCAGTTGTGTATCCAAACCCAGAGTCTGATCCAGCTTATGGACTTGGCTGTTTCTTCAGTATCTCTCTCACAAATACAGTTTTTGTTTTGAAAAATGAACCCACTAACATACTCATTTGGAGACACGTAATGTAAAAATAGTTGAGGCATGAAAAGTTGTGTACTGTTGCCAAAAGACATGTATACATGCTGACATGACCCTGTACCCTTGGTTGTTTGGTTTAGAAATGTTTCTTTTCTTCAAATGAAACTTCCTAGGATTATTTCCGGGTGTGTCAATGCCGTCGTCGTCATCCTTTCATGTGAATTTCTTAGTTTATTTAGAAATTGTTGTTGTAAAGTCCGACAAACTCACTTTGTAAACAGATGATGAATGAGCTTTGCTGTAAGTTTACCTTCATGTGGTGGTTTGGAGCACCAGTGACAACACAGTATGACAGCGGGTAAGCCAATACTTGGAAAATGATTCAAACAAATGAGAAAAAATGGTAAATATATATTAAACCAGGTCTTAATTTTCCCACCCTTTAAAATGACTGTTCAGTGGGGTGGTTTAGTAGACAAGTAATGTTCCGCTGCATGCAAATAGTTTGATTGTGATATTTAGTTTTGAAAAGTTCCTGGGTTTTGTGGCTGCAGAGAGAAGGAAAGTGCTTTAAATTTGTTCACTGCCTCAGTCTGTATAGATAGGTTGTTTTTTGTTTTTTTTTTTTCTTCATTTTTCCATTTCTTCATATTGTTTCATGGTAATTTTTGTTTGGTTCACATAGGACATGAAAGGTGACCAGCATAACACCTCTGGAGACCATGTCCCAGTGTTAGTTGCTACACCTGCATGTGGGCATGTGTACATATACCTGTATATATTTATGGATTCATACAAAGGCACGCATATTGATTTGGGGTCTCTTTGTGATTTGAGGGGAGGCTGAATCTCTAGTCCTCGCTAGAGTGTTGTAGACATCAGCTGTGCCATATCTTATTGTGGAAACTTCACAAAATGTGCCTCTTTGGACATGCCATGGTGACATTTGAGTTCCTGGTGCAGTAAAGCCGTCACGCCTGATGGCAGGCCATGCCTTGAACATCAGGTTGTTTGTGATACAGAGCTGTGATGTTCTTCCCTCCCTGACTTTTTAGGACTAACGCAAACATCAGTCCTGCCACATGCACGACAAGCCTCGGTCTCATTACCTAAGAATATTCGGTGCTTCCAAAAATCATTCTGTGCCTTACAAGGATAAGTGAAAAGGTGTCCAAGCAGTGAATTTTTTGCCTAGCAGTTTTCTACAGCTTCTAGATCATAGTTCATTTGAAATCTTGGCTGGTACAGCATCATTATAGGAAGGGAATTATGTTAGCAGGGAATGCATTTGACTATATAGCACTTATCTGTTTAATATTAATTTGTTTGACTGCATATTTGTGGGTGCTGTTGTACAGCCATGTAAGCCCAGATGCCTGAGTGATTTTCCAGTGCCAGTCCCTGCCTGGAAGTTGAGAAAGGGCTCTTGTCCTTGTTGTGACCTGATGGTTCAGGAGCACTGAGGCTCAACCACCATAATGATGTATCTGCTTGCTTTCCCAAGTGTGTTTCCATGGCTGTCTTCTAGACGTGCTAGAATACCTTTCTAGCCTTGTCCATTTATATGTAACTATTTTGCTGCCTTCTATACCTGGTAAAACAGCTTTTAATTCTGGATTTCTTTTTTCTTTCCTCTTTTTTGCTTTCAGAGCTTGCACATTAATTTTTCTGAGCAATTAAATTCAGTTTGGTTTAAATGTTTTAAAGTAGCAGTGCATATGCTTGCAATAGAAACTTGAAAATTAAAATAATAAATTTTGAGAGGGTCATTTCTTTCACACTATGTAAGTCTTTTTATGCATGCACAACAAATCGCCCCTTATTCCCCATATGCTGAAGCTAATAGCAGAAAACTAACGTTCTCAAATGATCACTGCTATTGACTGTAAAATTAATCAGACTTTGGCTTCAGTTACCCTTAAAGAGAGAACTGATGTATTAGTAGACCGCGTTCTGTGAACCACCTGATCCTCTGAATCCCGGTGAGATGAAGTCTGGTTTTGTGATTAGGGCTCTAGGTCAGGATTTAGGAGCTCTGAGCTCAGTTTTTGGCTTTGCTGCAGAATTCCTCTGTTCACAAGGGCAAAGCATTTAGGAAGTGCTTTGTCACCTTAATAAATGTAAAAGACTATATTGGGAATTTCCAGCTGAACAGTATCATTAGCGAATGTTAGTGCTTCAGGACTGATGGCAATGGATTGGGATTTGGTTTATCTGTTAATTGAAGTAGTTGTGGTGGGAGGGTTTTTTGTTTGTTCTTAAAAGAAGCTTCAGAAAAGTAGATTTAAAAATTTTAATGAAAAGCTCCTTTTTTTTTTCAAGTACATTTCTATTTTGAAGTATTAAAAAAAACACTAAAGTAGAACAGTTAATATTATCAAATTCAATTGAATATATTTGAGGATTATCATCTCTCAAGCTTTTAATTTTTATTTGTGATTCTAATTCAGAACAGGAAAACAAGTGAAATCTCTGTCCTGCAAAATGGGAAAGCTCATCTGTACTTACCTTGGAACACCTGGCATGTGCTTCTGCTGACCACGTGTCCTGATCCCAGCCAGAACAGGTTGAATTTTTTGTGATAGCCAGGAAGGGGCATGGCCAGAACCCACAGGTTATTCTATACCACCTTATGGTTTTGGGGACAGGGGAGAGGGATGCTTTTCTGGGGAGCCATAAAGTATTGTGTGTTGTCAGGGGGTTTCCATGTGAATCATTTCTTTTCTTGTACCCTCTGTCAGTGTTGTTGTTACTGTTCATTTTCTTATCTCATTGCTATTTCCAGTAAATTTTTCTCCTCTCAACCCACGATCTTTGCCTTTTTGCTTCCAATTCTCCTCTTCATCCTCCTGCAGGGAGGAGAGGAGGGAAAGTGGGGGAGCCAGAGAGTGGCAGTGTGGTTTGCAGAGTCTCAGTGGGGTATTGAATTGGGGAGTACCATTACTAAACCACGACACCACTATACATAATAAGATGGTAGCATTTGCTTAGTTCTATTCACATTCTTACTTCTCATTTAAATCAGTGGGCCATGACTGTGTATATACATAAGTATGTTTATTCATAGTCTGCCCAGAATTAGGATATTCCCTTAAATAGGATACTTTGGTTTTCATTGTGCCTCTCATGGAAAAGATGGTGAAACCTTATTGCAGTCTACAATTTCCTCATGAGGGGAACAGGAGGGGCAGGCACTGATCTCTTCTCTGTGGTGACCAGTGACAGGATCTGAGGCAATGGCCTGAAGTTGTGTAAGAGGAGGTTTAGGTTGGATACTAGAAAAATGTTCTTCCCCCAGGGGTGGTTGGGCACTGAAACAGGCTCCCCAGGGAAGTGATCACAGCACCAAGCCTGACAGAGTTCAAAAAGCATTTGGAAAATGCTCTCAGGCACATGGTGTGATTCTTGGGGCTGGTCCTGTGCAAGGCTAAGGGTTGGAATCAGTGATCCTTGTGGGTCCTACCTAACTCACTGTGATTCTTTGATTCTCACACATTTAAGTATTTGATAAAGACTTCTGAAAGTTTAGGAAGATATAAATAAAAATGGGTTGGAGTGCCATAGAACAGCTTACAAGCAATCAGTCTTTGAACACTGACTGTCGTAAAGTCCAATTAGCTTAAGGATGGTCCTGTTGACTGACTTGGAGAGATGCTCTAGCTGACAGTGTATTTCCTCTGAGCGATGACTGAAGTAGTTTGCGGTTTGCGGAAGGTTTCCTGCGTTGTTGTGACTGGAGGAAGCTCTCAGCATATCCTCAGCAGTGGTGGCAAGGCTATAGCTGGGCTTTTGAGAAAGCCACACTTCTATTGAGGCTGCTGTTTTAACTGGCTACTGTATTGCTGTCCAGGTAGGTCATGTGAATTTGTTTGCTTGAGATTTATGGATCTCTAATTGAGTAAGTAAACACTAATATTTGTCACAGTTCTGGGTAAGATTCCAAATAAAACTGGCTGCTACCATCTGTATAAAGGGCTAGCAGTAGTGGTGGAAACAGATGGGTTACACACAGATGGAATACAAAATAAAAACTTTCCACTTTTTCTCTTTTCTAGACATGGGTTGTCTATTTTCAGATGCTATGGGCCATAAACCTTGGCAATATAAAAGCAATGCAATTGACTGTAAGGAGACTAGAAGACTTGAAAACAAGTTTCCTCTTTCCTTGTCTCCCATCAAGAAATGATGAATCAGCAGGTTGAGACCACGGCTGATGTTGAGATGTACAGTCTTCTTATTTTTTTCAGGAGTTATTATGAAATGAGTTATTTTTCAGCATGGGTCTAAGTATTTGAATCTATCCCTGAGTCTTTCTCTGGTTTATTAATGGGCTGCAGTGCTGCCATCACCATGGTATCCTGCTACCTCTTCCCCTTACAGACTGCAAAACTGCATGTTGAGGAAATTTACATTTTTAATTCTCCACTCTCCACGCCTGTACACATAAAGATGGTTTGTGGAACCATGGGAGGTTCCAAGGACAGTCTTGTATCCAGAAATGACTGGCGTAGCTGTGTTGTTTTGTTCATTTTTAGCACTCTTTCTATGTGCTATTATACTGCAGCCATCACTGGTTCAATACCTGCTCCTAGGTAGACACCAGAACACCAGATGGATTACGTACTTACAGCAATAATGATAGTGGCTGATCATGTGTGCAAATCTCCCTTTCACTGCTTGTCCAAGGCAGTTAAGAAATACTGAATACAGCTGTACATAATTACACTTCTTTTGAAACTAAATCAGCCTGTGAAATTTCTGTTCCTGGAAAATGGTCAAAATTAGTCAATAAAAAAACCAACAAAACAAACAAACAACAAAATCCCAAACCCTTTGCATGTACTTTGTTAGTGGTATATTGTGACGTTTTGTTTCTTAAATGCAAGGCTTCCCTGCCAACTCTATTGAGTCTTAAAGTGTGGGGGGGTGAATACTGCATAATGAAACTACAAAAAGGTGGTTTTGCTGCAGGTGTAGGAAGATGCTGATTTGACAATATGCTGTGCATATGTACTTGTTTATGCCATCAGAAGTTTGTGTAGGACTAAATATGCATGTGTCTTAATGTGTTGCAGGTACATGAAGGGCCACTTACTCTTTCTACCCACTCCCTGTTTCTTTCACATTTCTTTGAGTTACTGTAAGATCAACTTCTGAATTTTTTTTTTTTGGTGTGTTTATCCTCACCTCTTTTTTTATTTATTCTATCATTTGCAAAATTTCCTTTTTTGAACAACTGAAGAAAACAAGATCAGAGTTTTATTAGGTTTTGCCTTCCCTTCCCCCAGTTTTTCTCCCATTGAAACTTGCCAATCACTTTTAAAGCCTACGTTGGGCTTTTCTGCAGCACGGGAGATATCATTAAGGCTTTAAACCCACTAATGAGGGAAATGTGCGCTGCTTGAAGGCTCCTGCAATATTAACTACATCCAATTATGTTAGGTAAACGTATGAGTATAGTCAAAACAGGATGAAAGCATATCTTTCTATTCAGGCCAAAAGCAGTCTTCTGAGCCAATCTTTCATCAAACTTACACTGGCTATTTATTTACTGGGTTTGCAGCACTTTTTTTTTTTTAATACTGAATAATAATGCTGATGACAAGCAACACTTACAGGCAGGAAAGGACTATCTATTCCTAGGGCTCTATTCCTTACTTAAAGAACAAGTTTTACCACTGGATAAAATATGTGAAATCTCAAGTCTGATGAATATTTCTTCCTGTTTAAATACAGTATTGCTTCCTTATCTAATCCTGTCCTTAGTTGACTGTGTTGTGAGGAGGTGGAGTAGAGATGCAGTTTGTGCTGGTCTTTGCTGGTCCTGACCTTTGATTTCT
The DNA here is from genome assembly GCA_035583135.1 of Lophotriccus pileatus. Classification (NCBI taxonomy): domain Eukaryota; kingdom Metazoa; phylum Chordata; class Aves; order Passeriformes; family Tyrannidae; genus Lophotriccus; species Lophotriccus pileatus. Next base: position 62,095,177 of record JAWWES010000041.1, read on the forward strand.
GTTGATTTGTTGTTTTTTTAAAGGGAAATTAACTTATCCTACTTCTTGGGACGTATGCTGTGAAAATATTTTTTCTGAAGCTTATTCAGTCTAAAAGCCCAGGTTTTTAACAGTCCCTCATTTCTGACTTCTGCTACTGTTGCTTGACAGTAGCAGATTGGTTGTTTTGTTTACAATTTTCTCACTTTTTTCTGTTCTTGATGTACAGTAGAGTGTCATGTCCTTTGATTCCTGCCTTTCCCAGTCTGCTTTTGTTTAGGAGAGTAATTAGTTTGTCGCTTGTTCCAGAATTGACATAGGCTCAGATCACAGCATTCGAGTTGGCCTTTTTTACATGCTTGAGCAATCAGAGTTCAGACCCAGCACTTTGCTTTGTTTCCATGTCTTTAACCACATTTGGAGGTAACTCAGCTGCTCCTGTACAAAAAGTCCTTTTGAAGCATCTGATGATAGACTAACTGTCTCAGGTCTATGCAAGTGATGTTTCACAGCACAGAGAAGTGATTTACATGTACATACCTAAAAGCCTGGAAGTTCAGCACTGGAGTGGATGTGACATGGTAGTAAATGATACTTGAATGGTTGTCATGTATTGTGCCTAAGATCTGTGTAGCCTGGTTGAGTGTCCTCTCTCAGAGGTGGCCAGCAGCAGAGTTCAGAAGACTATCATAACAGCAAGACAGACAGTGACAGTAATCTTCCTTCTGGCTTATCTGCCCAGCCTCCAGCAACCAGCGCTGTGGTGACTTCCAGTGCCAGAGGTTGTATCTGGGCATCATTTCTCCCACTGGCTCCAAATCTGTTCCTACTCCACCCCATTTTGAACCCTTTCTATTAACTGTTGTGCCAGCAGGTGATTTTTCTTTTTTCCCATGGATAAAGCTTTTTGTTTTGAATGTGATAAGAGTTCTGTTTGGGGGCTTGTCTCTGTGCAAGTGAAGTTCATTCCTCTTCAGTGAGAGTTAATGTGATACACGTGGGCATTATTATAATAATCCTTGCAAGCCTCTGCTCTTCAGTTTAAGTCTTTTAAAGGTAGTATTGTCATCTTCAAAATAGTGGGAAAAATTTTCTCTTTAGACATTCATCCAGATTGCTTAATCCATTTACCCGCCTTTATGTTTATACTTGAACTTAAAAGCATGAAAGGTTTCTTTCTTTCCTTTTTTTTTTTTTTTTTTTTTTTTTTTTTTTTTTTAGTGATACAATGATAATATTCTTATCTAGCACAATGCTAACAAGCTTTTGTTAAGATGTCTTAGCCGGACTTACCATTCCCACAGCAAGACCTATAAAAGGGATCGTGTGAGCATTCCTCATCTGTTTCAGCTCAGAAGCTAATTCATCTTAGTTTATGTGTCAACGTGGACTTTTTCAAAACTATGCAGGCTGGCTTGGCACTGAAGCAGATGATGAGTGCTCACAAGGGCGCTCCACCAGCTCCGTTTCAGTGGTGGTTATCTCCAATAGAGAGGGGGGTGGTGAACAGCTGGTGGGGTCGTAGCATCTTAAATTGGTGCAGCTGGTTTGTAGTGGTTCTTTGACCAAAGAGTGGAAAGTTCTCTTCTACCCAGTGATTAACTCCAGTAGATCTGTTCTAAGCAAAAACTGTTGCCATCCTGTGTTTTTTTTGCTTGTGACCTACACAATGTGATATTCATTCTGTGAGAATGAAACCTCCACGGGAAAGGACGTTTAGAGACTGTGCACTCCTTGCCACTGACTGCGTGTTACGGCCGTATTTCTTGTGGATCGTAAGTGAAGAAAGAGTCGGCAGGTATTATTTCAGTCTCTGGTGAGAAACCTTCTTTGTTTATATAGCAACCACATATCTTGGCACCATTTGTTGTAAATAATTGATAGCAAATAGTTGGCTGATCTGAGCCTTGGGAAGGGAAGACGCTGCTGCGTGCTTTGCAGGTTCTGTGGAAGTGCTACTCTGTATGTGCAGAGCTACTGACCATGACCAAGGAAAGTTGCAGGACACTTCCTGGCACTGCGGATGTATTTTCAGTGTTACATTCACCGACTTAAAAGGGAAAGCAAGGAGGAGGAGGGGTGTAAAAGTCAAGTTTTCACACTGCATGGCTCACTCCCAGCTCTCCAGCGTAATGAGTGCTCCCTACTTGGAGCACACCTGGCCACTGCTCATTTTCATGCTGATTCTTCTGTTTCTGAAGGCTTGGGGATGGCTTGAGAAGACTCCATTTGGCCCCACAGACACGTACACAGCAACATGTATACCAGGATCAGGCAACAGCTATTCTGCAGCAGAAGTAAAGGATTGTTGATTCTTGTTAATTATTTACTCCTGCCAGCCTCCTCTCACTAGTGCTAAGCAATAGAAACAAAAATAACTACATTCTTTACTGAAATAATATTCCATTCCTCTTCTTTCATGCGTGCTCTTGCAGAAAAGGATTTGGGGAAATAAGCGGTAAAAACAAGAACTGTCTTGCACTCTTCTCCTTTGCTAGATAAATTGTAAGTTGAAGGTACACAAGATATTATTTTTTTCCCTTTTTAAGGCAATTGCAAGGACAATTTCCCAATTTTCTTTTCCATTTTCAGTATGTGCATTCAGATGAAGCTAAAACTGCAATCTTGCACTTTTTATGCAGCTTTCCTAAAATAATTCTGAATAATTTAACAATGGCTCAGAAACATTCCAGTTAAACCAGTCATTGACCTTCAGTCATATTTTAATGTCATCAAGGCTATATTGGTATTTCATCAGTTCCAAAGAAGCTGTATTGTTGCAGAGGCAATGGTGAGATCTATGATTAAAGTTGCTTATGTCTTCCATTACGATGTTTTCCTTTCAGTAGATTATCATAGTTTAACTGCTTCAATTAATATATTCCATTTAGAACTTTTCAGTCAAAAAGGTCTTGCTGTTTTGGAAATGATGCCTAGGGAAAAGTTAGTGTTATTTATCGATTGTGAGGAAATAAACTCAGAGTGTATTTCTTTGGTTTTGGCTTTGTTCCCTCTAGTGTTAAGGGCTGGATATAAAAACCACTTTGAAAATCTGACCAAACTGCTTAAGTTTATAAGCCCCTGAAGAATCTCAGTAAACACAGACTCAACAAAAAATTATTAAAGGAGACTGACTTGCTACTATCTGTCCCTGCTGACAGGACTGTACAGATGACTAAGAACTTCTACAAGTCTTCACGTGAGCTTTACATTTCAAGGATGAGACTCCTGAGTTTGTGACTGATTCATTTCACGTGAAAGGGATTTTTTATGTGTAATACTTAAACCTCCCAGGATATTATTTTCTCTAGAAATCTTATATTTGAAAATTCAAATGGAGATCCCGTGGTGAAAAAAGTAGGATAACATAACTGAAGAATTGGACCCATTCGGGCCCATTTTTGCATACGCTTGAGGATACAAAAGCTGTACTAAGCCTAAGATTTTCAAACCTCTTAATGCTTTATTTTACTCTCTTAGTATCCTCCTAATATAATTGTAATTGATTTCAGTAGGAATAGATGGCACACTATATTGTCAGCAGCAAGAATTAAAAAAAAAATCACCTTACTGATTTCTGAGATTTGATTAAGAAATGGGGGGAAGACAGATATTTCATGTCGTGGCTGATTTTGAAGAGTGACAAGCCAAAATAAAAAACTCCATGTTGATTAAAGTAATTTGTTTCAGTTACAGCTTTTAATGTAAAAAGTAGTTTCAATTTATTTAAGGTAAAGTTATTTTGTTCAAGAAACATATATAGCAAGATATTTTGTTGGAACTTTTCTCCTTTTTTTTCTTCCAGAAAGCCCAGAGAAAGAAATTGATTTTGCACTTTTTCCAGTTTCTTGCAACCACACGGCTTTGTTTAAGTTGCTGTAACTCTGGTTTTGTCTTGTTTGATATTTGATTTGAGTTTATAAAAGGAATATTCCCTCTTTAGTTGGTGTTTCACTGTGTTAGATTAGATGTTCTTTAAATGCTCTGGCTGCTGGATGGCAAAGCCTTGGTTTTACCCTCCTCAGTGGTCAAGTGGGGCGGCTCTCATGTCCTCACTGTTTTTCAGCAGTTCCCTTGGCGCTTGTGGCAGTCATTTCTGGCTGTAAGAAATTAGGTTTGTTGTAGGGTTAAGATTTATTCCAAGTAAAAAATCAGTAGTGTTTTAGATATGTCACAGAGGTTATTTTTTCGGTTTCAAGATCTGTTTTATTTTTCAGGCTGTTGGATCCTGGGGGGATTCATCATGAAACTCAGGTGTGGGAGAAGCAGCTGTACAGATGCAAAATGAATTTTTGTGGTGTGGGAGTGTGTGCTCTGCTGGCCCACATTGATGGTTGGGAGCTGCAGCTTCCACCCACCAATAAAGCTGGGCTTGGAAGTACAGATATAAATAACTTGCAAATACTAATAATTTCCTGGGTGCATGCAATCTAATGTGGTGTGTGTGCCGAGGATGGGTACAGCCTGACAATTCCACTGGTGTGTGGTCGTTCTAGAGAGTGAAGCGTCTTTTCTTCTTCACATAGGAAACCCCAACAGGCAAATCTAGGGCAGCCTCCGCTTAGATTGTCCATTGCCTTTCTGTGTGTGCCTGTCGTGGGTCGGTGTGGCTGTCGTGGGGTTAATCCTCAGTGAAAGGTTGCAGGTATCTCTTTCTCATGTCTGGCACACGCTACTTCCTTGGGCGCTTGACAGAAGAGAATGCAAATCCCAAATCCTGCTCTGTCGCTGTGTGTTTGCTGAACTTCCAGCTTGTCTGTGCCTGAAATGCTAGCACTGGATTTTTGGGCAACATAAGCAGGGAGAACTCAGGCTCTGACCCATCCCCTTGGTTTCATGTCATGGTGACAACACAGTAAAACTGAAGCAACAGAGTGGTGAAACAGGCACCCCAAATGATGCATTGCCTGAAGGAGGCCTGTTTGTCAAGAAAGGGATCGGTGTACTCTGGGGTGTGGGTTCCAATTTGTGGGGTTTTTTGGTTGTTTTAAAATTTTGTCTTACCCTAGAACTCTTAAGATAACAAGATATGGTGATGTGCATTATACTTCATACTCTGCACTGCTACTATTCCAAGTCTAATATGTTTGAGAATGCAAAAGTAGCTGATACTGTTAATATATTTTGAATGAGGTACTTGCTGATACTCAGAGGAACATTTTAGTTTCCCTCCTTGAAGAAATGAAATAAGAGCGATGTGAGCAACAGTCTGCTTGCAGGTTGTTTGTGAAGTGAGGCTGTTTTACTGAAATTATAAGCTCCAGGGAACTCATGATAAGTCCTGTAATATTATCTGTGTGCAATAGGTCTTTATTATTCTAGAAATTATCTAGACAAACACTTAATTCTTGATGTGTTCAAATTAATTTGTAAGAGGCAAATGTACAAACAGTGTTTCATATAAGCATGCTTTGACATGCTTTGATAAATTAGGATTTATTTTTTTAATTTGATTGAAACCAGACAAATAACCACAAATATGAAATCTTGGAAGATAAAAATCCTGAAAGTGTGTTTTGCAGCTACTGAGAAAGTTTTATAGCCTAGCCCTTCTTGAGGGACAAATAAAAGAGGAATGAAAACAGCTACTGTGATCAGGAAAATGCATTAATGTTTTGACAGATAAATGTGGAGATCTTAATACATGAAGTTTGGATTTTTTTTCCCTGATTTGTAAATATCCACTCAATGTAATTAGAAACAATTGTGAAGCAGCATGCAGGGAATTCAAATCCTTCAGCTGAGCAGATACTGCAAATGTGATTTGTTGGCAGCTTGTCATCCTGCCATTACAGCTGACCTGGAGTTTTTTTTCTGAATGACTTTTTAAAGGCAAAGTAACATAAAATGATAAGTATTTGGCCAGAGAGTGTTCTGACTCTGACTAGCAGCATATGCTTAGAGAAAGAGTAGAAAAACAGGGCAAGTGTAGGGCAATATTTCCTATAGAATATCCTCCTAACATCTGACTGTTCATGGTTGACTTCCTAGGCTGGAAACTGCATCCATGTTTTTAATTTTTAATAGCCCTTTTATTCAGTAGTTTGATTTAAATAGCATCTTGGACCCATTTTTGTGTTTGTTTTTGGTTGTTTTTTTTTTTAAAGCATGAGGAGTCTTCACAAGCAAACTTGTATCTGCTTTGTTTCCAAATATTCTTTTTGGCATTGGGGGATAAAAGGTGAAATAGCCCCCGGTGGTCTAGTGGTTAAGACGCAGGGCTGGTACCCTTGAGACCGCGGTTCGATTCCCGGTCAGGGAGCTCCCCGGGCAAGATGGTGCTCGTTAGCCCTTAAGGCAATCCATCTAAGAGAAGG
>JAWWES010000041.1:62101572-62140734 GCA_035583135.1 Lophotriccus pileatus
CCTAAAAAATCCACTGCGCAGGCTCGAAGGCCTGATCTGCATATGCAGGTAAGGACCTTCCCCGGCTCTTCGTTCGCAAAGACGGGCCATTATTATTACTTTTTCCTTCAGTTGTTTTGCACATGTTGGAGACCATTGGTCTGAAATATTAGTCCCAAATGTTCTGTTTCAAAATAGGTAAATGACAGTTTGAAGAATATTTTGTATATCAGGATGTTATCACACAGGAAATGGGATACTAGGCAACAACTTTTAGGTGTTACATGGGAACTTGGAAGACTGATAGAAACCCTTTAAAAAGTCTTTCAGCTTTCAGTCATAGTTTGCCACTTGCTCGCTTGTTTATTTTTAGTGTTCCCCAGTGCATTGAGATGTTAAGCTAGACTGGCCCCCCTATAATTTTATTTCTGTATTACAACACCTGTGTGAAAGAGGTCAAACCAAAATTGTCAATAAAATATTAAATACATGAAAAAAAAAAGACATTTCTTATATATACTCTTCTCTGAATAAAAATTTTTCATACAAGAGATATTTTTAAACTAAGCTATTGGTAAGCCTCCCCTTCACCTGGCTAGCTTGCCTCTGCTAGTAATCAAAAAGTTCTAAGCATTTAACCCCTATTTGAGGAGCTTAATTTGACAATGGAGATTTAAAACTCTTGCTCAGCCGTAGCTAATGCTTGGAAGTGCCTTGAATCCCTTGGAGCTGATGATTTCAGCAGCAGCTGGAAAAACCAAATCAAAGCTTAGTAGCTTTGAGACCTATCTTGTATCCAACAGGAGAGACCAATGAATAAGATGTTTTGAGAGGAGATGGTCCTCACAGGTACCTTTGAAACTGGCTGGTGGTTCAGGCACTGCGGAAAATGTAGCAGCAACAAACATATTTGAGTCACAAGGTGGTGGAACTAGGCTGTTTCAGTACAGTCCCCCATGAAAAGGGAAGCTGCCTGGAGTACAAGGGAAAGGCTTTCATGCATTTACCTGCTGGAAATAGTTCCAAGGTTCTCATCTCATCTCTCTGTGAAGTGCCCTGTGATTCTGTGGGAATATGCACTTGCAGCTTTATGTGCTGAAGCTACTCCACATTTCATGTGGTCCATGGCATTTGTGGTAGAGAAGTTAGTGAATCTCTGCAACCTGATAGGACAGTCATCTGGATCAGGGAAGTCAAGGTTTCAGACTCTGCTACAAAATATTGCTGATCATGAAGGCTGAGGTTTCAGATATCACTGCAAAATATTACTCATGTATGTTTCTCTGAAGATAGTTTTATATAAACAGACTTGGGAGAGGAACTGGGACTTAAGACCTTTTCACAAGGGGAATGAATGCTCTAAGTCCAATTGAGTTCACTCCTCAGTGATACCTTAAGGAGGTTCAGGACCCTTCCTACATTGCTGTCATGGCAGATTGGGCAACTGTTCTCAGCTTTGGTGAATTTTTTTTCTGAGATGTTTTACCAGCATAATCAAGGCATTTGAGTCAGGATTACGGGAGGGGTCAGCAGCCAAGAGCACAGGCAGTGGGAAGCTTCAAGGTTGCTGCAGCCATATCTCTGAATGAGCAGGCTATGGAATACAGTGGTCCTGTGTAAAATAAAAGATCTAGCCAAAGTTCTTATGGGCATTGCCTGTCATTCCTTTGCATGCCAATGACTGAAAGCATGGAAAGAGATCTGTACCAGAAGTTACTGGGGACTGTGTTTTCTCCAAATACTACTTAAAATCTGTAAAGGGAGCTTTCTGGTCCTCAGCCTTTCCTCAAGGAAAAGTGTGGATAAACAGAGAGGCTTTTAATAGTATTATAACTTTATCCGATATTAAAAAGTCCAGTTACGTCAGCTGGAAAGTAGATTTAAACATGTTTAAAAACTGCTTCTAGGCACAGCAGAAACTGTGTATAGAATATGGATTCTCTAGTACAACCTGCATTTGTTTATAATACTCAAAATCCTAATTAATGAAGAGTACATATGTTTTTCTTTGGTTTGATTGTTTTGATCCGAAATATGCAAACTGACCACCATGTGCAAACTGAGAAGGCGTGGTCTTAATTTTGGTCTTGCTTACACCAACAAATGGAACGTGTGACTTGCATCAGTCTGGGTCAGACTGCAGGAGGCCATATGTGTTTATTTTAGCATTTATGAATGGTTATATTTACCTCATTGCAATGACTCGCTTTGGTTTCTATTGACAAAGTCATGACTTAAGAGAATGTTTGCAAAGACAAGAACAGATGTTTCCAGGCTGCTTGCCACAGAGAGGGGGAAAAAAAGCTGGTATTTGCTTGTAAGCTGGTGTTGGCTGTGCCATTTTTCCAGTGAGTAATTGTGAACGGTAGTCATTAGTCAGTTGCTGAAGATCCTGACTTGACAACAAAAGAACAGGCTTGGAGATGCCTTTTTGTATAGTCTCATCTATATAGTAGAGTGAAAGACAATTGCTATAATCACTGAAAGCAATTTTTTGAAGTACCTTAATGACCAAGGAGAACCTAAAAGCTTAATGAAATAGATAATCCATGGATATTTTCTCCTCTTCTCCACAGGCATGTTGGTTTCAAATGAAGCTGAAAACCTTTACTAGACGCTTTTATGAAACTGCAAAGCAACATGAGCTTTCTGGAGTCAGTTTGGTGATTTTCTTTTTCGCTCTGCAACCATAAGATCACCTCCTAAATCATAATACTAAAATCAAACTTGTTTTAAGCAAACTTTTCTAGAGAGGGGAGGGGAAAATGGTGTAACAGACTGTCAGCGGGGTTGATGATCTGGGAGGGTTTTGGGCAAAGTGTCTGTGAAGTAACATCTCTGCGCAGAGATGGGCGAGGAAGGACTGATTTCAGCTACCCGGGAGCAGCAGTGTGGGGTGCGTGGCATCTGAGGATTTGGAAATGGAGTTCTGGAAAGGCAAATGAAGAGAGAACCTGCTGTGGGAGAGACAACATCTGTGTGTAGCAATTGCCTTGGGATTGTTGTATGGATGGGAGACCCCTCATGGCTAGAGCAGAGGGGTGGGAGCTGCTCAGTGGTCTCCCACGATGGGACACAGCCCTCAGTGGGAAATGCCAGGCATCTGCCCTCTGTAAAGGCTTTACTTTTTGAGTAAGGAGTTAGGTCTTGCTCCATTATGAGATGATGATTTGTGAAAAGAAAAAACTTAGTGTTTTGAAGAGATGTGGCTATAACATCTGTGTACTCACAGACTTTCCAGGTGAAAACAACAATGAACTACAGGGTATGTGACATAAATGAACTCTATTTTGGCTTTAAAAACATGGAACACAGAGCTTTCCTGGCTCAATTAGAAGCCACTACACAATATGTCTTCGAATGTCGTGAATGCAGGGAGGGCTGAGCATGACTTCAAATACCAAACAAGTTTGAAAGAAGACACTGTATCAGCTTACCAACAGGGAATTTTTAAAACGAGTGTATGGAGGCATCTTCTGCCTTCCCACTTCCATGATCCACTTACTACAGGCTTGGTAAGATGTATTCCTGGAGATATTTCAGGTTTGGGGTTTTTTTACTGTTACTTTTTTTAATAGGCAGTGTTGTGTTGATCTGTTAAGTGTCACGCCACTGCCACTGACTAGATAGAATACCATATGAGCGGTTCATGGGTTTGCTGGTTCCACCTGCTGGCTGAACTGGTGGTGATGACCTGCCAGTCAAGAGGAGTTGAATGAGTAATCTTAAAAAGAGATTTTATTAATAATTCCTGTCTGAAATATGGGGATAGTGTCTTGTCTTCATGCTACAAACTTTCTCATTTTTTATTAACTTTCATTTCATTAAATTAAATTTTAAAAGGCAGTTTCTTAAACAGGAGGAAAATGTTTAACCACAAGTGCATTTTTAGCAAGAGCAGGACAGCAACCCTCTTTGAAAATAAGAAGATGAATAAGTTAACCCACTGATGTGCAAGCACTGCTTCTTGCTCATCGCTTCTGGAGCTTGCCCTGGGAGAGAAAGCCTAGAGCTTCTCCCTGCTAGAGCTAACACAGAGAACTGCATAGCATGCATGAAGGCTGGGAGAAGAATGACCCCTCATACTGGGAACGTACACAAAAAATTTCCCCAAAGAGGGAAAAGGGTAAGGGTAGGTGAAGCCCAGAGTTGGACTTGACTCTGGATACTGCAGTGCCCATAGGTACCAAAGAAAGGCAGGAGGAGAGAGAAGTGAATGGCTCTCATTTGCATGGGTTGAGACTAGGGCTAAAGTTCAGGGGGTGTGGACGTGAGATTCCAGTTAAAGCTGGATACTGCAAAGCCTGCAGGTCTTGAAGAAAGCTTACATGAAGCCAAAAGGTGTTTGCTAGGTATGACTAATGCCAGAATTAGCATTGGAGTTACTGTTAGGATTTGGGATTTTGGGTGCTCTACAGCTCAGTTCCTTGTTTGAATCTCACCAAACTGAGGGCTGAGGTTTGACTCCAGTAGCAATAAATCTTTCTTTGATTGGTTTTTTTTAGCACTAGGCTATGGTTAAATCTAAGTCTAAGATAACAAAGTTTCTGAGATCCTGTTTTATAGAGTTTCATTTCTTTCTGTGTTGTCAAAGCATATGGAGTAGATTAGCAGCTGGTTCTTTGGAGGTGAGTGGTTTATATTGTAGGTTCCAAGCTAGTAGGTTTCTGAAGGTCTTTAAAGGTACACTTTAGGTTCTTCAAAGATTCAGCTGTTCAGGATATTTAAAGAGTACATGGCTTCATTAACTTTCTTCTGCTGGCTGTAAACCTTTTCCTTTTTTTCCACCAAAGGAACAAGAAGAGGTTTCTAAGGGAACATCATGATGCTGTTACCCTTCCTCCTGCTCCAGGTAGTCATTGCTGGCTGCCTACTGCTACTGACAAACTCAGAGGAGGAACAAATGATGTATGAATGACAGAACGCTACAGTTTTACTCCAGGATAGAGCAGGGACAGGATATTAGTGCATGAGTAGGTCCTACAGATAGATGTCCATGTTGACATGCTTGATAGCATGGTTTTGTTGTTATTGACTACTTGTCCCCCAGGCATGGGCTGGGCAGGAGGTGAAGATGTACCATGTCCATTAGCAGTTTGCATATGTCCATTCTTTTCAGGAAAGGGATTTAACCTTCGGGACAGGAGGTGTTCTGTTCCACTTGGCCTCAGAGCTTGAGAAGAGTCACTTTCCTGAATTATTTAGTAATACAGAGCAAGCCAAATTGACTTGGGGATGAACAAACCAATAACTGGATCTGAAGGATCAGCCTAAGGAACACCTTAATGGGGAGGGAATTCTTGCATCAACTGCAGAGATACTGCTCATCTGCAAATATTATTTTGGTTTCTGTTTTAAAAGCCCTGATGTTTTAAAGGATTTGTTTGCAAGCAAATCTCTCCGATTTTCCTCCTTGTTGCTGATGGTATGTCTGTGATTGTGGGAACTCAGCAGCACTTATAGGTGCACTGCAGCAGATTACCATGCTGCCAGTAGTTTTCATGCAGCATTACTGTACCACGGTCAGAAATGGTTGATTGCACAGGAGAAGGAAGTGTAGAGGAATCGTTGAGTATTTAGATAATGATAGGTGGAACATGAGCCTTATTGCATTTGACTTAAAAGCAACCTCCTTTACCGCTTAAAAACCAAGATCCCACCCCTGAAAATATTACACCTACCTTACCCATGGTAATTTTTGCAGTGACTTTTATAGAGAAAGGATTTTCAGATACATCTAGTACTTTGTCCATTTGGAGAGAGGTGATACTTCATCTTTCACTAAGACACTTCAGGCTCATTCTCATAGCAAATCCATTTTCATTCCTGCTATATGAACCTGTAACACAGGTTATACAATTAGGAGGAAAGTGTTTAGAGAAACAATAAGAAAAACGTGATAAATGAAATCTGCAATACGCTGTCAGTCATGCTGATGCTGTTCCAGTAAACACAAACATATTTTTGCATACCCAGTTTAAAGACACAGAGTAAAATAATTTATGGCCAAAACTGTCTTTCCTTCCTTGCAGCAATTGTATGTATAAAATACTGTACACACAAAAAATATGTTAAGGGAGCATTAGTGACATAAAGTAGAGTGCTAGAAAGGTAATGCTATAGTTACTGTTGTAGTTATAATATTATAGTTAACAGGCTTTTTGTTCAGAAACTGGGTCCCTCTCTGTGAATGCTCTATATACAGTCTTTATGCAATTATGAGCATTTTTTAAGGCGAGTGTTTGGTTTTAGGGAGGGAATTTGCTTTCAAGGCAAATGCAGTGAGATTTATATCACATCTGTTATTATCCAAGTGGAGCCTTGTCTTGCAAAGGAGATTTGTCTTATAGAGTGCACAGTTTGGGCAGCCTTCAATTTAGGAGTGGATGCAAAATACTTTTCCAAGTGTTGCTCTATAATTTTTTCTATTTTTTCCCCCCTGTACACTATTCAAACCTTTGGAAGACAAAATCGGTCATTTCCTTGTGGGAATTGTTATTCAGCTCTTTCACTGTAGTTTCTGAGTGCCTCAGAAATGTTAATGTGTTGTTACCAATTCTGAGGAGATGATGTGATATCTCCTCTTTATAAAGCAGGAGTGAAGGCTGGTGGTTGAAACACGGATCTGAGAGTGTTTGCTAATTGGGGGGCCACATTCAATGACCTGATTTCTTGAACTAATGGATTTCTCATGACCAAGGCACATTCCCTATTGTTGATTTCAGTGAGTGCTCAGGAGTGCTGCACTCTGGGCCTCAGGGTTTGAAACTGAAGACCAAAGATATGAGGAACAGTTATTTGGTGACCAGCTGAGTCAAGATTTAGTGTAAGCAGCTTCCCTAGCAGTACATAAGAATTGTGAAGCAGAGGTTGGCATACAGTGCTTTCTGAAAGGATGGTGCTCATTTCCAATTGTGTAGAGCCTCTTTCTTCTGATTTTACCGTGTCTTTGAATATCTGTATCAAATGAGGGAGCGCTCCAGTGAGTCTTTCTAGCTGCACTTCTGATCCTCAGGAAAAGATACCCACTGACAACTTAGAAAACAGATTGTTTATTTAAAGAGGATACTCAGAGAAAACAGTCCTACTGCTTCAACTTTGACAGCTTGTCCCAAATTTTCCTTGTTATTGCACAAAATAGAATGGTCTATGTATACATTAAAAAAGGACCCATGTTTTGTCTTACAGTAGTCATCTAATGACAGTACCTAAGTCAGTCTCTTCCTTCAGCTTAACATCCTGCTATGTACTTTTCTACTTGAAAACTGCTCATGTCTACTCAAAAGTGGTCTGTAGTGTCAGGCCAGTGACATTAGTTTACTACACTGAATGGTGTTGCTGAGAATGTAAAACTATCCCATTAGCCTGTTTGCAATATAAAATAGGCTTCTGTGTTTTACAAGCTTATGCAGTGTAGTAAGAATCTGGCAAGTGTAAAGGAAAAAGGTGTTAAGGAGAGCTGGCAGCTCCTTAAAGAAACAATATTAAGTGCAAACTCTTCCAATAAGGAGGAAAGTTACGGAAATGCAACAGAAGACCAATGTAGCTAAATTGCCAGCTCTTCATGGCTCCTGAAGAGAAGTTGTTTTTTTACAGAGTGGAAAGTAGGTCAATTTCCAGGAAGAAGGATAAAAAAAAATGTGTAGTGACAATAAAATCAGAAATATTGAGGCACAAAATGATATTAAAATAGCCAGGTTTGTAACAGGCGATAAGAATTCATTTTTCACATACATTAGTAATGAAAGAATGACTGAAAGGCAAGGTTAGAGGGTCAAAGGAATCAACAGATGGCATTGAGAAGGCCAAAGCATCCTTGGTTTGTTTGGGTCTTTCCCCGTCAAGTGGATACTGTTGCTACTGATAACAGGGGGGACTGTACTGCCACTGCAGTATCTAGAAAATCTCACATGCACAAATGAGTGTCTCTGTACATCCTGGTAATTAGAGAAGTGTACACCTTCCACCCGCACCCACCAATCTTAGGATGGTTTGTCCAGAGGACATTGCTGTATGATGCCTGAAATAACAACTGAAGGTGACTTGAAAAGTGTTTGGGAACAGTGCACTGTTGGAAGGAAAGGGAGGAGCCCAGAGATGCTTTCTTTGCAAGTACTGTTCTGTAGCTTTTTAAAGAGTTAGATGATGTCACCAAGTGCACTAACAGTTTATGTAGAAAGCTGGTAAGGATGAAAGAAAGGGTTAAAATTCAAAGTGATCTTGATCAGTCAGAGAAGTAGTCATAAAAAGAATGGTCACAGTTCAACAAGGACATGTTCTATATGTGACTCTTGGGAGTAACCAGCTTTATTGATAAAGGCTAGGGAATAACTTCCTAGGGAGTAACTATTCAGAAAAAAAGTCTGAGAGCTGAAAGGAACCACAATCCAGTACAAAAGTACATGTCATGGTGTGGTATGTAGTATTCTGGGGTGAAGAGAAGGGAATATAGCTTGCAGAACGTTTGGCAAAAAAACCCCAACCTTCCTTGCCTGGAGATCACAGGGAATGTACCTTGAGAAAGAAGTAAATCAACCAGACTATGCAGAGGGACAGTAACAACACTGAACAGTCAGTGCCAGATAACATGACTGATAAGTATGTATTGAGCACGTGGGTGTTATGTGGGGTAGATGGCAGCAATATGATTAGTGGTTATTACAGTCTTCTATGTATATGGGCTGCTGCAAAGTTGGGGAGAATAAGCTGGTTTCTATGCCTGTGACAGCACAAAGACTAAAGACAATATGGTCCAGCAAAAGAGATCATGCAACCACAATAAAAGTAGTCCAGCACTGGAAGAGTTTCAGTGGGGAGGTTATTGAATCTCCATAGGGCCTTCAGGAACAATTAGGAAACATCTTCTGACAATAATGTAAGTTGTAGTAGATTCTGCTGTGGTGCTGGACATCTCCTGATGCCTCTTCCAGGCAGAAGTGTGTTGTTTTCTGACACTCTTTCATGTTTTATATCCTTTTACTACTTGGTGAATATCACTGTTATCTAGATAGGAATTTCTTAAATTGTGGGAGAGATTAAAATTTAGTAAACCCATAGTAGTTATCTTTGTACAGAACTTCATGGGGCAGTGCTTTAAGCTACTATATTTGACCAGCTGCTGCAGCTGTAAGAGTCACAGGCCACAACTTCATAGTGAGAGTGTTCCTTATAGACAGAGTAATGACTGGGACTCGCTTTCTAATCAACATATTTTCTGAAGACTTTTAAAATGCATGTAACAGTCTGACATACCAGCTGTCACCAGAAATCATGTCCCCCACCAACACCCGCATGTGGTGCGTTGGCACTCATGTCACACAGAGAGGGAGTGTTGACAAGTCCTCTTGCTAGTCACCTTAGGAAGGGAGGAAAGAAGCCAGGGTTCAATGAAGGCAATCTCAGGAGAACACCGCGAACATCAGAACTGGAACAGTCTGAGCAAGGAGTAACTGGGCTGGCCCAGGACTTTTACAAGCCCAAGAGGAAATAAGTGCAGCAAAAGAGAAATTTTCTCCAGCCTCATCCATGTTTAGCTTGGTGTTTGGGACTGATTCAAACCTCTCTCATGATGGGACAGCAGTACAACGCCATTCATGGCCAGTCTTTCCAAGTTCCAGAGTCTTGAGTAGCTATAGTTGCATTTGTGTTAAAAACTGAATTATGCTTTCTTTTGACTTAGAAGCCGAACTTGATTTCCAAGCCGATGCTTGACAGCATCCTTTGTCTTCGAGATGACAGATGGAAGTATGTGCGGAGCCTCCTGACCCCAGCCTTCAGCGATACCAAACTGAAAGAGGTAAGGTGTAGACAGTTCTGATTTCATAATTTAGAAGACTTGTGCAGGCATCTGCTTTATCTAGGTCCATATTAAGGATAGGTAAAACTTGCTACTTCGTGCCAATTTATTTAGACCTGAAGAGCATGTGCAGTAGGGCATAAGTACAGCATGGTCCAGGTCTTAGACTGGTGAAAATCAGAGTAGCTCAGTTGAGGATATGATCCTCTGTCTTCCTCTATAAGAGCCAGTTTGTCCATGAAAGTGTAGCATACTCAGGAAGGACCCTTACATCTTCCTCTCCCCTACCCTGTTAGGAGTAAGCTAAAGTACAGGAAAGATTATTGCTCCCAGTTGGAACATAGCTTTTCATGATGTGCAGAGTCATCAACTCTCACGTTAACACAGGAACTGCTATCAGTCTGTTTTCATTTCTCCATCTCCTTCCCCTCTCCTCCTCCTTTTATTCTTTAATCCTTCCATATAATAAAATAAGTCACTGGAACAGAATGTCATTGCCAGATAAATACCTCTGACTGAAAATAAATGTCTCTGTGCTGACCTGCTGCTGATTTCCTATAAGTATATCAGCATTTGCTCAGCCGTGGGAGCCCATTACCTGGTAACAAAGTCCTGTTCCAGTGACACGATATCTCTTAATTAAAAGCAGATAAATGATTGACTGGTTAAAGTCTTCTTTCAAGGGAAGAAAACCCCCAACTCCACAACAACAAAAAATCACCTTTTCCTTCATGTATTTTATTCTGAAAGGGAATCATGCCTCACTCCAGTGCCCAGTCCTGGGTTGTAAAATTTTCCACTGGGCAGACGCTTGTGTTGTTTTGACATGCCGCTGTCGAAATCCACAGTAACATCTAAATGTGTCTGCCTCTCCCAGCTCTATAGACAGCGGTTGCTTAGCAACGCCGGCTGTCACCTCCTTATTATGGTAAATTCTAATTGGCCGTGAGCCTGGCGGAGATGCTGATTAATCACGACTGACAATGCCATTGGTTATGCGCCCCGACATTTGCTCTGTCACCGGCTCCATCACGAAATTTTAGCGAGGCAAGGGTGTTTAAATATGCAAGCGATTCGTTGCACGTGGCACGGTGGGAAGAGGAGAGTTTTGCATTTTCCTGGCGGAAATTAATCTTACTGCAGGTCATCGGCTCTTTGCTGGCGGACTAACGAAAGATAACGCTGCTCTCCCCTCAATTTGTGGAGAGCAACCTCTGCCGGCACCAGCCGGGCAGGCTTGGCTGAGGAGCACAGCGAGGGCAAGCGAGTGGAGCCTTGGGTGTCCTGCTTGGGCATACACAGGTTTGCAGGGTCTGACTGGTCAAACTGACTGGGGAGAAGTCATGGCACTCCCTTTGCACTGCTTGGTGGTGGAGCTGGAACAAAGGAATAGCAGTAGGAGCTAGAGTTGAGGGCTAGACAGTGCCTGGTAGCCGTCTTGCATGCAAAGACTTTATTTTTAGCCTGGTAATCACCTTTCCCCATGCTGCCTCTTCCAAGCTCTGTGGAAGGGGTGTGACTGTGCATGGGCTCAGGGTGACCTGGAAATGGTTACTTTCTCCTCCCATTCTTCAGCAAATGGGAAAAAGAGGAGTGGGGCAGGTCTCTCTGAAAATCCCAGCTTTGTTCCTCTCTCCCATGCCTTCAGCAGAAGTCTGCCCATCCTGACACAGAGAGACGCTTGCAATAAACCCATATGAGATTAAGAACTGCAGTTGAACGGATGTGCTCCTCAGCCTCGCATTTCATTTTCTACCCAAATACATTAACAGTACTGGGATTTGAAGTTAATGCAACTTAAGTCCTTGCCCATGTGCTTTTCTTGCTGTGGCTTAATTTAGAAGTCATACCAACACTTCTCAAAGGAAATTGATGCTCATTAATTATGATCTCACTTTTTAACTCTCCCATGTTTGGTACTCTCTCAGAACCTCTACAGCGGCATGGAAACAAAAATACCATATTCTACTATTGGCCATACTACAGAGTATTTGGAGTTATGCGGAAGACATCCTGTTTATAATAAACCCTTCCTCTGTACTTCAAAGCAGTTACAAACAAGCTAGCTTTGGTATTTATTGCAAAATAACCTGGATATGTTATTTTATACATATTTATAAATACTACTGGGCACTTTCCTTATTTTTTCTCCCGAGACATTGATTCTTTTGCCACAGAGGTCCAAGCTGTGATAAAATTCCACACCAAAGTCTTCCTCTCTATTCACTCTGGATGTCTGCCTTGCCTTAGTTCTTCTGTGCAAACTCCCCAGTGATGCTGGAGGGACTGCAGACCTCCTGAGTGGTTCCTTGAGTGCTGCAGCCCCTAGTGCCACTCCAAACATAGACTTGTCTGTCTGGATGCTCTGAGAGAACTGGGAGCTATTAGCCTGTGACAGAGCAAGAAATGTTAACAACTCTTTATGCTCCCCATAGCAATCACTTCAGATAAAAGATGCACCAAGGGCCGGAGGCTGGAGGTTCCTGATAACTCCATTTCAGAAACACAATAAGGGACAATTTCAGCGCTAGCAAGAATGAGAAGCCAGTCATCTACTTTGTCCTGGCTGGTGGAGGACAAGAGCCAAGGAAGAGCTAATGTGTGTTGCTAAGATTTAACCTGCAGTGCTCCACCTGGCTGCTGTGGTTGTGACCAGAGGCATACTTTGCCCTTGTCACTCCACAGAAGTGGTGTAATGTCACTGAGAAGTTTGCTGAGCTTGAAGAATTTCCCCTTAGTTTGGCAAAAATCTCCAACAGCCTGTCACCAAATGATAAAAAAAGTTGATTCCAGAAATTTTTAATTTTTCAGTTACAGGAAACAAACTGAAACTGGAGGTTATGGAGCTGTTGGGTAGCCCATATAGTGATTGCTGTGTGCAGAGAGTTATTTTTGTAACATTTTTCAAGAGTTTCTGGTATCTTCTCTAGCTTTCTCTTTTTTTTTCTCAAATTCTCTTTAAAAGCCATGCACTGTTTCACTGTTGTTTTTATGGATTTCTATGTATTGTGTTCTCCCTTTTAAATTTTCTTTTTATAATAAGCATGTGAAGATTAGTAAAGCAGTCCACTCCAAGTGAAGGAAGTTTTGGCTCCAGATAACATTAAATACAAATACTATAGTGGTGGTGAGCATAGCATAAAGCAATAGACTTCTAAGCTTGGTCCTGCAGTAGGATTTGGTAGCATCCCATTTGACAAGCCACTGGAGTTGGTAGCAGATCTGATAATAAATTCTTTCCAGTAAGACCCCCTTATAGTGCCATTGCTATGGGACCACTGAGAATGAGAAGAGACAGGAGGCAGGACACCCAAGAAATTCCACTTCCAGTTCTGACACTGACTGCCTGTGGGTGATCTGACAGAAGCTACATAAATTCTCTGCACGTGAAACAACTTTTATCTTTTAAATGGGAATAATACCAATCACTGGAAGTTGATCCAAGATGTAATTCATGAGGAACTGATGAATACCTGGAGGCTCCAAGTAAAAGAATAATTTCCCAGTGTTCCTGTCATGCTCTCCTCAGCTATTATGTATTGAAACAAACTGACATGTTAGTGATCTTACTGTACCGATCTTGATTCCCTATTTAGTATTTCTTATTTTGTTCCTCTTCTTTTTACTGTGGTGCCTGTGATGATCCTGCAGTTCTGGACCCCTTGTCAGACTTGATAAATAGCTTTGCTCTCTTTTACAGCCAACACCAGCAGAAAACCTATTGATTTTTATTTATTCTGATGGTGCTGCAGTAGTCTTGTCATCTCCTATCAGTATGCTGGGAATCCTCTCCTCCATTAACAAACCATTAAAACAAAGCAGAACACAAAAATTAGAGGAGAGAGCACAGCATAATGTAGCATTGTCCTAAATAACCTGTGAAGTGGAGTTTGTGTTGAGGCATTTCTTTCAAATGAAGGGAGACACAAAGCAGAACTTGGGATAATGTGGCAGAACAGTGCAGGAAAATCCTCTAGTGTCACTCTCAGGCATGTAGATCTTTCACATCCCACTAGGACATAAGATCTGACAGTCCAACCATTAAGATTTCCTTGATTTGCTCTTATTCTGTTTGTGCACATTGGTCAAAGGCATTTTGGAAGGGTCTCTGGGAATTGTTGTTGCTGGGCAAAGCAAATGTGCTCACCTAAGGCAAATCAAATAATTAACAGTAAAAACTGATATATGAAATGTGCATATCCTTGAGCCACAGGTCAGTGTCTGGTTGAGTTGCTCATTTTGGTAAGCTGTGCCCAGGAATAGCAAGGCCCACTGTCAGGTGATGAAAACAAATCCACTCACAAAACATCTTCCTGACACTCTGGTCTTTTCCTGGTTTTATTCAGGGACTTGAAATCTGGAACAGAAGCAATCCTTGTTTTAGGGATGTATTCTTTTTCCTTCTCCTTCCTTTATATTTCATGACATTTGTGGGACAAGAGGCCCAATGCCACTTCTGCTTCTGTATGCGAGCAGTGAAGTCTCCAGTGTGTCTGTCTGCAGTGAACATGATCCAGCCTTCTACTTTTTAGTTTGCTGTGCTAATAATAAGGGGAATAATAATACTAATGAATACTGAGGGCCACATCTAACTAGAGGAATGTGACTCGGATGCCTTTGAACAGTGCAAACATGCACATGCGCTGTGTGTACGCAGAATCAGAAGCTAATTGTTGTTATGTGCCAAATAGCATATTGGCAGGATTTATTCAGCAAAGCCCCTGGCATCATGAAAACCCTAACCCCAAATGCTCTTCTTTGGCAAAAAGAAAGAAATTTGGACTCTGGGCTACTCTTGCTATTAGATAACTGGCAGATCAAATATTTACAGGGACCATATTGTTTAGATTTTTCTTCATCCTGTTCCTCTCAGCCAATCTGAACACAGAGCAGCTGGGGTTTGTTTACCTCCAAAGAACTGAATCTCAGGCAGGTTATGCAGGTTTTATGTTCTGACTGGCAAATGAGAATGTACAGAAAGTCACTGATACCAAGGTGGTGTAGATCAACATGTCTGTTTCTGTGCTGGTTTTCAACATTTGATATATTTCACCTCCCCCAACGCTACTTTATTTTTCTTGACAATTGGACAAAGAGTTTGAGGTGTTAAGGGACTTGAGAATGTTTCAGTCTGTGGTCTTTGTAGTTCGCAGTCCTGGACTAATTTATGCCCCCTAGGGGAATAAAAACCCAAACACAACCTACGATTCCTGAGTAGATATTTCCTGTAGCTTTCATACACAAGTAATTGTCTCATTTATATGACTCTGTCCTATCATGCTACAATAAATCAGATCCATGTGCCCCCCTCTTTATTTTGCTGGTTAGATTTATTAATAAAAATACCTTATGGATAGAAATGAATTGCAACAGTGTTTTGAAAGCTGGTGAAATGAGGAAAGTGCAGAGGTGCTGTGGGATGCCCTGGCCAGACGTGCCCCTGACATCTCTGCCAGCTGTTGAAGAGCAATAGCAACCAGCTGGGTGGTTGCAGATCTGGTGATGTGATGGAAAAAAAAAAAAAAAGAAAATAAGGCAATAACAGGATCATCTGAAGTGATTACCATCTGTTTAGGAAACATCATACCTGTTAAAATACAGATTTTCATTTTGTTCTCCTTGGCTGGTTCAATTCATTGGAGGGGCTGGACTCAGAGATTATAAAATATTTCACCTTGGTTCAATCTGTTGAAAAGAAATGTGTTAATGTTGTTGAACCATTTGAGAAGCAGCTCACTGCAGGGGATCTTTGGAAAGCCGAAAGGGGGAGAGAACTGCCATATAACATGGTGTGCCCCTCCCAAATAGGTAACAGCTACTGTTACCAAGTACTAATCGGTCGTCAGAACTGCCTTAGGAGACTGTGGCAGAGCCCAAATCACCCCGTCTTTGAAATGAAATTTCTCCTGTATAGGCACGGGACCTCGAGAGCAGCTAGACACATTCTTGACTCAGACTTCTGCCTTTGGAAAACATATTGGATGCTCCTGCGTTGGCCTTTTGACTGTGTATAGTCTTGCCCATGTGTTAGGATGGCAGTGTGCCTGTGCACAAAGTGTTATGCCAGTTTCACAGAGGTAGAAGTGCCAAGCAAAATGGACTTGGCTGGGCAGGCTGCACAGCTCTCGGATAGTGCGGCAAGGCTGCAGTAAGTCTTTTTTGGTAACAAGAATGTGAGAGGAGTAGGACAAGTGTGTTCTCGTGTTTGTTGACATCCGTATGCTGGAGGAGGTAGTTCAGGAAGGAGAGGAAGGTTTCTGTGTGTATGTTGCGGGTGCCTGGCATAATTATTGAGGCAAGACTCTGGTATTAAGTTGTAGGTTGTAAGGATCTCTTGGCAGTCTCTATGGGAAAGAGCCATAGGACATAATTCCTTTAGGATCACAGTTGGATTGCTCCTATACCCTTCCTCTGCCCCTGTAGTTGGTGTAATCAAGGAAGTGTCTTTTGCCTTTCATATGTAAAAAGTTAAAGAGAAAGAAAGAGAGACTTTAATGAGGTCTCCTTGGTTGCCTGTGTTATGGTTTTGCTGAATCCTTAGACTGGAGACGGTTGCACTGTGAGCTACAGCCAGGCTGTGGGTAAATCTACCCGACCATCATGTCAGTGACTGGAAAGAACAACTAGTTGAATAAATCATGTGAATGTCCATGTAATGGCATCACCACTCCAGAAAATCCTTTCCTTGTGTAGCAATAGCAGTTTGCCCTCAGCTACTTGTAGTGGTACACAGGGTGGTTTTCTAACGTACGTGTTAAATCCCTCAAACTGAGAGACAACGCAGGATGGAAGTACCGGGTCTCTGATGCCAATACGTTTACAGGACTTTGGGACTTTGGAAAATAGCGTTCTTTCTGCCCTGGAGCATGTGTAACCTGAATGTAACATACTCTAAATACAGATCACGATAAATCATCAGCTGCAGTGATTAGAAAGAGAGGGAGGTATTTGTCCTTGATAGCTCTCTGTGTATGTAGCCACAGGTGGCCAAGAAGTGTAGGTCAGGTAAGTGACAGAGCCTCTTTTATTTAGACCCAGAGCTGGAGAAGGTATCCCTGTAATTTGTAGGTTTATTTTTAGCAGACAGTTACAAAATTTCATCTTCTCTGTGCATAAGAGCCTAACCACACTTGCAGAGGAACCTGAGAGCTCCATCCCATTTACAAGATAAAAATAATTTTAAATAATTGTTTTTGCTGGTTTCTTTTTCCTTAACATTTTCATGTTTTTCACAATTCAGTGTGTTCCTTTCTAGATGACACCACTAATAAACCAGGCCTGTGACATCCTGCTGTGTAACTTGAAAGTCTACGCAGATTCTGGCAAAGCTTTTGATATCCAGAGGTATGTTCAACATGCCAGAAATTAGTAGCAGATTTAAAAAAAAAAAAAAAAAAAAAAAAAAAAGAAGTCAATAGCAGCAGTTATTCTAAATATGCACTTAGTGTATAAAAGTTTTTTTGCCTCCCTTACTTTTAAGATTGGAGATCATAGTTTAATAGAGGATGTGTCTGATAAATTCCTTTTCTTCCTGGGGGCAGTCATTGCATACCTGAAAAGTAATTTTGGTAAAGCATCTAATGTATTTCTAGCTGTTGTTTAATGAAGTTTTAACAGCTGGAAGCAGAAGGGAAGGCTGCATCAATCCCTGCTCAGTCTGTTCTCTACAGTCTGCCAATAATGTACAAGTATAAGAATTGATCTGATATCAAATATCTCTAGTCCATCACCCTCTTGCTTTTTTTTATATGTGTTTTTTTGAGCGCTTAGTCATTCTTACCACATTCTTCACATCCCCCCTCATGGCACACTAGCCTTTTGCAAAACAACAGGATCAGTACTCCAGATGAGAATGCACCACTGGTTTATAAAATGACATTTTAATATTTTCCATATTGTGCTTTCTCTCATTTGTTATGCATTTAATATCCTATTATCTTTTTTGTTGCTCTTTCATCAGAGATCTTCACTGAACTGTTCACAACACTTTCTTCTCTGAGTAGATGCGTTTCCTGTAGGACCCTGTGCAGCATATGAGTGGTTTGAATGCATTCCTTCCTTTGTGTACACTTCATTTGCTGGGTTGGTCAGTGCCTTCTGAAGTTCTTCATGATTTTCCCCAAACTGAAGGAGCACAGATAATATAGTTTCATCTGAAGAAATGGATATTTAGCCACAGTTCGTTCATCTCTTTTCAAGGACGTGTATATATGTGCACATGCAAGCCTATGTGTGTGCAGAGATTTCTTTATTAAACACTTGAAGAGATGCTATAAAACCTCAAGATACATTACACTAGCCAAGTGCTCTGATGAAAATTGACCTTTTGAGTCCTTCCAGGCTTTTCCCTTTTTTCCATTTGTCTTTGCCTGGTCTCTTAGCTATTGATCTATTATAGGATTTCACCTCTCAAGAGACGTTATGGAAAAGAACTTTTCAAAGTATAAATGAATTATGTTTACCATCTCAGAATATGATCTTCCAGTTGTTTTACCATACTACCATTTCAGCAGGTTTGGCAGTTATAAATGTGATTCTTATTCCACTGCAGTTTCACAGAATTGCCTTGAGAACTGGATGTAAATTTTGGATGTAAATCCCTCTCTGTAACCTCTTGTGATCTTGTATGTTAGCTGTCTTTAGTCATTTGGTGTTTTGCCAACAAGTCAAAATTTAGTTTTCAAGTTTTTTTTTCAGTACCTTGGAAAAATAAATGATGGAGTGTCTCTGAAATTATTGCTTTATAGCAATGTGCACTCTTTTAACATTTCAGCTTCTAATAATGCTTTTTTTCTTTGTTTTGTGTGTGTGTTTATAAGAGTTGGAGACCCAAAAAATTTACTTCACTTTGCAGTATTGCTGTAATCTTTCAAATCTGATCTGGTGTCATCAGAATGACAGCACCCAAAGATCAGTTTAAAAATACTTATTCACAATGTACACAGGATATATAATGGGCCTGACTCTTGACCTTCTGTTCATCTATGCTCACTCAGGTTAAAACACCAGAGATTGATATTAGCCTTTTGTAAGGGATCATAGAAAAACATTCATTGTAGGCTTGACCACAGGTCAGAAGAATGAAATTTCAAGGACATTTTACATTCTCCAGTCCACTTATCTCAAAACTAAATAGCTGCTAAAGCCCAATAGAAAAATAAAGGTGGTGAGGCAATGGATAGATGGTTAGATATACAGGGAGAGATTCACTGAGTTCTGAAGTTTCTAGATCACGGTCCACAGATGATTTGTAATTCTC
Organism: Lophotriccus pileatus; assembly: GCA_035583135.1. NCBI lineage: Eukaryota > Metazoa > Chordata > Aves > Passeriformes > Tyrannidae > Lophotriccus > Lophotriccus pileatus. Next base: position 62,120,607 of record JAWWES010000041.1, read on the forward strand.
GAAGCACTGGTTGCTCCTCTGCAGAGATACAGATTTCACATGGTGTCGGTTCCTCTTGTTTTGTCCATGGATTTATATTACAGTGGAGGTATAGAGAAAAAGAAAGGAATCCTTAAGCAATGTAATTTTATTTAAGCACCTCTTGTCTCTGAGAGTTTAGATGGGACTGGTAATAGATGTGGTTCTTGCAGTTTAAAATGAGAAAGGAGTGATCTCTTTTATTAGGATGCATAATAAGAAAATAGTTATGAATCTCTGATGACATGTTCCCTTTGATTTCTAGGTAATAACAAATTAAATTGTTTATTTCTAATAAATTTTTGATGGAATTATTGAGCTAAATGAATGTTCACTTTATATGCAGAGAGAAGATGACCATTATTAAGCATCAGCATTTGTCAGAATGATGGAAACATCTCTTATTGGCAAAGCCCAAATCTAAAAGCAAAAAGAAACCCAGTAGCAAAAATTAATGCTATGTGATGTTTGTAGAAGCAAGATATTAAATGGATATGTGATTTGTAGATAACAATGTATCATTCTTCAATTCAATGCAGGTGTTACAACTGCTTTACATTGGATGTTGTTGGTAGCGTCGCTTTTGGTACTGAGGTGGATTCCAAGAAGAATCCTGATGACCCTTTTGTTAAGAATTGTAGAACATTCTTTGAAATGTCTTTGTTTAAGCCTCTCCTCATTCTAATCCGTGAGTATAGTCAACATTTGTCTACTTCCTTATGGTAATTTCCTAGAAGTCATTCTGAACATACTGAAGCCATAGCAGGAAGATTTATAGCTGACTTTATTTCAGAGATGTTCAGAATGCAACCTACAGGACAAATATACCCCCGAGATTTCCACCATATGCTCTGCAGCTCTTGTCTCTGTTAATGAAACTTACTCCAGAAACTGAGAATCTGGGAAAACAGTGCTCCAGGTTCATCTGAGAGGAAAGTTTCTGGGCCCTGCAGTTTTTATGGTATTTGTAGACTTCTCATTAAAACAAAGTAACGGCCCGTAAGTGTAAAGGTTTTGTGCACTTGGTTTGCTTGGTAGAGTTTGAAATCCCATCTATTAACAACATTAACAACTCACCACAGAAAAGAGGTAGAGGAGCATAAGCAGAAGTCCTCCCAATTATTTTTTGAATAGCAGCTGCAGCCTGGTTGGTGGCTATAAAGGATAAAGATAACGGGCGTCATGAAGAGAATGCACTTCTTGTCAGATGAATAGATAGCAATGCATGAGTGGGGTATAAAGCCATTTAATTCTAGGACACAGAAGCTAAGGCTTCATGGTGATGATGGTCTTGTTAATTCAAGGGCAGTAAGAATTGTAGCTGAGGAAGCCACAGCATAATCAATCCTACTGAAGTTTTATCTTCTTCATATCTAGACCTGCACACAGTAGTGTCAGGTGGCACAGTGGCGAAGTTTTCTGTGCCCATCTGATCCTGCTGGCATTACAGATTGCACCTGTACTCACAGCGCATGAACTGTTCCCTTCTGGAATTGTGTATCCAAATTGTCCTGGGGTTAATGTTTAACCTGATTGTGAAGTGTGATTTGTGACCAATTTCTTAAGGGACAGAAATGTGCCCTTATATGTCTAAGGGCATGTCCTTCATTAAAACAAATCTCTGTAGGGTTTGAAGTTGAATTCTTTGGTTCATCTCTTCCACTGATTCATTATGTGGTCTGAATTTCCATACTGTGTTGCCCTGTTGGCAGGACAGGGTTTGTCCAATGACTGATTTGTTAGTCTTACAGTGTTTGTAAGTTAATGAGGGGTTTATTAGCATGTAAGACTTCATTCAGATTTCTACTTTCTGACTATGAAGGCCATGGACTGGAGACCATTCTTCCAAAATGTATGGCCTGTTTAGAGAAGTAGAATAAAATAGAATCATGGAACAGTTTGGATTAGAAGGGACCTTTGAAAGTCATTTAGTCCCACCCCCTTCAATGAGCAGAAATGTCTTCAACTATATAGGTTGCTCAGAGCCCTGTCCATGCTGACCTTGAATGTTTTCAGGTATGGGGCATCCACCATCTTCCTGGGCAACCTGTTCCAGTGTTTTACAACCTTAATTGTAAAAACCATCTTCCTTATATCTAACCTAAATTGGCTTTGTTTTAGTTTAAAACCAGTAGCCCTTGTCCTATTGCAAGAGACTCTGATAAAGACAGAGTTTGTCCCCATCCTTCTTATAGGCTTCCTAATACTGAAAAACTGTAAATGAGAATGAACACTACACAATTTCACAGATTGGTGCCATAAGCTGCTAGGCTAGTTCAAGATCTCCCAACTTCTCTACGTAATTGGGTAGGCAGAGGAACTAATGCTCCCCTTTGTTGTGGTGGCTCTGTGGCATCAAAAAGCTGAACCAAAATCCTGAAGCATTGCGGAAGCGAGCTTGGAAGGCATTTGTCTGGCAGGAGATTCCTGGCCAGCATGACATTTATAAAAGGAAATCCTTTACCAGCCTGTGGGGGTGGAAGAAAAAGAGCGAGAGGGAAAGAGGAAAAAACAGGTTTCACAAAAGGAACACATCCCACTTGATGCGTTTTATAATACTAATGAAAGGGGGGGGGAGTAGACTATTATATGCCTTCACAGTCTGATTCAATGTTTTCCTCTTTAAAATATCTTACAGTTTCTTTCCCATTCATAATGATTCCACTGCTACGCATTTTTCCAAACAAGAAACAAAAGGAACTGAATGGATTTTTTATCCAAACCATAAAAAATGCAATTGTCTACAGGCACCAGCAAGATGCAGCTGAGGTAAGGTTATTTCTGCGAGAAATATATGGGTAAGCAAATGTTTTGAGGAAAAACTGTAAGTGACATAAGCCTCAGTTTAAAAAGCAAACTCAGTCTGTTTGAACAGTCAGAGTATTTTAGTGAAGATTTTATTAACTTTTAGCTTTATGTACCATCAGGCAGGGTTGGTGTTTATGCAGAATTGTTAACACACTACAAGATTGCTTCTCTTAGTATTTCTGTTCAAGTAAGGATGCAGAAAATGTTACATCTAGGATGACTTTTCAACCCAGTTTCTAGACCCAGAAGGAAGGATTCACCCTGTAGAATTCCTCCTCATCTTAAACTCAGGTGTTGTGTCTATGCTACTTTTCCTTAAGGACCAGAGAAAACAAAGGCCACACTGAGTGTTTCTACCCAGTCATTACCTAGGAGCTGGGGCACATTTTATATAGTTGTGTGATGGTTCCTACCACTTTGCAAGAGGACTAACTAGAAAGATAGTAAATGCCACCTGAAATATTCAAATAAATGGAAATGCATTATTAGGAAATAATTTGTTCCTCTTTTGTTTGGTCATAAGGCAGTCTGAGGGGATTTTTTTATTTGGTTTTTAATCACTGTTGTTTATGAAGTATCTGAAGGCACATGGATTTTTGTGAACATCTCTCTATTTTAGGTATATGAAGCATTTGGAAATAGGCCTGTGCTTCAGTTCTTTGCTACAAAAATTCTTCAGGTCTGCTTGTCTTTTTGGATCATTTTTTACTGCAGACTGTGCACAGTATCCCTAAAAATAAGTTAAGCAATTAATTATGGATGTGTAGTGAGAAACAAAGAATATCAGTGAGAATTCCATATTTAAGGTAGCTGAGACAAATTTTTAACAATTGAGATGAACCACACTACAACATACACATTAAAGAAGCTGTTAATATTGAAATATAAGAGATGTTTCTGAAATGAAGAGCAATGCTGATGGGCTAACAGCACCCGTGAGACTGGGTCCTCCCAACCTTTTACAGCTTGGCCCCACAGCTTCACCTCAGCTATCACCTTTCAGGATAAAATGTATTTTAGTTTACCTTATAGTACCTTCAGAAGGCATTTAAAAACAAAATTAATATTCAGAAGTATTGGTGCTCTTTGCTGTGTTGCATGTTCTGCTCTTTGACTTTTTCTGCAATGAAGTCTTACTTCTGTGTTTGTTGCACTTTGTCACCACATGCTGTTGGTCATTCCTCCAGCCCACCTTCATCAGTCTCTGCCCTCACCAGACTTTAAGTCTTTGTCCTTCTTTACATCCAAAAGATGGTAAGCACCACTGACTGGCCACAAACAACTCATGATTCATAAATATTGCTGCTGGCCCAGCTTGAGTGGTGGAAGAGTATTTTCTAACAGGAATGGTGTATCTAAGCTGCTTTCAGACACCTCATTTCTAATGCACAGGTCCAGTGAGAACTTTTAATGGCGTACCGATGTGGCTGTATGTATGGAAAGATTTGGATCAAAGATTCATGCCAGAGGGGGTCTGCATGAAAAGTCTATTCCGTGTATCCGTTATCAAAGGATAGAAGGGACAAAGAAATAATCCAACATGGATTAAAAGTAGTTACTGTATTAACTATTCTTAATAAAATGCAGTGTATTTCTGTGGCAGTAGCACGGAGGGCTTCAATCATGGGCAAAATCATTCACTATACCAGAGATGCTCACTCCCTTATAAAAGGGAAAATGCAAAGAAAAGCAAGATTAGTGACAACAGGTTGAGCACAGAGGATAATAGTGAATGGGGTAACATCAGACTGGTGACCTGTCACTAGTGGGGGCTCCATCTTAAGGCCTTTGCTCTTAAAAATCTTCTTGAATGACTGGACTGGAAGGGATACTAAGCAAATTTGCAGACTACACAAAACTGGGAGATGTTTAGTCCCTTGAAGGCAGGGAGGCCCTGCAGAGAGACCTTGACAAATTAGAGGGCTGGGCAATCACCAACCAGATGAAGTTTAACCAGAAGTGCCTGATTCTGCACCTGAGATGAGGCAACCCTGGATGTACGTACAGATTGGGGAATGAGAGGCTGGAAAACAGTGCAGGAAAGGGACCTGGAGGTCCTGGTCAATGGCAAGTTGAATATAAGTCAGCAGTGCCCTGGCAGCCAGGAGGGCGAACCGTGACTGTGGGGCATCAGGCAAAGCATCGCCAGCTGGTCAAGGAGGGTGATTGTCTTGCTCTGCTCTGGTGCAGCCTTACCTTGAACATTGTGTGCAGTTTTGGGCACTGCAATATAAGAAAGATAATCAGCTATTAGAGAGCATCCAAAGGAGGGCAATGGAGATGGTGACAGGTCCTGAGAGGGGAAGCCATGTGAGGAGAGGCTGAGATCACTTGCTCTTTCTGCCTGGAGGAGACTGGGGGAAGACCTCATTGCAGTTTACAACTTCCTCATGAGGGGAAGAGGAGGGGCAGACGCTGATCTCTTCTCTGTGGTGACATTTGACAGGACCCAAGGGAATGGCCTGAAGTTGTGTCAGGGGAGATTTAGGTTGGGTATTAGAAAAAGGTTCTTCCCCTGGAGGGTGATTGGGCACTGGAACAGGCTCCCCAGGGAAGTGATCACAGTACCAAGCCTGAGAGACTTCAAGAAGTGTTTGGGTGATACTCCTGGCACATGGTGTGACTCTTGGAGATGGTCCTATGCAGGGCTAAGGGTTGAACTCAATGATCTTTGTGGGTCCCTTCAACTCAGCATGTTCTGTGACAAGAGCAGGAGGCAGAAATCTGTGCATATGCAGCCTGTTTGCAGGTTTTACTGGTTGATGGAGCAGAGGTATAAGGTTATATTGGAAGGGGTGTAGGGAGATGGTGTGAGAGATAACACATGGCAGTAGCTGCCCAGTATCAGGTCAGTGTGGAGGAAAGTACAAAGTCCATGTTTGCCTTAGCAGTGTATGCATAAGTCCATGGACCCATCTGCTCCTGGACTTTTGCCTAGTTTGCAAAATTGGCATGTGGGAACTATTTCAAATTCTGGGAGTTAGACACTTGGACCAGATTTCTGAGGGCACGTTAAATCCCCTTTGCAGTTCAGGATCATTACTGCAGCTTTCAAAAGTGGCTGGAAAGTTTGGAGCTTCCTCTTTTTCCCTTTTCACTGCCTGTCTTGTTACAAGCTCTTAAAATTTTGACTGGTTTAGGTTGGTGATGCATGAGTCTTGTTACAAGTATGGACAACTTAATAATTTGCCAGGGACATAAAAATGGTATGTGAAACAGATCAAAATGCATTTTTTAAAAAAAATTGGTCCAGAAATTAAATCTGTAGAGATTAGGTATCCCAGATAGCCCTGCATGTGAAGGAGAATTATGTCCTGTGTCCTGGGTCTCAAGTGATGAAGTGTACCCACTGAAGCCACTCAGAATTTTGGCACTGAATTTTAATGAAGCCAAGATATAACTGGTGGCTACTGGTTTGTGCTAATACTGAGAGCTGTAAGCCAAGTTTTATGATCTCCCTGAGGTGCATTAGGCCAATGGGTATTCCTTAGGTTGCCATGTTCCTGGATGCTACATTGTGTGCATCTTTTACTCCTCATTAATTTTAACATCATTAAAAATACTTTTGTGTTCTTTTCTTGAGGCGGGGGGTGGTGGGAAGGATAAAAAAGGCCTTTGGAACAAACAATGAAAAGCTCCATGACAGTGATTCAGCTGAAGCTTGTCTTCCTCTCATCTGCAGCTAATGTGAACAAAGAATAAAGAAAGGCCAAAAAACAACGTGGCAAGCAAAGTCAGCCTGTTATCATCCCTGTTCTATCAGTAAATGAAACAATGCTTCTGAATGCCTGAAGATAATCCCATGGGTAGATAGTAATTTTACAGCCAGGTTTAGATCTAATAATACGCTTGCAGCTTACATGAGATCTGTGATGTCACTTTCTCTCATCCCGTCGCTTAGTGGTGCAGATGTCATTTTAATTATATATTATCTTTCTGTGGTCACTCGAATAATTTTAGTCCTGGATATTCAACCCATTTGGCTTATGTACAAAAACATTTAGTGGTTGTACTTTAAAAATTTTAATATGTTACATTTATTCATGGATTCAAATTATTGTAGAAGGCTTTTCCCACTATTTACAGAAGAGCAAATTTACCCTGCTCAGAAGAAAAAGCACAAATTTAATGCACCACTTAACACCTACTTTGAAGACTCCAGCAGGATTTAAGTGTTCAAATACCTTATCCTGATTATCTGCCCAGGTTTAAATTTTTCCCTGAGGCAAAATGTTTCCAGAAACAGGGCAGATAGACTGTTTATTTCAATAAATGATCTTTGATAGATTTTCATTTAATAATCTGATATGCAAATCATTATTCATGGAAGAGTTGTTTTTATATCATGTTATAGCTCAGTTCTTAATCTACCAGTTTCTTTTAAATGATGATATCTAAATGAAGGAGTCTTTCATAGTGCTCAAAGCTGAGACTCCTTTCTAAAACTGTGGGTTGAAACTAAACCCCCTGTCAGCAGATTGAAGTCCAGAGTTTCATTCGTAATCCATAGTAGTAGCAATTGGAATGTAACAACTTAAGAATATTGCAAGACATTATTTTTGGAGAATCACGACAGATCTGTGGGAAAATCTATTTTTCAAGCTATGCATACTTTAACAAGAAGAACTGGAGAGTTCATAGAGGCTTCAACACATTCTTCTGACATCTCCTGATTTTTCCAGTCATACTATCTTCTATGGATGCATAATTCAAGGTCACAGATCCATGCCAGGACAGTAGTGATCCAGTGATGTTTCTGATGATCATCAGCTCCTTCTTGGTGGTCTCAAGCTGATTTTAAATGAGAGGGTGACAAAGCACAGGGAAGTATCACCAGAACTGTTTTCATTGGCCTCTTGGTTCTCGGCTGGAGACCTACAGACTACCTGAATGCTTTTAATGTAAATGCAGAACAGACAGAAGGAACCACAGGAGAATAGTGTGAAGGCTGTGCTGCTGCGAGCTGTGCTTTCCATTAAGCCACATGGTGTAAAGCCACAAAAACTGTACAGTGTTGTCAGTCCTGGTGATGATCTAATGTCCTGTGGATTGATATGGCCCTGGGATGCTCTGTTACTCTGCTGTGCCAGGCAGAGATCAAAAGAGGTTGTCCTCTGGTCAGAAATTGCCAGTGAACAATTGTGGACCCCTTCAGTTTTCCCCGCTTGCCATTCTCATTCCTGGCCAATCTTTTCCCTCATACCTGGTAGCTCCAGTCAGGGGCTCTGCTGTTCCCAGGCTGCCTGTGTGCCTGGGTGGGTGCAAGTGATTCCTGGTGAGTGGAGATCCTTTGGTTTGCCAGCATCAGCCAGGTCAGGAAACTGAATTTTGAGTAACTCTGAAACTGAGGTATTTAAATACTTGCAAAGGAAATGGGACTGCTCTCACAGTATGGACTAGCAATTGAAATGTGCTATAAGGAAGAGGTATCCTTTAATATCTTCCTGGGAAATGATGGCTTGGTTAGAACTTCAATCTCTAGAACACTGATTCCCAGGGAAAAACATGCAATGAGCTCCCCTAAGGTGAAGAGGGACGTGTGTGTGTACCTGCATTCTGGAGGATAAGGGACAATCTGAAAACCTAATTACTGTGACACTCTGTTCTTTTCTCTTCCTTCCCCAGCGGTTCCCTGGAGTTTTTCCTTTTCATGAACTAATGAACTATTTTATTCAAGAGCTGCTTGAAATGAGTTGAGCAGAGGTAATCCTCCTGAAAAAGTCTGATCCTCTCCTTGTCAAGGGAAAACTATACAATTACAAAGAAAACTTAGTTAAAAATTTGCTAAATACTGTGTACATTCCAGGGGCTGTGTGTGTGTTTGAACTGTGTAAATGCAGTACAGATGTTAAAAAGTAAATATTTTTCTACGGAAACAGCAGATGGGAGGATTACACACCTTCTGAGAGTGGGCAGAATTCTTGCCTTTGTAGAAAACCAAGCAAAACTTGTTTATATTTGGAAGAAAGTGATGTCCATATAAGGATATTGCAATATCCTTAATATATGGCAATATTAAATAATCCATTTTTATTGATTAATAAAGTCATTAAAACAAAGGATCATTCTGGTCCTTTGGCTTCTCTGTAGGAGGGCTGCTGTAATTCTGTTCTGCTGGGTGGTTCTCACAGTTTGATCATCTCATTATCCTCTGCCTTTGTCAGGAGGAAATGCAAAGTGGACTTCCAGAAAGGTAAATATGTGTCTTAAAGATCTAGAGGAAATTTGGGCTAAATATGTAGTTTGAATACAGTTCTCAAACCTGAATTTCTGCTGCTTTAAGCAGAAGGGTACTGTTCCTCTAGAATATGTTAAAAACCTTTTAAGCATTAAATCTGGTGTCTGTGCTTGGGCAGCATACAGTGATTCTGAGAAAAAGAGGCAGCATTATGTTAAAAGGCACTTTAGTTATTCACCTTCTTATAGGAATCAAGCCATTTCCTTGCTTTTTAATTGTGTTCCTTCTTTTCCACATTTGAGGAAAATACTTTCTAAAAAAGGTATTTTATTTATTTCTTTTTCTTAAAGATGTAATTCGTTTTGTGACTTTCTCAGGATTTCTGAAGTGGGTCTTTAAAAAGCCATGAAATCTGGAATAGAGATGAACTTGAAATCCCTATTACTTTTGGGCACCAGTTGTAATTTCTTGATCAGTCTGCTGTTATCTTTCCAAGGATGAGTTGCAGGCTTACCAAATGTGATCTTTGGGTTTCAGGCCTGGGCTGAAGTGTCTGGCTGAGGTGCTTTCATCATGAAATGTAGTTCTGCAGTCTCTCTGCTCAAAAGAGATCAAGGACAGAATAAGTAACGAGAGCAGTGACTTTCTCGCCTCCCCGAGGAGTGTTGATAGGGAGCCCAGGAAGAGTTTTGTGTTACTGCTGCATCTGTCCCAGTTCTACAGCCCAGCACACCTGCGAGCCCAGCGCTTTACGAGCAGCACTATGGTCACGAGAAGTCAGCAAATATCTGCTTGGTTACCTGCTGCTGGCAAGCACATACCAGATCTGCTTGCTATTGCTCGCCCTTTGCTCTAACACGGCATTTTCTACTGTCTCCTTGGTTATGTCTCAGAGTACATTATGGATTCTAGACAAGGAATAGGCAGATGGTATAATGTATATATTATCTGTCCTACTCCTGCAAACCCTGCTGCAACCCTAACAATATAATCTTGGCACCTGGGACTCTTTCTCTGATGCCTCCATCTCTTCCTACTCCCTTTTTGTCTTTCTCAACCACTCCAGTGTATCTTAATTTCTTCTTCAGGAGGTGACTGGAGTGGTGTCCCTATCTCATATTTCACATGTCCCACCTCAGCTATAATCTGGGGTTCAAAGTGCCATCATGTACATGAGCCATCTCATTGACTTTTTGGAGCACTGCTCATATTGAATCACGGAATCATTTAGATTGGAAAAGACCTTTAAGATAGTTAAGTTCAACCATTAACCCAGCACTGTCAGGTCCACCACTAAACCATGTCCACCAACTAAGTGCCACACCTACATGGCTTTTACATACCTTCAGGGTTGGTGACTGACCCCCTTCCCTGGACAGCTTGTTTCAATGACTAACCACCCTTTTGGTGAAAAATTATTTCCCAATATGCAGTCAAAACCTTCCTTGGTGCAACTTGGAGCCAACTTTAGAGATGAGGCCAACCCCACCTGGCTGCAACTTCCTTTCAGGTAGTTGCTGAGTGTGATAAGGTTCTCCCTAAGCCTCCTTTTCTCCAGGCTCAACACCCCCAGCTCCCTTAGCCACTCCTCATAAGATTGGTGCTGCAGACCCTTCACCATCTCTGTTGCCCTTCTCTGGACTTGTTCCAGCACTTCAGTGTCTTTCTTTTGGTGAGGAGTCCAGAACTGAACACAGGATTCGAGGTGCAGCCTCACCAGTGCTGAGTATGGGGAGATGATTACGCTTCAGTTTGCAAGAATGTAGACTTGTACCAAAGGACAGATGAAATCAAAACCCCAGGTTGTTTATGCTGCTATAGTCTGGTTAAATTTTTGCATATCCAGATGTGCCAAGAATAATCTTGCTGATAGTACCATGAAAATGTGAATATCTATGCAGGAAAAGCTAACTTCAATTTCTAAGAGACGTGTGGTGGAACTCCTCCAGAGGGCCTTCAAAGAAATCATAACTTTGGGCCTTTCTGGGCAGAACAGGGGAAGTTCAGATGCTCCCTGTAGCTGCATTAATCCACAGGAAGTCGCTAAGTCAACAGGATGCCTTCAGAGTTAAAGGGGGAAGGACTTAAATGCTTCTGTCAACAAGTTTTGCATGCATTTTCCTCCTGTTTTCACCAGCCGGTGCAGGAAGTGAAGATGGACATTTGGCTTTGCTAATCTACAGCATATGAGAAACATCTTTTAATTGAGAAGGGTGGGATCTTCAGTGTTGAAAAAAGGCTTTTTCATCTAGACTAAAAAAAAATAAACCCACATGCTCAGTTATTGGTAATGTCAACGGGTTTAGTGACTTCTAAAAATTGTGTTTATTTTAAGTGACTGATTTTACCATATACTGTTTAACAAAAATCCAGGCCAAAAGATAGCTTAAGGACTCTTTCAAATAATGTTTGGAGTAAAATTTCTCTGAAAAACTGGAAGATGAAAGAATTGAAAGGCAAACTTGCCTTTTTCAAAAAACCTGACCCCATCATTGACGGGAGAGATCTAAAGTACTCTTTTTTTTTTTTTTTCCCTCCCTCTTTCTGGGTGCTGGTTGTTGTGGCTATACCCTGTTTTTCTTCTTGATACTAAAAGAGAGGGAGTGGTCACAGCTCTGTTTTATGTGTCCATAAAAATAAGCCAAGCAAGAGCTCATTGTCCTTTGAAGGTGGGATACAGAAAACACTGGTTTGTGTCACTGAGTTTTATGTTGGCTTGACCAGCGCAGGCAAAAAAAAAAGAGGGTAAGGAAGCCAAAAAAAAGGTGGTTGTTCTTTATAAGGTCTTTTGCTTCTCCTGGTCCACCCCATCATGAATTTTTTTGCTTTACTCTTCTTTATGATGAAAAGGGAACCCTGTGCTTGCTATCCAAAGAGAGGTTCAAACATTGAAAATCCTGTTTATGCCTGTGGTAATTCCCTGTAGGCAATAACGTCAGTGCTGGCCACTTGTCCCAGCCTGATCCTGCTCTAGTAATGAGTATTCGCAGCATGCATTTCAGTGTCTGATTAAATCTTTCTGAAAGGCCATCTGTTTGAGGAGGATGTGGCATTGGCTTTAATACTTTTTATACCTAGTACTCAATACTGTTCTTTCATGACCTTAAACATAAAGTTTGTCCCCTTGGTTAGGTAGCAACTTTCCTGATACTCTGATCAGAGAAAATAATTGAATCAAGGCTGTTGCAACCTGTTGGGTCACTGTGTGTCTTTGGGAAAACGTTCCTGGTGTTGAAGCCATGGAAATTACAAATATCCAATGTGATTTTGTCATGTCCAGGGCTGAGAAAAAGGTATCTGTTTTTGGGGAAGGGAGTAAAGCATCTCCAGCTGCCTTTCTTTTATAGCACTCAGAGTAGAATCTGATGTAGTAATATATTTGTTGATACATGCCAAATCAGCAAGTAATCTGGCCTTTCTGCTGCATGTTTTCATCTGTGCAAAATATCCAGCCTAAGCAGTGTTACATCTTGTCTTTCAGGGTCGTCTTCCCGTAGGCTTGGAAGCACAGTTTCCCTTTGCAATTCCACTGGCCTAAAGCAAATCTTGTCCAACCTATCTTTTTCCCACTTCCTGTCATTTGCTTTCCTTCATGGTATGGTCTCAGTATCCACCCCTTTGGCTGAAAGGAAAAATTGTCATCCTGAGGTTGTGCACATTCCCGTTCTTTTGTAACTTCTCTCTCTTACTGTTCCTCATCTCTTCTGTATGTTACCTCTGCAGTCTTGTTCCCCACAAGTTTCTCAGAAGATCCTTCTGGAGGTCACTGAAAGCCCTTCCTTTTCCTGATTAATCTATAATCTGGATGGGGGTTTTCAAATCAGCAAGCAAAATGAATATGACATTAATTCAAATAATCTGGAGATTAATTTTCTGCACAACAAAGTGGTGGCCTTTAATGCCAAGGTGGGATATAAGACCTAATCTTTATTTATGTAGTATTTTATTTTGTTTTGTTTTTACTTACTCTTGATCTAAATCTGCAAGGGATCTATTGAGTGGGACTGGGAATTTCATGTATTTATTTTACCTTGCTTGCAATAGCATGTTTGGGTGCTTTCCCTCTACAAGCAGACTTTCTTCTGACATGTGTAATTGGAGCATAGCATCTAAATTCTTAATTTAGAAAAAAAATCACAGATTTACTGACCTAATTGCAGTAACAGAGCTTTCTCTTTCTTTGTCAGTTTTAGTAATTTCAATTTTGTCTTTCGTATTTCATCCTTTTTCTCCCCTTTTATCTGTTGTTGGTTCACCATTTTTCCTCCCTGAGTCACTTCCAGAATGAGAAGGGGAGTTGCAGCACTTGTGGTATTAGTGGGTGATGTTTGACTTTGTCTCTGTTAGTCTTTGTGTCTCTGTTTGCCTACAGTGACCTCTCTCAGCCCCCTACACTGTCTTCTTTTTGCAATACATGACCTTTTCTAAAGCAGTTATGAAAAAGCCATGCCATGATATTTCATACTTGTTCAACCATCTTGTCCATCTTTTGGCATGTTTTGATCTCTGGAGGTTTTCCCCTTGATCTGTCTCAACTGTTGCTATCTGCTTTGCACTCCTTTGATATTTCTCCCTTTTCTCTTGTGTCTACTTACCTTAGCAGATCCATACTCCTACTTATAAGAGACACTGACAGTCCATCTTGCCAGCAGGAAAACCATTTATGTGGCCAGCATTTGGATGCCAAGTACCCGCAGTTGCTTTTCTTTTGAACCTAGTGACAAGTTAGTCTGACCATCTTGGTGCACAAAGGTGAACAACTTGGTTTTCTGGGGTAATTCTCTTCTTGCCACTGTGTCTAGGCTGCCCCAGGGGCTGCCTCTCCCCACCTACCCCCTGCCTGCAGTGCACTGGAGCCAACAGAGCCAGAGGATTTTGCTAGACCCCATCCGCTCACGACCGTATTTGGATTTTGAGGATAATTTAACATTAGAGTTACTTATTATGGAAAACGACAGATTGTCTGTCACTGGAAAACTTGAGGAGCGGCTTTCTAAAATGTGCCCTCGATGTCAGCTGGCTACGAGGCAGGAATCCCTGCGTGGCGTTCCTCCATCTGCCTTTTGTTAAGAGCAGCCTGAACGATTGTGGCAATTCCTCTCCTTCACAAAAATCTGCATAGGAAATCCTGCATCTGTGGCAGTCAGCGGCAGCCTTGCCCTGGCTTCACAGCCTGTGACTGTTCAGGGCTTTCTCCACTTTCTTCACAGCATCTACCTTTCATTTTTCCCTCCCACTGGGATAAGCAAGCTGTATCTAAGAGAGACAGAGACTAAAGGGGAGCTGGGCACCTCCTTTCTTCAACAGAAATGTACACTTTTTAATAATGTAATCTCAATTAAAACCATACCAATTAAAATTGGCTTTTTAGTAGCTCTCTGGGGAGAGGGAGCTATAATTCACATTAAAATGTAAAGCTTCAGAAGCAGGGAGAGCTAGGTGCATTGCAAGTGCCCAAATATTCAGTGATTTTAATTACAGTGGAAACTTGATAAATTGCTTTGTGCCACAATCCATTATTAACAGCTTAATGAATATCACTGCTGCCTGTTTTAAACTGCTCCACGGTGAAAATGATCATCAGCGTTTTGGCTGTGAACTCTGATTTTTTAGCATGTTTGTATCTTGCCCCTTAAAAAGAGGAGATGAGTGAAAGTCTGCAGGTTTGGCTTTAGGTTTGGGTAAGTTTTGCTGGTGGCAGCATCCTGAGAGAGAGAGGCAGGAGGAAAAATGGAGCTTTTGGGACTGGCCAGGGTATGAGTCTGCTTCTTGCGGTTTAAGAACAATGCCTTTGAGCATGCAGAAGGCTCCCCAAAGCTGAGGGATCACCAGATCATGAGGATACCTTTACACGTGCTGTTTCTCTGCACAATGCCCATGAAGGATAAACGACTGTTTGGGGTGTCTGCTCAGGGGTAAAGGGAAGCAAGTGTAACAGTTCATGATCAAGCATACTGCTGCTGAGCTTATTTTGGAGTGAACAAAATGCAAGCTGGTTTGAATTTTCGAAATTTTAGCCAGCAAAAAGCTGATTTGAGGCATGGAATTAGTCAAGTCCTTTTGGAGTGCTGAAATGTAAGCAGTGATTGTGTTCAGCTTTGAATAGGGACTAACCAGTTATTTTTTTCTTGACAGTTATTATGGCTGTAATTGTGCTAATATTATGATGCTACATATTTATATGTATATTTGTAGTATAATGGTACCTTTACCCCACTTTTTAAAGCAGCTTAATATTTCAGGGATAAAGGTTATTATTAGGAATATTATTATTTTAGATGCTAGCAGCAGGTGTACTAGGCTTATAGCTGTGCCCCATTGAAGTGTTAAGTCATAGGAATTTAAAGAGCCATGGCTTGGCTTCTGTGAGATTTATTATTTATTGTGAGTATTCTGTTTTCACTTGATCATGTGGTTTGACCAGAGGGTCACAGTCCCCAAAATGGGATTACTGCCAGGTGTTGACAAGATCTTGACAAGATCTGAGTGAGGTGCAAGATAGATCTCAGGACAGAAATTACTGGGAACTGCTTTTCTGATTCAGAGAAGTTGCAAGTGCCTACATATATAAACATGATTTTTCTGAATGACTTGGGGGATTGCTATTATTATTCTGATTATGTTTTTCTGTACATCAACAAAAATGTATTCACTTTCACCATTTCAGAAATGTTAACATTAGTCATGATGATGTTAACTTGCACCCTGCCAATTACACAGAGCTCTCCTGCTTCATCGTATTGATAATTACACATAGGAGTTTATTTTTTCTTTTGAAAAATCTTTTATTGACAGAGGAGTAATGATGCCTGTAAGTTCCTTAAGTATTTCTCAGTTAGGGATATGTAAGATGCAGGAGATGTCCTCATATTTTTGGGGAGAAAGACAGCTCATACTTGGCATGCTGTTAATATTCATGTGTTTCTGTGGTTGTATTTTTGGGTTTAGTTTGATTTTAGGAAGCATTCCAGGCCACAGGGCTGCCTGGCTGTCGTTTTTCATACATCCCTGTACTGGCAGAGGACAAAGTGGCATGAAGGATATAAATGCCATCTAATTTTTCTTTTGTTCTTTAATTCATGCTCACATGCTTTTTCTGTGTGTTTATCAGTGTGCACAAAATGCCTATATTTGCAAGATAATAGCTGTGTAAATATTAGAAAGTCATATTGAAACTCTGTGAAGGAAAAGAGAGCAGGGGGAGAATCCTTCCTGCTACCGAGGAGCCATCTATTGGATAAAACCCATAACTGAACTGAGCATCCATGAAACTGCAGAGGATAACACAGTTTGTTATTGGTCACCGGTAGCTAAAAATAATCCTTTCCTTCCCAATTCTGCTTTCACCCACTGTGTTAGAAACCTGTAGAAACCTTTATCCCTTCATGCACACAAGTCATGAGAGTCAGATATAGGTGTCATTTATGTACTTTAGGTAAAAGCCAGCTTAATATAGCTGAAGATCCAGGATAAATCCTAATGTAGTGTGCAGGTGTGATCATGAATGGATAAGCCAGCAGTAGGATTGCCTGCCAGCAGTGGAGAACAGTTGCTCGGAGAAGTGATAAAGACAAATGTGTTTTTTTCATTTTGTTAATAAAGAATGCAAATAACATTAACTGTACATTTGGGCTTTTTCTTTTTCTTTTTCTTTTTTTTTTTTTAATAACAATCTCACAACCATGATTAGTTTAGTTAAAAAAATGTTGTGTGTTTTTTTTTACCTGAAATTACTTAATGGCATCACAAAGCCAAATAATGAGGTGTTCTTTCCCTGAAAACATATGCAATCTATATATCCTGTAATGCAGAAAGAAAGGATCTTGAACAAACCCTGGGGAGAGATAAGAGAGGGCAGGATGTGAACAGTAAATTCCCAGAATGGCCCGGAAACATCCTGATGGCTCTTCGAAGTGAGTGGTGGGGCTTTGCAAGTATGTTAAGAGGAGCATATGAGGCAGGAAGAACAAAGGATATGGAAGCAATAATGACATTCCTGTGCATTTTGTTGAATGTCATATTCAGGAATTAAATTTAAGCAGTTATTAAATTTAAGCAAATTATAATCTGTGGCAAATAGAAAAGGAACAGTGGGCTGACTGCAACAGCAGCCTTTAGTCAGCAATTTAAGTCAGCAGAGGGTCAAGCTTCTGGGTGTCAGATACTCAGCCTAAAACACTCCCTTCCTGCATCCTCCCTTCCTTGTGCAAATAACAGAGGGGAGGAGTGTCAGAGTGTTTACTGGGAGGCCAGATAAGCTTTGGGAGACGATGCATGCACACAGTGTGAAGTAGGGTGGTCAGCTCGTTGCTGATTTGGGAATCTGTGCCTGTTCCACACCCTGGCATACACGAGAAGGCCTGGCACAAGCTATTCTTTTACCCCATCACTCAGTTAGTTCTTCTCTTGCTCTGTTTTCCCACTGTGTATTCTGATAAGCTCACTCTTCCACCTTCAAGCTGCAAAACACGTGTGGGGCAGGAGAAGCTCAGCTACCGCACACTCAAATCCAGTATTTATTGTTTGTACTGTGATAATGCCAGGAGCCATTATCAGAGTGTTGTTATCCTAAGTGTTTTGCAAATACAGAATGAGGAGGTTGCTGTCCACTGATATATGTTACCAGTGTCTCTTGCTTGCCATGATGCAGGATCTCTAGCCATTGAATTTTGGGCTGTTTTCTGAGCCTTCCCCTTGTGTGCATGCAATGGAGGGAGCTGTGCTGGTTGTAATGCTGTGCTATGCCCTGGGCTGAGGCTGCCAGGCCAACATGACAGAGGTGCCAAGCAGCAGCCACGAAGTGCATGACATTTGTTTGCCATTAGACTGAATTTCGTGGAGAAAAACTTAGTGTTTCTCTTAAACACCCAGCTCATCCTGCTCAGCCTGGTATTGGAAAGAAATCTTCCAGGGTCAGAGACAGGGGCCAGTTCATTAAGGGTGTAAATGGACAAGGCTGTGGACGATCCCTCGATTTTATATTAAGGAACTGCTGGGAGGGTTTCCAGCTCTCTGGGAAAGCCATGGGTTTTTCTGTGGACCCACATAGTTAATGAAACAATCAAATAGATATGTGTCTTATTTTCTCTCACCCATAACTGTAGTATTTCCTCATCCTACAGATCACTACAGCCAAATCAGGCCTCTGACTAGGATCTTAAAACCAGTCTCCTTCTAGAAGAGTTGTAAAGACCTATATTAAGATTGCCTCAACTAGAAATGGTTCTTTGCTCCCTCTTCATTCACTAACAATTAGATCTGAAATTCAAATTTCTTTTCATCCCTGCTCTGTGTGGGGACATGTGGAGAAGGAGGCTGCTGTCTTTCAAGACGTGAGCCCCCTAGTGCCACTTGCAGCAGTTTAAACTGAAGGGAAATGGGTCGCTAACAAAACCTTGGTTTTAAGAATTGCCCATAGCTTTATTTTCAGGTTGAATTAGGCTTACCCATGCTTCTGTAGAGTTCTTTAACTTTGCATTTTGAAAGTCAGAAAAGTGCAAAAATTTTGTGGAAGAAACCACCAGTACCTGAACACTCTTCTCCCTCAGCTTGTGGGTGGAGGGACTACTACGTGAAAATAGTTTTGTGTTTTTCAACACTCTGATTTTTCTGTTATCATTATGCTTTGTTAAAGACCTATGGGACCTACTGAAGTTATATATATATATGCATATATATATATATATACACACAAAGAGAGAGAGAGAGAAATATATACGAACACAGGTTGTGGATGAAATCTAATTTACAGTATCTGCAGTGACTCACAGGAGGAGGAGAAACGTCTCCAGTGACGAAAACTGGTCCAGTGCTTGGATGGACTGCCTGGGGAAGCTGTGGGAAGTCAGAGTTTGCTGGGTTTTTAAGAACAGGTTAGACAAACAGCTGTCAGTGCTGTTTTGGCTGATGTTGCCTCGTGGCAAGGGGATGAAGTAGATAACTTGCTCAGTTCCTTCCAGGGCTCTTTTCCCCCTGTGATGATGCTTTTGCCTTAAACTCTTTGAGTCTGTGTAAATCTGTTTTCATCCTAGGTCTTAAAGGGTTTTCTGAGAGCATCGTTAGCTTTTCTTCACGGGGTTTTATAAGATTTGATGTCTGTTGTCCCGATTTTACAGATGGAGAAGCTGCACCAGTTATAACTGTGCTTTAAAGGCAACAAGGGGAGAGCAGCTTTAAGCATCTCAGCTTCTGTGTAGGTCAGTGCTTAACCAGTAATTCATATTGGTCACTTCAAAGATTTAGTGGCAAACTCAGCCAACAAAATCCATATCATACTTTAATTCAGGCTTAATCTTGGTTTTATTTTTATTTTTTAAAAGAACATTGGTCACATAAAGAAGATATGTTCTGTTACCACGTTTAATACTTTCTACTGTCAGGTGCTTTCATCTATTTGCTGACATACCTGCCCCTTCTGGGCCTGGTCAGCATTTCATGTTGCGTTTTTGCAACATTATTGAAGGGACACTTCTTTTTTCTTTCAAGTAGAAAGCAAAGGCATTGCTGTAACTCCTGATGTCAAATTTAGTGTCATTGAATGCTCCCTCTTATCTGTGAACTACTGCCAGAAACTTGCATAGTAGGTTAGTGATGATATTATATGAAAATATTAGAAAAAGTCTAAAATTATACAAAATCTTTTCAGTCTGGGATTTTAACATAAATATTAAGATCAGACCAGGATGGCAAAAGGTGCTCCATTTCCAGGTGAGCACTTAGTAAGTTTTTATTTTTTTGCTTTAAATTTAATCAGTTTTTAAATGCAAGTTAAATTTCTTTGTAAAACATGCCTGCCCTCAGACATTCAGCCCATTTGCAATAAAAACATTGCAGTGATTTCATCAGCTGATGTTATCAAATGCAAACTAAAGAGTTTTGTCTGCCAGACTGAAAAGTCTCCTAGCCACTCCTGAATAATGACTATACCCTACAGTCCTTCCATACCTGTGAGAGCACTGTGTCCTCAGCCTTCAGATGCACAAATTTGGGGCCTGTCAGCTCCTGTGTTCCAGTTGATTCAAGCTTTTGTGTTCAAGCACAAGGCAAAAGGACAATCTCTCTGAAAATGTTTTGGAATGGCATATATTGTCAGAGAAACTGTTTTGTTTGTTTGTTTGTTTGTTT
>JAWWES010000041.1:62140834-62194224 GCA_035583135.1 Lophotriccus pileatus
AGGACAATCTCTCTGAAAATGTTTTGGAATGGCATATATTGTCAGAGAAACTGTTTTGTTTGTTTGTTTGTTTGTTTGTTTGTTTATTTGTTTTTGTGATTTCATTGAGAAACCAAAGGAAACCTGAAAGTGTTAGAGAGAGGTTGTACTTCTTTTTCAAAAGGATCTGGGTAGCTACCACAGTGTTTTACTGATAACTTCCTGGTGACACAGGTTGTCTCACTTAAAAAGATGGTTGCCAAATCAAGCTTATAAAAAGTGACCTGTATGTACACTGATACAGCAGTGTGTACAAGTTTGCTGAAATAATATGAGATGTGATCTTCTTACCTGTTAGATAAGGATTCTGAAGTTTATCTTTTTTGAGCTACCCTCAAAGCATTTGAGAAAGACTAGGAGGGTCTGTACAGTTTGTTGTGAATGGTATTATATTACCATATAGTATTCATTGTATAACTTTTACACCACAGCAAGTGCTTTACAGAATACCAGCCAATTATGTAATTTATTTTTATTCCTTGATTCAACTTAAAGTTGCTTCTCTTTTGATCTCAAAATGAGGAGATAAACTATCAGAGTGGTGCAAGATTTGAGCATAGTTTGAAAAAAACATAATTGAAATCACAGCATTAAGAACAAAAATTCCAACTGATTTGGTAGGTTTCCTTAAGTAATTTTTGACTTCACCTTCCAGAGAAGTTGAATGGCTCAATCTCTCTACCAAAAGCATAACCCCAAGGGCCCCCTGGACCCCCAAAGCAGTGGTGAATTTGCCAGAAGGTCAGCTGGCATGTCAGTCTTAGGTATGAAAACACAGTTCCCTGTTTAGGATGGAAAGAGCTGGAGACGTTCCCCCACCCCCCAGGACGCTTGCCTCCTGTGAGGAAAGTCACGATGCATCTCGCATGTGAGGGATACATCTCTCTTCTTCTGACAACTGCAAAACTTAAAGGCAGTGATTTGAGGAGGGGAGATGGATGCTGTGGATTGGCCTTCCCCAGCACAGCACACGTCTATTCTTCCAGCGCGTAGCACAGCGCTCGTTACGGTTCTGTGCAGAGTGATTTCTCTGCGTGGCCAGGTGATGTTTAAGGAGACTAATGAGAGAAATGATACGGCCCAGAACACTGGTGTCAGGAAATATATTGCAAGGTGTCTATCTTGGGGAAGCTGGAAGCGGGGCTTGTCTTATTATATATTTCAAAGGGTATGTCTGTGTCACCACCAAGTTAGACATGTACCCTGTCCCATACTGCATTCAAATTACTTTTTTTTTTCCCAAATCATAGCTTTCCATTCAATTATCATTGGCTTAATGACAGGCTCTGTGTTGTATGAGGGCAAGAGTCCATTGCGTTAGCACACCGTACTTTTGTGGCTAACTTGTTTCTGAGGCCATTGTAACATAACTATGCGAGTGTCAGAGGACAGGAGAGAGGCTATTATGGGCTTCTGCTTTTTGTGAGGAAAATCAAACAAATGTCCCTAATAGAAAAAAGGAAGCCGGCAGCTGGATGTGATGACCAGAGAATGTTTTTGTGCAGTGACACTGTCAGTACCTGGTCTGTTGTCAAACTGAAAAAAATGCCTTTTTAATTTTTTTTTTTTTTTTTCATTCTGCTGGCAACCAAAGTGGAGAAACCCCTCCTGTGAATTTTCATGAGATACCTCTGCCTCATTTCTAGCACTTAACAATCCAATTATATTTGGTTTTATGCTAGTATTTGCCTCTATTGCTATTGTTAGGTTTTTGAATCAGAGTGATTTTTCCATCCTGATGGTGCGGAAAAAAATATGTTTCATTATGACTTGTTATAACCCTGGAAATATCTTCTCTTGCTTGGGTTGATGATGATTTTTTATGTTGCATTCTATACTGATGCCTAAAATGAAGTAGAATGAAGCATAAGGAAGAGAAGCTTTGCTAAAATATCGCTCCTTCCACTGTGTAGAATTATCTTGGAAAAAGCTCACATCTTTCTAATGTTGCGCTTTTCTTCTCCCCGCTATTATTCAAGCAGTTTTTACAGGTGAATGTTGTTTTTGCAAGGGCTGTTTATGAAGCCAATGCTCTTAGCAGCACCTGCTCACCTGTGAGCAAATTACATGGCACAGATAAGGTATCTAGTTGTTTCTCGAGAGGGTGACCTTAAAAACAGATTCCGCAGCAAGACAAGCTTTTAAATTCCTAACCAAATATATTACGCGAGTAATAAAAAGAGCTCCACACAATGGCCACAGAGGCATTTCAGAGCACATTCTTGGGAATATTCACTTGTGCTAGTATTCATTAAGTTTGCTTTCAGCAAAAATTCTTGTGAATGAAATTTTATTCTCCAGTCATTATGATTATTACTTTACTATCATAGCAATAACCACATCCTTCATATAAGGCCAGGACCTGATTTTGTCTAAGGCTGGAGAAACATCTTATGGGGTCTCCAGAGAGCGTATTGTCTAAATATAAGACCAGACTTGGCTAACAGCTCATGACTGGGAACTGCAAACCCTCAGAGAGCAATGGGTTTGTTTACAAGAATATTCACAGCTAGGGAAGGATGATTGCAGAACTGTACCAAGTATTATACCTTTTGAGCTATAGGATCCTACAGTGTTACAACTCCACTGAATATGAATGTAATTTTACATTTTTATGTTATAAAAGTAGTTAAGGTGATGGTGACTGGCTTTACAGATAAAAGAGAATATCTCTACAGATGTGGTTCATTACTGCATTGAACTTGTTTATCCATACACTAATGAATACACTGGATCTGGACACTCTTATCTGTTTGGGGTTTTTTGTTCTTTTTTTTTTTGGGTGGGGTGTGTTTGTTGGTGTTTCTTTTTAATTTTAAAAATGGCCTAGTACAAATATGTATTCCAGGGAAATTCCTGAAGCACAGGCTATGCCAAAGAATTGAACTCTGAGTTGTGCAATACATGGACTCCCAGGATGTGAATGAAGCCCTTCCTGCAAAAGTTAAATGAGATTTTTAGCTACTCACAGCTGAAGTCTGCATGAAGTTTTGTTTCCTCCAATCTAGAGGAACATAATAGAGCAGAGGTGTCCTATCATGATGGTGGAAATTGTGCCTAAGTCTAGGCACAAGGAAGTATTTTCAGAGCTGAAGCTCATTTGCTGCGCACAATGTGTATAACACTGCTTTGTGTGCCTGTTCTTACTGGTGGAAAAGCATATCTGCCGTGCCATGGAGGTGATTCAGTCTGGCTGACCAATGTGCAGAGTCCTTCAGCATCCAGTGACTGGCACTGGCTGCTACCTGGAACATTGATTTTTGGGTGTACCAGGGTTCAATACGCGCTACACTCATGAGTACAAGGTGCATAATGTACACATGCAAAATGAAAAGGTTCTTTGAGGTGGAGGGAAGGAGTGTTAAAAAGGCAGTGTGCCAATCCCTTGTGTTACTCAAACCCCCAAATAACCATTCCTCTCTGCCTGTAGATCGATCAGAACAGTTTGTTGGCAGCAGAACTAAGCACAGGACACTGAGTATTTCTCCTGTTTTGTTTTCTAACTGCTCTCTTTTCCCATGTCATGAGAAAAATAAATAATCTGATTAAGTCCTTAGACATTTATAATTAATTAGTTCTTCCTTACTCTTATCTTGTTTGCCTGTCCTTTTGTCTGGCTCTTTTTTCTACTTTATCTCTCAATCATCAGATCTAAGAAATCATTCCAATGATTTATTTTTAGTAAATAAATGCAGTTTTACAGCATATTCTTTTCTTTTGAAGAAAGACTTCGTCCCTTCTTTTGTCCATCCCAGTGCACAAGTTGTCATGTTCTGGCACTGCAGTTACTTTCAAGTCCTTGAGCTATCATGTATTCTGTTGGTATTTGAGGAATTGAAAATCAATCACACAGCCTTATGGCTTGAGTTCAGCACAATTCTATTATGCCCACTCGCAAAAGTCAATTCAAACCTTTTGGGTTATATTTCAAAGCCTAATCAAGCTTGCTGTCCATACTGGTTTGGAGTCAGCTCACTCTTGTCCATAGGTCTGTTTATTAGAGGTTTTGTGTCAGAAACCAGTGTAAAAGAAAGCAGTTTTCATAGCAGTAGAATCATTCAGTGGGCATTTTGCAAATACAAGCAATCCAAACAGGTTTTATGGTAGAGGAATACTTACTGTCGTAATACAGTTCTGCAAATATGTTTTTAAAAATTTTAAAAACACACAAAATTATGTTGGTAACATAAAGCTATGTTTATATGTGTACTTGCTCATAAAAAGGTCTCCCAGTTTACTGAGATTAGTTTTTAGTCCTGTCAGGTTAAGCTGGTAAGAAAGCATTATAGATGCAATCCTGAACTTAGATGGTGACTTTTATGCTTTGGACCATATGAACAAATGAAGGTGGTGCACCCAAGCAGATGGACGAACTCCTCTAAGAATGAGTTGTGCCACTTCCACTCGGCAGGTGCCCATGGTACTGCATGGACAGTGTCTATGTCAATCCCCTGATTTCCAGCAAGTGCCCAAAGCTCACCCTGAGAATGAAAGTCTCTCTGTAGAGAACTGACCATTAGCAATCATCTGTGAAAATATGTACCTGTTGTGTTTTGGGGACGGATCAGTCTCATTCCTCTGTGAAGAAAGCAGTGACAGGTTCTCAGTTATGATGTTTCCAGCTGATTTGTAGACGCCTTCTCATTCAGTGAAAGACTGGTGCCGATTTTGTGGGAGCCAAGTGTGTGGTACAAATAGGGCGCATCTCTCTCTTGCCATCCCCTGTGGATAAAGACACTTTCTCTGTGACCCATTCATGTTTCTTCTCATCCTGTGTTCTGCAGAGGCGCAGGGATTTTCTCCAGTGGATGCTTGACTCCCGTGACTCAGCCGACTCCCTGGCAGCCGCGTGCTCTGATGTGATCGGCCCATCTGCCGCTTCCAGACAGAAAGAGGCGCCTCTTCCTGGCAGGGCCTCGTCTGAAAAGGTTCAGAAGACGTTGACAGAGGATGAGATAGCAGGCCAAGCTTTCCTGTTCTTGATTGCTGGCTATGAGACCACCACTAGCACACTGTCCTTTGCCACATACTTGCTAGCCACCAACCCAGAGTGCCAGGAGAAGGTGCTTCAGGAGGTTGATGAGTTCTCTGCAAAACACGTGAGTATGATGTGCTGTGAGTATGGTGTGGAGCTTCCTGCAGGGGTCAAGGCAATGTGAATGCCGTCATGCCACTGTGGCACCTCCATGACCCCTGTTTGTCTCAGCCATATATGCATATATTGACACTTTATTAATATTTTCTGTAAATAGTTAAAAATCTCTATCGTTTAGGGTTTTTTGGAAGCTGTTAAGTAACAGCTTTACAGCAACACAAGATATGGCCTAGAAACTTTGTGTCATAGTGAAAGCTTAACTATTTAAAAATATTTTACATTATTGAAATCAACCAGCTGTTGTCGGGCTCTAAAACTACACATTTCTATTTTTTCCTCTTGTACAAATACTTTTATTGATTTTGTTTTCAATTGTATTTACGTATCTTGGTAGGAAAATAAACAGTGTTCTTACAAACCATAAACTGGGAAGTTTTGCTTTAGGTGTTCATAATTATTTTTTTTTTTTAGCAGCAGAATATATGTGTAAGCTTAAAAAAAAAATCACAATATTTAATTCTCTTATACTGTGTTCAAACTGCTTCTCCTTCACTATCTGTAATTGCTGAGGGCATTTATGTTTCCTGGATAACCACTGACCATATTTGGTATAATTAGCAGACCATGCAGCAGCCATTCTTCCACTCTACTCTCTCTGCACAAGTTGGTGGTTATGATAATTCAGATTGAGGGTCTTTTTCTTTTCACAAATGCTTTTGTAACAGATCATGAGCCTAACAGGAATAAAATTGCACCAGGCATGGCTGTCTTGCAGGATTTTAGCTGTGGGATTTGCATGCTGAAAGCCTTTACTATACAGTTTTTGGGGTTTTATACTTTTATGCATTTCATCCTGTGTTGTACTTACAGAACAAGAAAAGAGCTGTATAATTTTCTGCTTTGCTCATAGTAGAAAATTCTCGACTATGCACAGTTTGTCCACTCAAAAGCTGCTGTTTCCCTCCTTTTGCTTATGGAAACATAAAAGCCGGGGTTTGTGTACACAGAAAATGTCCTCTGTTGTTTTGCACGGTGAGGTTCTGAGCATGACGGCTCTCCACCTAAGACTGCCATTGCTCTGAGGGTGCAGATAGATGACAGCAGTGGAGGTTAGGGTTGTGCAGTCAGATCCACAGAGCTTTTTCTCAGTGCATGCTTCATACCTGCTGCTGGTATAAGCTAACTCGATACCACAGAACCGTTGATGTTCTAACTGTAGCACTGGGGTTATATCCTTCGGTTGTTAGCTCTCCAGCACTGCAGCTGGAGAGCTGCATACATTACTTGTTTCATTCACATATGGCAAACCTATTTGTGCCCTCATGTATAGTTAGGTTAACTAACTTCCGTAAGGCCTGCAAAGATGGGAAGGTGCAACTTGGTCTGGAGTATGTGCAGTTTGCTGGTTAATACTGGTGACAGAGTTGCACACAGAAGCACTTATTATTCAGTCCCAAGGGAAATATGGTTCATCTCCTCACCAATTCCTGAAAGCTGACATCCTAAGGAACCAAAGTGAAATTGCTGGGAGAGGTATCCAATAGGATAGGTACATGATGGCGTTCATGTCTGTCTGTAGATGGTGATCTGAATTAGTGACCTTTTCCAGGTAAGTGCATAGAAAGCTGACTGCAAGCAGTAATTAACTGGCTGATTGTTTATGGATATTTCATGTAGGGATTCCATGCATATGGCCATATCCACATTAACTAGTACTGTGCTCCCATGAGACAGATTCGTCCTCTAGCACGGCTGGTAGTGAGGACTGTTGGATGCACACTCTGTGCACCTCAGGAGTTTATTTTGGGTTAGTCTAAGCCTGGCTCTGTGTACCAAATTCCTCTTAGCAGTTGGTCTGGTTTAGTTCTAGTTAAAGGAGCCCTTGCTGTGTACTTGGAGACTGCAGTGTGAACCCGTGCAAGAGACTGGGATGTGAGTCTGCTCCTGATCCAAGCTCAAGAACTAAATGGAACCTGTTTTGTACATGGTCTGAGTGACCTGTCACTCACCAGTAGTAATATTTCAGTAATAATCCAATTCAAATGTATATAATTCTTGACTCTCTTGATTATCTAGGAATATTTTGCTAATAATTTCAGCTTTTGCACTATCCAGGAGACCTAAGGAAACTTGTGGTAATGTGTAGAGAGATGGCACTTAAATTAAGCTAATAATTTTTGCAGGTCAGCGCTGTATACAGTCTGTGTGGTGCCTCAGCCCAAACTGGTGTCCTCATCCCAAACCATGCTGTCCCACATTGCATATAATTATTGGAAGTATCTTTCAAATAACTTCCCTGTACTTCATGAATTTTAAGGTTTAGCTTTAGATGATGCATATTTTGCAGTATGGCCAAGGGTAAGAGGGAGAGAAGGATAACTATTCATCTGCAGTCCCTGGCACAAGGAAATTCATGGATCTGATCTGTGCAGCCCCGTCCTTTGAAAGATTTCTTTTTATAAACAGTTCATGATTTGGCAGGGGGGCAGAGGGGCAATACACTACTCAAGGAGCCCATCCCAGAATAAGGAAAAGAGTGCAGCAGTTCAGTCCCCTCAGTGGCTGTAATTAACTGCTTTTAGCCTAGAAAATGAGATCTATGTGAACGGTTTGCAAGTTATGGGAGCAGAAGCTATTTTAGAACTGGGTATATATAGATGCTATGTTCAGTTGTCATGCAAGAGAGAGGAAGGGAGAGGACATAGAAGCTACAGGCTCACAGTTAGTTATCAAGTCAGTTGCTAAGAAATTTGATCAGGTTATTGCTAGTACTCAGCACATCAGCTTTGCTCTTATCAAGGTGCTTTGCAGTTTTCAGAAAGGAAGGGCTTTAGAAGGCCAAAACATGGGGAATGATACAGTCAGGTTGTTTTGACAGGTGGTGGAAGACTGATTTGATTTGCAGATATGCAAGTATTAAACACAGTACCCTCTCCAGCCAAATTTATACTCAGGTAATTATAACTACAAAATGCTCTCCACCACATCCCCTTCCTTCAACCATTTCAGTTGCCTCATGCAGCGTGTTTTATTGCCCTAATCTGTGGTGTAGAGCTGTGGTCTGATTTTACAGCAGCTGCTGTGTATCATCCCAGAGATGGCTGTACTTTGGTGGTGGACAGAGTGATTTATATACTCATTTACCAAAGTTTATAAAGACATGTGAGAGCCATCTGAGAAAAGGTGCTATAAATGACAGGCACAGTTCCAGCTTTTTGACACTCCGGCTAAAAACGCAAAGCACGGTGACCTTGTGATAGTAAGGAGGGAGAGCAGGGTTAGTCCATCTGGGTGTACCGCAGTATTTTGGTGGCTCTGGGTAGTGTACTTGAGGATACCCCTGAGTTTGCTGTGATTTTTGTCTGTCTGTTTTGCACAGTGGGTATCTTAGCAGGATGGGAGGGCATAAAGGGGATGGAGAAAGCCAAGGCACTGCTGGGCTAGCCAGCGGCTGCAGTGTGGTGCAGAAATGTAAGACTAGGTGCTGGAAGTGGTCTAGCCCCAGCAATGTGCTGGGAGTTGGGAGCCCAGAAGAGAGATAGGTCTGACTGATCGTGTTGTCCTGCTGTGTTGTGTCCAGCCAAATTTGTTTCAGAGCTGCCTTAGGAGATCTCACTGCCTCTCTCCACCACACTGACTGAATACATTGTGGAGATGACGCTTCCAGGCAAGTGTCCTCAGAAAACAGTGCCTGAAGTGAGTCATGGGTTGTCACCTCTTTTTTTACCTCCAGGACCATCTTTATGTGTTTGCTAAAGGACTTTCTAGGTCTTTCTTGACTGTTATCACAGTGTGGAGATGGTGCCTCTTTTCCTCAAAGTGAGAAGAGGCACCTGGCCCATTTCATAGCCTGGCTAGCAGAAGACTCTAGCCCTGGTTATTGCAGAGGGTAGGACACACAGGTTATTTCCCTCCTCACCTCTACCTGGGTCTTTGGGGTGTAGGGGAAGGGAGTGCATGGCTTTTTATTGTCTCTGGGGAAGCAGAGAGACAAAGTACTGAGTGGTGACTACTGTCATCACACACTGCATCTTCCCGTTCTACCTCTGAATCCCTGTGTCTGCTCTAACTGCACTGGGAAAAACAAGTTTAAGCATAATTCCTCTAACACACAAATAAAAATTCAAATTGTAGAGGCTTTGACCTGATCCTCTTCATAAATCCCTTGAGGGTGTGGTATGTGCGCTGTGAAGGGCAATCCACTGAAAATAAAATGTACCTATTTGCTACAAGATTGTTGCTGGATGTGCAGCTTGCTTTGATACCACGAAGACAAAATAAACAGGATGAAAAGAGAGTTAAATATGAGCTGGTGGGGGCAGGACGCCTACATCTGTATCTGTATAAAATAATATTGCTTTCTGCAGAGACCACAGATCTGTTTCCAGGACAGCAAAGAATGGTCAGATTTTCAGAAGGCTGTAAACTGGCACATGTTTGGTATTAGTAGAGGTATGGTGATATGCATCAGTCGAGAAGCAAGCCTGGTATTTACCAGTAAAGGAGCATAGGGGGAGAAAAAAAAGAAAGTCTGCTATTTCAAGACTTCATTCTTTTTATAGCATTTGTGGCTAAGCTTCCCTAAACTGTTAGAGGCTATACAGTTGTGAAAGAGATGGTTTTATCCGTATTAACCCAGTGAGGAGGAATGCACCCATGATCTTCACCCTCTGCATTTCAGTCAATAATGATCCCTGTGCAGAGTTTTTAAAGAGCCCTTCACAAGCCATGTATTTAGGAACAGTTCTTGCGCTTGTGACTGATTATTTTGCTGTAAAAGGACGTTGATTTTTGTTTGTGTGTGTGTGCTTAGCAAAAGCACAGCAAGCCGGCAGCACAAATTCATTCTGAGCAGATGGACACTTGCTTCTGAGCACCACTGTGTGCTCTGAGCTGCTCTGTGTGCTTTGTCCTAAGCCACAGTGCTTAGGGCTTGAAAAACTGCATCATCCATGCTGGGGATTCCCTTAATGTGAGGCCTCTTTTTCTTACCTCTATTACCATTTTAGCATTTATGTGTCTCTCTCCCTTCCTTCTTCCTACTCTCAAGCCTGAATAATTCACAATTATCAATTTTTTTTATTTTATTTTTTTTTGATGGTAGTTTACTGGACTGCATAACTGTAGACAGAAAGAGTTGTGGCACAAAATAGATTGCAAAAACATAGGCAATCAAGCTAACTTCTCATGAGAAGCTATTTGTTACCCTTAGGTGAAATGTGATGAGTGGCTATGTGTGTGCTCCTGATCTGTTGCAAAGTAAACACACCAGGTTAAAGAAGTGAAACTAGGTCGTTTTCCTGAGGGAGGGAAAGCAATAATGCTTGGGGCAGCTAAGGAGGGCAAAAGAAGTATAAGAATGAACTGCTCTGTCTCTATGTAATAATGAAATCCATACTTGAAGGTGGAGAGCATAGCGAAACCTGGAGCAAGGAGCACCCTGAATTTTAATCTTGGCTTCAGGAATAACTTATTGCATGTTCTCAGTAACAGATAACCAAGCCATGCATTAACAAGTGGGTAGCCTTGGTACTGCAAGTTTCGGGGGCTTTCTCGCTCATCATTACTTAAAGCACCACAGGAGAAAGTTGCATGGAAGGGTTAGTGCTACTTAGAGACCCTGAGATGTGTTGCTGCACTGATACATAAAGCTTTGGGTCATGTGAAGGACAGGGTAGCAGCTCGCCACTCCTTGCTGCTGATGCCTAGGAATGCTTTCAGGAACCCTGACAAAGGTGAAGCAGAGCACAGGAGTAAGGAGTGGTAAATACAAGGGAATAGAGGAAAGGGTAGCTATTACTGTAAAACAGTCATTGGAGACTGCAAGACTGTGTTTTCCATTTTATTTTTAAAAAGCCATGTACAACTCTTATCATTGTTTGATATGATACTTAAAAACATCAGTGTGGAGAGGAATGAAGAGCTGGATAAGAACCAATATGTCTCTATTCCATCCAGTTTTGTAACCACACAAAGTACTAATGTAATGATTCAGTTCTGGTATGACTTACCAACATTTTCACCTCTGGCTAGAGGCCATAAAGTTCAAGAAACTTCAAAATCCTGTCATACCTTCTCACTATTTTAATGGTGATTTGGAGGTTTTTTTCTTTAATAGAAAGAAATCTTCCTGTTCCTATAAATCCTCAATTTTCTGTTGCTCTAGGGCTCAGGAATATTTTCAATACATTTAATTGAAAATGTTGACCAGACTGTTTCATCTTATTTTTTCATGTCAGTAATATTGAATGAAGTCATTGCAATCCATAGTTTTGTTTATGAAAAGACACTGCTAAATCCCATTTTAGCTGCTGTGTGAGGTCAGCTGTGAATGCGCCGGGTTCAAATGGACTGATACACAAACACCTCCTTCATGATTGATGATTCTGGTGCTGTAATTTATCAAACTTACTGGATGTGGCATTTGCTCATCTTGGGTAATTGCCATCATTGACATGAGTGGAGTCATACTACTTTACACTGGCTTATGATTCTGTTCTTCATGCTGAAAAGCTCCTTCACTAATACCTCTGCAGTCTAATGGAGATGTCTTACTGTGGAGATGTCTTACTGTAAAGAGATTTTACCATTTCAAAATTTTCCCTTGCCATAAAATTTCTAGAGAGCAGAGAGAGGTAGGAACATTTTTATGGTGTCTCTCTGCCTGATTGAGTGCTTTAGATTTTTAAGCTGTCTGTGCAGAGAGTCTCCTCGGTAGGACGGAGAGTTTTCTCTGAGCATTAGTGAAAAACGAGAGGTGAAAGTCAGAGAGATAGATGTCACTGTCGGGGAATTACTACAACAATTTGCATGAGTTTGGTGCCTTTCATGCAGTATCTCAAGGCTCTGTGCTCTCAGAAGCTTTCAACTACAGAGACTAAGCTTCACTAAGCAAATATTGCTGACGGTGGAGACTTGCATTTATCAAGGGAGACTGAATTGTAAGTAGTGTGCAGAAAAAAGTCCACAGCAGAGAGTCACAGTTACACATGCATACACATGCATGCACAAAACATACAGAACCACTAAGCACGAGCAATACTGTGTGTTGTTGCTGTTTATTCTCTTGATGGAAATGACACTCTTTGATTTCTTTTTTGTTTAAGAAGGTGTTGCAGAGCCTCACAAGTGTGAGCTGTCAGCAATTGGTTTTGTTGTAAACAAATGAAAAGATGCTTTTAAAGATGTAGAGACTGAGTACTGTTGTTATATTTCTGCAGATCTTCATGCAGTCGCTCAATGTCTGAAATCAGTTTTCTATCTTAGTCTCTTAGTGCTTCTGTACATACAGGTTGAAGATTGCATTGTACTCCATCCTTGACTTTTCCAAAAACTCTACCAAACCGACAACCTGAGTATGAAAAAAACTTATTTCATTCCTAGGAAAGTCCTTTTGACAACTGGTGATTCTGTGTGGCCTGAAATGGTGTTGAGATGATTAATGTACCTTTATTTCAAGGAACTTCTTCTTGTTGACACTGCAGGGTTCATTTACCCCTTTTCACCCAAGTAAAAGAAATAAAAAATAAAAGAAAAAACTTATTCTTCCATTTGTTCAGGCTTATCAGTTTCTTGCCCATGAAGACTAATTTATCTTTTGCTTGCAATGTCACATGTTGCTCAATGACTCTGCCTTATTGCTATTCTTGAGCAAAACTGAGTCTCAGGTAATGTATGCTAGACAGATACTCATTTTCACCCCTGAATTTTCCTGGTATTTTGCCATCCTCATAATAATTGACCCACTATCACTGCTGCAGGGTTCATGTTAAAGAATAAATTTTTCTAGTGACATGGAACATTTAATGGTGAAGATGTTAATAATGTAGCTCTTTAAATGTGATTAGGCAGATCTGTTTAAAGAGGAAGTAAAGGGAAGGATGCATCTTTCCCCTCTTTCTATTCCTTCTCTCCCTCACCTCCCTCTTTTCATCTAAGCCTTTTATGGAGGAATGAGCATATTTGCTTTTAATTTAAGGAAAAATATTACTGCTGAGAAAGAAACAGGTTGCAGTTTTCTTCAGGATTTGTATCCAAACTGCTCCTGCATATGGCAATCAACATGCTTCTTCCAGGAACAGAGCAAACAAATTAATACCAACATCAATGTCCAATCAATGCTAACTATTTATATCAGCATTAAATTTTTGGCTACATATAGGTAACATCATTTTCAGGGTGGAACATCATTCCAGGTAGAATTGGTAGATCAAATTTGCAGATGCAAAAAAAAGTCAGAAACCAAACCATCTGGCCCTTGAAAGAACTTAAAAATGAGAGAGGGTGGCCTTGGACATCTGAGTCAGGACCCCACACTGTGTCTCAGTGTTAGCAGCCAGTCGCATTCATCAGGCAGGAAGTTGTCTCCTGAGGAATATTAAATATTAAATGCTAAGCTAAACAAAGAAGCATTTTCAAGCTTTACGTTAGTTAGCATCCATTTGGAATGAGATCCCTCAGTGAACCCAGACAGACAGGCATATTCTTCAGAGGATGAAGATGCTGGTCCAGCCCTCACATCCTTGTCTGCTGCAGGGATCTCCATTGAACTGTCTGCTTCTGAGAGGCCTTCAAGACCAAAGGATAAAGTCCTACTTTAGTAGCACTTTCACTGGTCAGGACAATAGTGACTGAAGATTTGTGAAAACAAATACCATTTTCATGATAAGGACTTTCCATGAGACCTGCTACAAGGGCCTGTAGTGACAGGACAAGGGGTAATGGCTTTAAACAAAAACACAACAGAAAGGTTTAGATTAGATTCTTCACTGTGAGGGTGGTGAGACACTGGAACAGGTTGCCCAGAGAAACTGTGGATGCCCCATCCCTGGGAACCTTCACAGACAGGTTGGATGGGGCTTTGAGCAACTTTCTCTAGTGGAAAGTGTCACTGCCCATGGTAAGGGAGTTTGAACTAGATTATCTTTAAGGTCCTTTGCAAGCCAAACCATTCTGTGATTTTTTGGGCAGAGGAAGAGAGATATTGGGGAACAACTTAAAACAGAAGTGACTAACAAGTTGTGTTTGTGCATGACTGCGTGAGAAAAAGGAGGAGGAGAATGGATCATGGCTGAAGAAAAGAAGGTCTTTCATCTGAAAGTTTCACACAGACTCCTGAATTGCACATATTATATGCATAAGGTGCAAAAGTTGAGCTGAGGAGAACACATGCCTAATTTATTAAGAAACAGCAAATCCCCAGCAGCAACCAAGAAGAAATTAAAATTGTATTCATCATAGTCATAGTTTAAAAATGATCTTAGCTTGTATGAATGTGAGGTCAAAATGGAATTTTTCCTCCAGGTATGTACATAAATTAGGAAGCATTAATAGGAAGTAACCAGTCCATTTATTTGTCAATAAGCATTCAAAGTGAAGGTTGAATGAGCCGATGCCAGAAGGAATGGAAACTAGTTTGCAATTCATGATTATGTAAAGCAGTTCTTGGTAGAATGAACTTCTTGTGACCTCCCCTCCCTCTTTTTTTCCCTTCTTTACCAACCTGGCATCACATATGTATTTAAATAATTTCCATTTCTAACAGTATGTTTGTGTTAGTTTTAATCAGTATGACATGGCTTTTGTATTGTTTATCCTGCTTCATCTTATGCTTCTCTTTAAATATGGAAAGAAAGAAAAAGTGCTATTTTTGGGTGTGCCCTTGCTCTAGAAATGTAGTGGTCTTCTAGTGATAGGAGTGAACATTTCCTTACTTAATTAGATAGAAGGACTGGGGCAAAGGGAGTAGTCAGGAAAACACAAAGGAAAGTAGGAAACACATGCTATCTGAGGAATGTTCTGTTTCACACCAGTTAATGTATTTTACTGTCTCAGAGAACTAGATGATACCAATTTTTCACTAATATTCACAGAATCAAAGAATAGGCCAGGTTGGAAGGGACCACAGTGGATCATCTGGTCCAACCTCCTGCTCAAGCAGGGTCATCCCAGAGCACATGGCACAGGATTGCATCCAGACAGTTTTTTATTATCTCCAGTGAGGGAGACTCCACAACCTCTCTGGGCAGTCTGTTCCAGTGCTCAGTCACCTGGACAGTAAACAAGTTCTTCCTCATATTCAGGTGGAACTTCCTGTGCAATTTCTGTCCATTGCCTTTGTTTTCCTTCTTTTACTGATGTGTTTGAAAAAGTCCTTCTGTTGTCCTTGACATCCTTGGCCAGATTTAATTCCAAATGGCCCTTGGCCTTCCTTATCTCATTTCTACTTTACAGGGTCTCTATATTCATTCCAAGTGGCCTGACCCTGCTTCCATCTCCTCTGTATTTTGTGCATATGCTTGAGTAATGACAGGAGTTCTTTATTCATCCATTAAGGCATCTCCCCTGCTTTGCCCAAGTTCTTTCTCACTGGGATGCACCATTCTTGAGCCTGGAGGAAGTGATCCTTGAATATCAGTTAAGTCTTGCTCTTCCCTGCAGGGTCTGTTCCCAGGGGATTCTTCCAGGAAGGTCCCTGAGGAGGCTGCAGTTAGGTCTCCTGAAGTCCATGGTTTCGATCTTACTTACTGACAACTAATTTGATGCCTGGTTTTCATAAGAAAGGTTATGGGTCTTTTCCAAAATCAAATCCTTTAAAGCAACCAAAAAATCTTGTTCCTCAGTGTAACTGGTCATGTTTTCAATGTTGTGGTCAGTGTTCCACAATGCTTTCTGTGTAAGTGGCCTGGCCAGAAGTGGAATTTCACCACTGCAGCAGCTACTGAGATAGGCATTTGGGGCCTTGATCAGGGGAGGCTCAGAACTTTTTTACACTAGAAATGCCAATAGCTTGTATGAACTGGAATGTTGTTTTTTTAGCCAACACTGAGTGGATAAATAGATGCTTGAGTGAAGACTAATTTAGTAGCTGTTACCGTCCTTAGGTCCAAGATATAATGAGACTGAGAACTTAGTTACATCCTCAGTCCTAGGAATTATCCTTCCTGGCTGTCACTGAGGCATAGCACATTAAGGTGTGTTTTGCAAGCAGAATAATTCATTCTTTAGTACTGTTGACTCAGTGTTTTCCACCTGTATGAAATGTGCTTTCAGAACTAAACACAATATTAATATTATTTTCCATGTAAAACATTTTGCTTTCACATGCATCTTAAAAATTGAATTTCAGAAAAGTTTCTGTTAATATTGTGGGGGTTTTGTAATTTTTTTTTAACGCTTAACACTCTGTCATGTTTACAGATGGAACACATTAAGATGATTTTGACCTTCTGGTTCAATAGAAATTTTGAATAAACTTTAATATCTTTCTCAATTACTCCTAATAACATTTTAAATTTAAAGGACAAAATTGAGAATTGAAAAAGTTCTGAACATTGGGCTATTATCCACAACCCCCTGCTGCTGTTGTTGATCTAAATGAAGGAACAAGGAAGTAACAAGATGTCAAAACTGTGAACTGGAACAAAACACTTTTAAAACCTCTTGCAATTTGAAATTTGTTTTTCAAGATGCATCAAGTTAGTTTGCACTCAGGATACAATATGAAGAAGAGTTTGTGCAGTCAGGAACTAAGATTTAATAGCCTGATAACTAGAGAACCTTACAGATAATGTCAAGGTGTTAATCTAACCTTGCTGTGCCTTTAATCTCTTGGTGTTCTGGAGAGTGTAAAAAACAAAAGCTGACTGTTTTAATATCACAGAGTAGTCATGGAGAAAAATTTCTTCCATCAGAGTAGCTTTTAAATAAATTATTAGTTGTGTTTTTTTTTACTTCAGTGGGGAAAAATAGCTCCAAGATGGATGTAAAGGGAAGCGAATTTACTAAATGTCCTGCATCTTTCCCTCTTGTTAATTAGTAACAGTCAAATGCTCTTGTTCTGCAGACAGTGACTACAAAGAAAAGGATAAAGAACTTGGGAAAGATTCTAGAGCTGAAATAATTAGGCAATTTATCATTCAGGGTAATTGGACTTGTACAAAGCAGCATTATTTACCATAGGTTTCCATTTCTTCTAACTGGTTGTGAAAAATACAGCTACATTGATTGGGAAATGCTCTCACTGCTTTTTCCAATATGCATTGTGCCAGGGATGCTCAGTTCAAAGTGTGGTGTTCCTCCCAGTGATTTCTTTTCCCTCAGTGATCTTCAGAAGCAGCCTTCAGCTTCTAAAACCTCAAACCAAAATTAGATTAAAGTGCCCAATAAGGGGTCAGAAATGGAAGGGAAAGAGAGAGGGGTTTCCACAGGGGAGTTTTCAGTTAACAAATGAAAGCCTTTGCTTTGTTTCAAAGGAAAAATTGCAAAGTGGAGGCACATCTTAATCACATTGGTAGCCAGCTGAGATGTTTATGCTAATTTCCAAAGGTATGTAAGTATAGGAATCAGGGGGTCCAAAACTCCTGCCTCTGTGATGTGAAAAACACAAGCATTTAAGCACCACCAGCAGATAGCTCTGATGTTGTTTCAGCGTCAGGGAAGAGGTAGGGAGTAGCCATGAGGGATTTCTTGAATTTCACTTCTTAATTTGCAGGCAGTATGAATGCCCCTTCACCCAAAGGTGAGGTTTTCCATTGCTTTTCTAAGGAGGAGGGCCCAGCCATTTTTTTGCAGTTTGCCAAATTACAGCACTCTCCCAGCTTTGTGATCTTGCCCTCCAATCTTGCAGAGTACGTCTTCGCAAGCAGCTTTGCTTGTGATGCGTGTTCCAAAAGTGTTCAAACTCCCTGAGTTTCATCACCAAAGTCTCTGTATGTGGTGACCCTATGGCTGGCTTTCTGCCAGACCCCCAGGGTGGTCTGGGGTGTCACATCCTGCTCCAGCACGTGTGGCTTCGAGCTGTGGGTACTTTGTGGTGCTGGCATCCCAGTGTTCGGATACATTTCCCTGGGCTTTAGGGCAAGGAAATCAAGTAGTGGGAGAAGTTGTTACTTAAAAGTGGTAGTGCTTTACCTGCCTGGTAGAAACCAGCCAGCGGAGATCCCTGCTGGGAGGAGAAGTCAAGGGGGGAATAAGATGATGTTTAAAAGCATTTTACTCCCTGCCTGTGAGAAATTCACAAATATGCACTGCCAGGCTGTCTTAGGAGGGTGCTGCAAAAATGCTTTAAGTGGCACAGCTTGACACCAGTTGCATGCATGTCTTCAGGCAGTGTCACAGGTTGTGGGGTTTTCCCCCAATGGCTTGTTATTTTAAAACTTTTATATGTGTTTGATACCTTCTGTAATAAGAAAGTCATGACTACCAGCAATTTCCTGTGGAAGTACAAGGAGCAAGTAGTAGTTGTTACCTAAAATACTGCCTGAGCAAACTCAATGGGAGATAAAGTGCACAGTTTGGATGCAAACTGAGAGTGCTTGATCTTTCGCCAAAGTAGTGTGTGAACTCCCACACAGCTAAGAAAGGTGTCAACATTTGTCAGCTTTTGTGCCATGTCATAATTTGTTGGCTGTTTACATTGATTACCTGTGCTGAGCTGAGCAGCCAGCTGAAATTTCAGACCCTTTGAGTTATTTGGCTTAGAGCTGAGATCCAAGTATCTTTGAAGTGACCCTACTTATTTACAAGGAATGTGCACGCTCTCTTTTTGCCCATCCCAGCAGGAATTGAGCAGCAGGACGTGGCTCCTGCACTCACAGCTCCATGAAGCGGTGTGGATGGTGGCAATCCCTTGCCAAGCCTTGTTTGCCATACTTCTGAGACGGTGCCTGGTGCTTCCTTGTCTCCTCCTTTTTTTTTTTTTTTTTTGCTTTTCTGATCCTTTTCCTGCTTTCCTGAACACACAGGTTTGTGCAGAGAGCTACCATGAGAAACCACTCTGCCCACAGGTGCTGTCATTGCTCGTCATTTTGCGTTGCAACTGTCGCCTGCAACTTTGCACAAGGGCTGTAATCCTCCTTACTTGATTCTGTAATGAAGCTTATCTGTTTGCTATATTTGTCCAGAGAGAGGAGTGGTTGCTTTACCTACAGGTCTCAACAATGTTTAACCCAAACAGTAACTATCAGGGAAATTATTTTCTTTCAGTTTGGTAACCTGGTGCCACTGCAGCACAGCAGACTTCTGACAGTGGGAACAAAGATATTATATATTTTCTAAATATTTTAGGTTATTTTAGCAGTTTTCATATGATAATATCCAAATTATACATAAATACTAACCTCTGAAAGTACCTGCAATCTTGCAATTTTAGTGTGTAATATTTCCTGTTTCTTCAGTGTGAGGCACAGAGAATTTAAAAGTTTTGGCATGGGAAACAGAGAACTCATTGAGCAGTATTTGCATGTTCTGGGTAACTCACATCCCACCAAAAAATACTTTGCAAAATCATCTGGTATTTCCCCCATGGATTGCAGTGAAAATACAGTGATTTTCATCAGAGATCTGAAGCACAGAAGTCAACAGGTCTACTGGGGTGCACGAATTAAAGGATGTGCACACATCACCCTATGCAAGTACAGAAATGCAAACTGTTTTCAATAGAGTTTTGAGTAGTCCCTGTAAAGCACATTCTTTTTCATTCTGCAGTGTGGAAGAAGAGGTATTGTCTATGAAAGTCATTAAACCATACATTTAAATTTTAGGAATTTGTTACTGTGCAGTCAAATCTTGTGTACAACCAAGGACACAGGACTTCTTTAACTCTGTTTAGTGTATCAATTTAAAAAAAAAAAATCATCCCCATTGTTTTAATTAGATGGCATAAAATGCCTTTCTTGACTTTGAAAATTAAGGATCCCAAGAAGAACATGCAAAACAAAATGCCTTAGTAATCTTTTTAATTGTTCTTGTTCCATTGTTGCAAGTTTTGTAATTCTAGAAATGTTGGGCAAAACACTATTTAACATATTGTCTTTATAGGGCTATGGACGCTTCTACCTTTTGTGTTAATTAAACATATAAATCCCACAAACTATATCCAGGGTAACTGCAAACCCAGAGCATGATTCTCAGTTTACATTTATTCCCTGTTTTGCTATTCCTGTAACGGGAACGGACCATCAAGATGTGTGTACATCAACCTCACAATTTATCTGCAGCAGGATTATCATCAACAGTTGCGCTTTCAACTGTGCTAAGGCCTGTTGGGGACGTTAATGAAACTGAGAATCAGGCTCCAAAGACACTTCTCTTCATTCTTACAATCCAGTTATTTAAAGGAAAGGAACAGTACTCATCATGCTTTCAAGGAGCACAAAGCAAAACCAGTAATACAGAAAATGACAAGAGGAAGACAAAGCAAAACATAACACACTCCGTTAAGTTAGTTTTCCTCCTATATTAGTGGGAAGAACATGGATGTTTTCATCATGCTGTGTTCTGAATTTGACATAAGAGGAGTAGCCCATGCTAAATAATAGCTTTTCTTAAAGAAATTAAAGGTGGAGTGGAAACAGTTTTCAATTCTTTTTTTGTTCACACCACCTACTTTTATATTCTCTCTTGGTCTGAAGTAGGAACCTTGATATAGGAATGTAGCGAATTTGATTAAAATTTGGATCTTACAAGAAGTAAAGTTCAGCTTGTGACACAGAGGTGCCTGTCATTTAAGAAATCTGCAAAGATTTGACCTGAAGCTTTGGGAGGGTGTTGTTTTAGTTCAGATCCTAAGCGAGAACCAGGCTGTGCTTTTATAATCAATCAAGAGGTTTCTGTTGCTGGGCTCAGGGTTGCAGTTGTACCAGCAACCCCAGAGGACCAGCTGCTCTGCTGCAAATTTGGGCTGATACTGAGGGGGAGTGAGAAGCACAATAAACACACAGGGTAGCAGTAAATGACAAGAGGATATGATATGTAACATTAACCAGGCTCAGTGTTTGCTTAGGTTGTGGAATGGTCTTTTAAATCAATCTTTTATTATCAGTGGAGACTTAGCAGTGCACTTAAATGGGGAACAGTGCAAGGGCATGGAGACTTGGTGCAAAGTGAACATCCTGCTTTCTTTCCTAGCTCCTCTTTTACAAGAAAAAAGAAAGGCCAGAACATTCAGATGTGAACTTTTTTCATTTTTGGTAGCCTTTGGAATTGGGCTTTGATTTCATCCCCATTCCTGCCATATGGCTTCATATCACCACCAGTCCTGACATCCTGCATAAATGCAGCTGGGAATATGTAATATGATTCCCCTCCTGCTTCTACCCTAACCATTCTGGCAGCAGTGGATTTACCCCAGTTTTGTTACACCACTTCTCGTAGTTAATTATCCTTCTCCTAAGTGAAGATTAGGTTTGTTTCTATTTTCAATTTATTGCCTTAGATTCCCATAAACTTCCATTGTTTTTGGACTGCTGTACAAAAGACCCTTTGCATAGGAAAAGTATTTTTTCTTTACTGTGTGACTATAATTGTAAACCACAGTGTAAACCACCTGTTAGTGTTTTCTTGTATTAAAACTGTACGTTCTTAAAATGATTATTTTTTTGCAAATTTATTTATATT
Source organism: Lophotriccus pileatus (assembly GCA_035583135.1). NCBI lineage: Eukaryota > Metazoa > Chordata > Aves > Passeriformes > Tyrannidae > Lophotriccus > Lophotriccus pileatus. The sequence goes on from JAWWES010000041.1 coordinate 62,162,367, forward strand.
TTTTTAGGAGTTGAATAGTATGTGTGCCTGCTTTCAGAGGTTCACCTATGGGTTTTTAACATCCTTAGATGGGAAGTGTTGCCTCAAGCTGGGGTTTAAGGTTTTGTTTTGTAGGAAAATCTGTTGTTACCAGATCTCTTATCAAGTCAAAACTAATTGCTGAAATGGTTGCTTGAAACTGAATAGAAATATGAATACTTCCTTTTGTATTTTTAGCCTTTTAAGGTTAAAGTAATAATTTTAATCCCACTAATACTCAGGCTCTGCAGAGCAACGTGGTAGAAACGTTTGCCGTGCTCAGGCAAATGTTAGATATGCAAATTCTAAGCAGTGAGTGCATTGGCAAACTCTATCAGGCCCTCATGTGCATTTTTATGCATCTAAATATATGTACACTTATATATCCTTCAACACTGGACTGTGCTATGGGATGAAAATTATAGACCAGGTCATTCTTGGTGGTATGTTTTTATGAAAAAGCTCTTAGGAGAACTTCCTTTTCCAAGCCAGCAGTGGGAGAGAGGGTTTAATTTCGATGTCTTATCCAAAGGGTACAACTCTTTAGTGGCTGAGTACATCTTGTCTCCTGGTCCAGCTCTGCATTTCTGTCAGCAATACAGTAATTTAACCAAGCTATGGTATTTTTACCTCTTCATTTTTGGACTGGAAGAGGCAAACAGAGAATCAAATAAGCCCATGTGACCAGCTGGAGCAAGGAGGTTTCTCCACTGTGCTAAGTGGTATTAGACTGCATGCTGGTCCAGCAGTGAACACTAAAGATCTTACCTAGAGCTGTTTGGGTCTGCTGCAGAAAGGAAAACTGTAGGAAATGGATTTACATTTGTTGCAGAGTGAGGTAGGAAACAGATCTGTAAGTTAAAAATCAAACAAGGCTTGTGGATGTATTCAGTCCGGATTCAGAGCAGGGAGAAGCAGAACCACCAAAGGAACACTAGGAGATATAATATGCAGTTAAACCCACGGCAATGGTTTATGGACTGGACAATCACTAGTTAAAGTTAGTTAATTATTTAAGAAAAAAATTATGAAGTATAAAATATTCAAACTGCATGTGCCTGATGCATGCCACTGCCACAAAGGCACCTGGCTTTTAAATTCTTGCCTGTTTATTACATTTTTTTGAAGCAAAGATGTTTTCGTACTAATGATGGGAGAAAATTTTTTGTAAAACAGTAAAAATAAACAAAATATAGGTGAGAATCTTCACTATTTATTTTTTCAAGAGAATGAACATGCCTGCTTTCTTTAAAATGAAAATAATTTATAACGTTTCTTAGCTCTCTCAGAAATGAATAAGTTACTAAGGGTTGTGATAATTGTGCGGAGAACCCGTTACGGTAACACAGTGTAGCTACAAAGTGACTGGGAAATTGGTGCCTTGAGTCTGAAATTAGATGTTGCAGTTACCAGGCGTCATTTCAGATTAGCTGTACCTGTCTCGTGGGCAGCTCATCGGGAGCCGCACTGGTGAGTCAGAGAGACCCACCATTTTCCTCACTTGGCCTGGCATAGACAGCTTAGCTTAGAAACAAAGGCGAAATAAAGATCGGGCTGTGCTGAGCTGTTGAGCCCAAAGACGGGGTCTGCCGGAGAATGGGTTCGTTGGAAACCTCAGCAGAAAATAAATCCTGCCTCCTGCAAAAGCTTGGAGATGATGTGAGGCAGCTTACATACCCAGTGACAACTCTCGAGTACCTGGCACTCGCCTGAACTCGCTGTCGACATCTGTACACCTGCTCTTAGCAGGCAGAAGGCAACATTTCTCCGACTGTACCTAAAAATGGCATTTCTCACAAAAAAAAAAAAAAAAAAAAAAAAAAGGACTGTTAGTCGCGGTATCTTCGCCAAAACCCATTTACATGTTGGCTGCTTAAAGACCCATCTGCAGTGTCGATTGCCTGACACCAGTTCACTTCCTGTCCTAAATTGCTGAAAAATTCCAATGCATAAAATGCTGGCGCCATGGTTTTTTTTGTTGAATGCATGACCCTATTCCTCCCCACGTCTGTTCTGTGTGCTCTTGCCTCACTTTCCTGTGGCCTGCCCTTCTGGGTCCCCGTGACAGAGCTGGGTTGGGACCTATGCCTGCAGACTCCAAAGCTGGCACTACCCACCTTCTCTGCTTGTGATGCCGTATATACTCCAATTTTTGTCATCATGATCTGAAGTCCTCACCCCATCTGAGAACCTTTGGTGGGTATGCATGAGTAGTTCGAGTCTCCTTGGGGAACAGGACTATCTGAATGTGGAGGCACACGTTTTGAAAGTGCACTGAGATCCTTCAGGGTGTAAGTTTTATAAATGACAGATATTATAAATCCTGACTGCCTAATGGCAGGCACTGGAGTGGAACATTTTGTCATCAGTGCTTATTATCTCAAGATTCTTAATTAGTTTCATTGATAATTTTGTCGCACTTGAACGTTTCAATGATTAAATATTTCAGTGCTTGTTTAGTGGAAAGTCTCTTGGTTGTGTACAGCAGGACATAATACTGACTCCAGATAGTTGTTGGAGAAGTGGTGCTCACTGTTCTTTTTGCAGCCCCTCGTGGGAGCTGCTCCCTGAGTGCTGAGTATGGGTCTCATCACAGCTGATGGCAGAAAACTGAGGTGGGTGACTTATGGGTACCAGAAGGGGGAATGGTGGAAATGCCTAGTTTTGCCTCTTAGCTTTGAACACAGTATTTTTCCTCCACTGCCCAGTCACACCATTCAGGTGTCCCAGCTGAATGCACAGGAGTCATTTGCCTTATTCCTGCAGAGAAAGATATTTCAGCTAGATGGGTTTTCCAGATTTAAAAAATTATACCTGGAGGAGGCTGCCTGCAGTTTTCTTTCCATCTCCTTCACACTTATGCTGAGGACAGCAGGTTCCTGTGTCATCATGGCTGTGGATCAGTGAGTCTCCCTTTTGCATTTGCTGTGCACATCCTCAGCTCCTTCCCACCCTCCTGGCTGGGGTGAGATGTGCATCAGCATCTGCTGGGGACCAGGTGGATGTTTGTGCCGTGGGGATGTGCACACATAGGCAACCCAGCCAGCAGAGCACAGGGCATATGTTAATCCCTCGAAACACTGACCATAGTTCATGTCTAAGGTAAAACCTCTCCTGAACCCCAAGGATTTTCACTACAGCATAGGGCATGTCTAGTTCACATAGAAGAAAAAAAACAAACAAAACAAAACAAAAAAACCCAAACAAAAAAAAAAATCCCAACCACCTAAAATCAAAGCACCAAAACCCTTTAAAATGCCACTTCTCATAAGTATTTACTTAAGCCATAGGCCTGAATGCTGAATGTCTGTTGTAAATTGATGGTATAAATTCTCTGCTTGCTTCAGAAGACAATTTGGCTCTATGCCTTGTGACTTGTAAGAAGATAATATTTTAAACCTATGGTTAGAAGACACAGTACGTTCATATCATTGGTTTAGTTAGTTTTCTTTTTTCTTTTTTTTTTTTTTTCCTTTTTAGACCAAATTGTGGGGCTTTATTCAGACCCCTGTTCCTTAAATGTTCCCCATAGGTGGAATGTAATTAAACTCCCCTGGCATCTTGTCCTGCTGGGATTTAGGCTAGGAACAGATCTTTAGGAAGCATAAAACAAATAATGTGAAACCTTGTTAAAAGAGTTGCCAGAGAATCGGCTCTGCTTCATTTACAAGCTGATAGTTTTGAAAATCTGCCCTTTCTCCTTTTATGAATTGCTTTCTAGAAATTGTTAATTCATCATTTAAGCACCGGAGGTAAGGGGGAACCCATGAATCTTTTGCTCATGGACTGAGAATTCACATGTCAAGAAGCACTTTCTGTCGCAAACCCTGGCTTTTACTTAAAATAATTTGATAGGGAAGGCTCTGCCCTGACAGTATTGACGATGGCAAGCTCTGAGAACAATGGCACATGCAATGGATACTTGAGCCTTCACCATGGTGACGTGACAGTGACCTGTCCCCTGGGAAGCTGCCAAGACTGAGGGTGTGAGGCAAATCCTTCCCCAGGTAGGTCACAGGTAGTTCCCCTCCACACAGCCCTGTGAGCACAGATAGCCTTGTGCTACTTACGTGCATAAGGTTATTCCCTCAGCTACTTCCATCTGCAAAAACAAAATAAAACATGAGACCTGCTTCTAATTTCTAGGGGTATAAATATGGAACAACCTTTTCAGCTCAGGGGTTTACTGTGCTGTAACCAGGAGGAGAATCTCTCCCTAGCTATTGCTTGACTAATGGGCATCAAAGGTGAAAGTGAAGTGATAGGAGTTTGGGATCAGCACCTAGTGAGCTAATGCCTATTGCAAAACAAACTGTACCATAACTTGGACTGCCTTTGATGATCCTCCTGCCTTGGGATTTAAAATGTTTTCTTTGGGATCAGGAAGACACCTAATGCTGGGTATGATGTATTTCTCACTTGCCTTATATGATACTGGATATGATTCCACTTTTCTACAAACTCTTGCAACAATGAAACAAGAGTCCTTCTTGGTTGGCAAAATCTGTTGCTGTGGTTGGTGGAGCAGAACTCACAGCCTGGTAGAAGTGAAGAGTGTTGTGCTGCTCTCCTCACGAGAGAGAGACTTCAGTTGCTGAGACCTAAGGTGGAAATTAAGTTGTCTTGTAATAGTCCTTTGCTAGGTAGGTTTTCTTAGGAGAAACAGTATTAAGAGATTTTTTAAACCAGTTGGGGAAAAGCATACAGCATACAAGGCTAGGAGCATTAGTAGTCCAGTCAAAAGCAGTTTTTAGTGGTTTATTTATTAACTCTGCTAATTTCCTTTTTTTCCCCCATATTTTTATCTGTACCAATTGCTTTAGTGTCTGTGTGTGGATATACAGGTGATTACCACACTGCTGTACTGTAAACAGAGTACAGGTCACCACAAAGTCATTGCTCCCCCTTCTTGGCTCTGTTATCTGTCCTTGCTTCCATGCTCTGTACCTCCTTCATGCTCTTCTTTGTAATTTTTGGTCTCACCATGACTCCTCATCCATGAGAGTGCTGGGCTCTGAGCTGCTTTCAGTTTGTTGAGGAAGTTTTCGTGTCAGTCATGTGTGGCATCAAAGTGATCATATGGGAAAATACGAAACAAAATAGGACATTCCCATAAGTACTGTGATCTGAAATCACACTCACTCCAGAGACCACCCATAATTTACAAAAAATAAGTACCCAGTTCAATATGGATAAAACAATCCTGTCTGTATATCTCTTTGCTGCTAATAGGAATATTAGTTTTCAAGAGCAATCCATTATACTATGAAGTACCTTACTTTGTTAGACAAACAAGAAAACCCACACTTTTAATCTCCTGAAGCTTTTAATGGCATCACAGGATGCAGGTGCTTGAGATACTGATACCTACAGCAGAGGGATGAAATGGCCTTAGCTTCTCCTTACTGCTGGGCTGAAACCAGCAGAAAACCGAGCAGTGCCATTTTAAGAGGATTTTGCCAGCAAGGACATTTTTTGTAAGCACATCAGGTGCATGCGCTTGGGCAATAACGGCTATAGATGAGAGAGAGTTCTGTGCTTTGAGCACTCTGGATTCTCTGTAACTGTGTGTTAAATTCAAAACAGTGGTCTAAAAGAGTACCTTCATCAGTAGAGACTGCTAAAGGGGAGAATGAGAGTGTTGTGGGAATTAGCTGAGGCTCTGTCACCTCCTAGGTACAGTATTTGGGGGCCATGGAGGCTTCAAAATCAGCTGCTAAAGTATGGCAGGAGAAAGAGCAGCAGCAAGCTGGGGAGCCGGCTGCTCACCTCTCTGTGTAGCCAGAGATAAATTGCTGCAGCAAAATTGCGAGCAGTGTCTTGTAAAGAAAACAGAGGAGCTGCTCAGGGGTTGAGGAAGACGAGCTATTTTTTAGGGCTGTCGGGAGCAGAATGGAGTTCAGGGTGTTCTGACATGTTCCAGCTGCAGCAACAGTACAAAATGGGGGCAAGTAGGCTCACCCACAGCCAGGGAATTATACTATAATTGTATGTGGCTATACTTTATGAATTGTCCCTTTGTATACAGGCTGTTTGCGTGGCATGTGCACGGTGTGGGGATGTTTCTGTGCACACAAAGTGGCGAAGCCAGTGTTTGCTGCCATGCTTCTGCATTTTCTCTAATGATCATTGTAAATTTGCCTCTTCTCTTTTTGAACTACGCAGCCAGCACTGTAATAAAATGCTCTTTGTGAAGAGAATATTGAAGAGCAGGGGGGAAAAAGAGGGCATGGGTGTGCTTAATGAAAAAAGATTCTCTGCACTATCGCAGGTGCAGTTGATGCTGTTTAGAGCAGTCACTCATCTCACTCCAAATAAATAGTAATGACTGTTTCCTGTGACTGTGCTGTGAATCATACTCAGTCCATGCAGGGGAGTAGAAAATAAAGCTGCATGCAATCCACACGAGATGATGGCTCTTGTAATATTCAGCAGTTGGGCCTGGTTAGAAGCGTTTCATTATCTCAGAATTAAGAGAGAGCTTCCTGCTGTCACAAAAGCTTGTTTATTCTTCTGCCCTCCCTCCCCCTCCCTCCCTTTTTACTTTCTTTAACACTTATCCCTTCTCCCTTTCTCCCATCTCTGAAATGTTGGTTTAATGTTTCTGAGCAGAACTGCAAGGTCAAATTAGGGACAGTGGCCCTGGAAGTACATTAGCCATTTATAGCATGGTTTTTGGCTTAATAGGAGGGTGCCTGAATTTTCTTTTATCTTTTGCCCTCAGCTTCTTTTCTTAGCTTATACTTAAAAGTTATCAGGAAGAAGTAAAAGAAGCTGACCTTCTTTCCCATTTCTCAGTGAGCTTCAGAGCTTTTTCCCTTATCCTTGGCTTGCTCCAAGGTTAATCAGTGGGAGTCTTTCAGTGAACTCCAGTTGCTGTTGTTACCTTAAGCCACGACTGAATCGCCCACAAGTAGCTCTCTGTGGGTGCAGATCTGTGCTTAAGCTGGATGTTAGAAGCCAGCTAGCAAACACGTAGTGAAACCAGTTAGATTCCCTCCTGGACTGGAGAGGTGAGCTAGAACTTCTTGCTTAGACCCTTAAGGAGGAGGCCAACAGCCAGAGCCTGCTCTTCAGGCTCCACCACCTCTGCAGAGTGGCAGTGTGGGATCAGTAAAGCCTATGTGAGGCTCATGTGAACCTACATCATGATCTTCCTTTGTAGTTGGTGGGGAAGGACACACAGAGAGGGAGCTGTGTTGTGTCTTAAGGTCTGAATGATCCCCTGAAGACTTTTCCTTCCCTGTGGGTGAGGGAAAAAGACAGCCTAAGGTAGCCACATTTCTAACATAGGTGCCAAAATAAGATGTGTTGAAGCTGCACGTGCCTTGCTGCTTCCAAAGCTGTGGAGGATGAGACACACACAAGTTCCTAAACCACTGTATGTCTTATTTAGAATAAGCATGGATAATGTGTCCCTGTGTGCTGTGCCTCACTGCAGTCAGGATTGCTGAGGCATCCCACTTGAGTAATCAGTTCCAGTCAGCAGAAGCACACAGCTGGAAAGTTGAAGGTCCATCTCAAGCCAGGTGTGATTCATAAAGCATCTCATCTCAAGAAGAGCTCTGACTCAGGTTTTCACAACTGGATGATTGCTTTGATTCCTTATGGGTGAAGGAGGATGATCTGGGTTGTGCAGCCCTTCAACATGGCCCTGCTGTGCTTAGTGACCTGCACATTTGACACTAAATGGATGCAGCCAGGGTCTTTATGGGGTATCTGATTTCAGCTGATAGAGGGACCTGTGTGATCCTTCCTGGCTCATCTCCAGCAAGTTCTGAAGCTAGAGGAAGAGGTGTACTACCCTAAGGACACTGGCTTACATGGACAGTGCCATCCTGGAGGGTGAATTCATGAATACTAATGAATTCATTAGACCTCCTAAAGCATCTCTGTTTTAGTAGTGTTTGCCTCAGCAGCAGTCAAGACGGTTAAAAGGCAATTGCAGCCACTGAAATACGTAGCAAAATTATTATCAGAAGATGTCATTTTTCGTAAATGTCAGTATGTAGATTTTTTATGGAGATATGGTGACAGGTAGTGAATAATTTAACATAAATTTACATAATATAGTGCAGCTGTTAATTTATGGCCATATTAGACTACAAGGTTATGTATCTAATGGCTTTTGGTCTCCTCTTTCTTTTTTTTTTTTTTTTTTTTTTTAAGTTAAAACTTTCCCTAAATTGTCCCACTTTACTCATAATTCTTGAGACACCTGTCTTCCCTCCCTCATGCCATACAGAAGGCTGTGCATGTCATACCCTTTTTGTACCCATATGATTCACAGCAAACTCAGTCCCATCTCCAATCTCAATCCTTTGAAATCAGTGTACACCTGTTTTTATTCAAAGCAGGCCTGTGAGGGTCAAGAAGTGCTGTCGCTACTGGTTGACTTGCATTTCTCAAGGCTGAGCTCTTGCTTCTCTCTTGTTTGAAAAGCTGAGGGTGTCCAGCTGAAGCTTGCTGCTCAGTAGTTCAAAGTCTCCACCTACCTTCCCTTTCCAAAACAGTCAGAGGAGTTGGCTTCCACTCAGTGCTTGGCGTCTGCAACTGAGGATAGATTTTCCCAAACATTTGCTTGGTGACTTTCCATGGTACAAATACTTGCATAAAGTTTAGAGAGATGTCTGTGCAGGACACTAGTATAGAGGCGAGGCTGTGTATTGGGTTTGCTTCTGTGAGAGGGGTGGCTTCTGTGAGAAGCTGCTGGAAACTTCCCCTCTGTACAACAGAGGCAACATCAGCTGGTTCCAAGACGGATCCACTGCTGGGTGCGTTAGTGATGATGGTAGTGCCTCAGGGATAACACAGTTAAGAACACGGGAAAAGCTTACACAATGGAAGCAGCAATCAGATAAGAGTATAGAGAGAAACAGCTCACAGACACCCAGATCAATGAAGAATGAGAAGGAGGAGGTGCTCCAGGCACCAGAGCAGAAACTCCCCTGCAGCCTGTGGTGAAGACCATGGTGAGGCACACTGTGCCCCTGCAGCCTGTGGAAATCTGTGGAGGAGCAGAAACCCACCTGCAGGCTGTGGAGGATGCCATGCCAGAGCAGATGGATATGCTCGAAGGAGGCTGGCCCTGAGGACCCATGGGGACAGGAGTCCATGCTGGAGCATATTTGCTGGCAGGACTTATGACCCCATGGGGGACTCATGCTGGAGCAGCCTGTTCCCAAAAGACTGCACCCCATGGCAGGGACCCACACTGGAGCAGTTCATATAGAACTGCAGCCTGTGGGAAGGACCCATGTTGGAGAAGTTCATGGAGAATTGTCTCTCGTGGGAGGGACCCCATGCTGGAGCAGGGGAAAAGAGTGAGGAGTCCTCCCTCTGAGGAGGAAGGAGCAGGAGAAACGACATGTGATGAACCAACTGTAGCCCCCATTCCCCATCCCCCTGCACCACTAGGAATGAGGTGGAGGTAGGGAACTCTAGAATACTGAGCCCAGAAAAATGGGAGGAATGGAGGGAAGGTGTTTTTAAGATTTGGCTTTACTTTTTATTATCCTACTCTTGATTTGATTGGCATTAAATTCAGTTAATTTTCCCAAGTTGAGTCTGCTTTACCTGTGATCCCTCCCTGTCCTTATCTTGACCCAAGAGCCTTTTGTTATATTTCCCTCCATTGTCCAGCCAAAATGGGGAATAATAGAGAAGTTTTGATGGGTATCTGGCATCTAGATGGGGTCAAGCCACCAGAGACTTGAATCTAGAGGGGCTTGATAGGGCATATGTTGTGGCAGGGTCTCTAGGAGTACTTGATCTCTGGATCAAGTATTTATGGCCTCTGCTGCTGCTTCCAAGCTGGCCTAAAGCTCCATGCTGATGTCATTTTAGCCAGAGACATCCAGCTTGTGGAGCAGAGCAAGAAAAAAGGTATGTGTATAACTGCACTTGATGCCTCTGAAAGTTTTACCCATTTAGACACTTGAATAAGACTCAAGCTTCCACAAGATGTGCCTTAATACCAGTATGATACCAGCACGCCCAGCCGTTTGAGTTTCAGATATTTGGCTGCCCCTTGCGTGACATCTAGGTGGGAGGTGAGCTCACCCTGAAAGCCTACTGCAGAAATTAAATCCTCTGAACATCCAGGGCAAATGGATGCATTTGTATAGTGAGGAATTAGGATTAGAAGTCAGTATTCCTAATTAGAGCACAGGCCCTTCTTGCAAGGCAAAGAAGTTTGTGTCCACTTTGCTGCAAATATTACTTCAAATATTTTTAAAATGCCCCTCCACACACCTCCAGATGGACATGAGAAAGGTTCATGTCCAGCAGGTAGGTTTTCACTAATGTGTAATAGAATAAGGTTAAACTGTGTGAAGTTTTACACGTAAACTTTGGTTAAACGTGGTTGGGGCAGAGGATTATTTGTCCTTTTGTCAAGGATAATGGAGTGAGGGTTTTTTTTAGTTTTCTGCAGAGAATAATAATAATAATCAGCAAATTTTTTTCAGATGTTGTACAATGTGTACAGTTTATGTACACCCCGTCTTATGACAGTGGCATACACCCTTGCTTAATTTGCAAGCCTCTGTAATCCTGGAAGAGAGGGGAAAGAGTGATTGTTCCATTTCACCCTTATTCCTGCCTTTATCACTGTGTCTCTCTCGAGGCCTTGTGGGAATTAGAAAATCCTGTGCCATTGACCTCAGGGACTATCTCCATTCTGCATGGAGTCACAAAAGAAGCCATCTCCTCTGCTAAGGTAGGTAAAGCTCTGAGAGCACTGAGACCACTGTGTGTTTTTCTGTACAGCACTGTGGAAAACAACTGGTGTTTTAAAGAGCAAGTAAGAGAGTAATTGTTCTCTACTGTCTTACAGTGGAGGGGAGAGCAAAGGAAACATTTTGTTACATACAAAAGGATAGTTCATCTTCCCTAAATGAAATATTATTTCTTTAGTTTCAAAGTTTCCAGCAGACACTGGCTTCTCATCTCTCCAACCAAGAAGCAACTAGCCTTATTTTCCTAAGGTAGTTCTCCATATGCTTTGTTTCCTCATGCAATATGAAACATCATGTGCACTGTTACCCCTCTGGGTCTGATATGTTACACCCATGGCTGTACCCCCGGCTCAGCGCAGAGGTAAATTGTGCTGATGGAGCTCTGCAGACCTTCTCTTCGAGCTCACCACAGCATAGTGACAGCAAGGGAATGTCTATTTGCCTCTCTAGGGAAGGGTCTCCATTAAATACTCAATGTGTTCCTAATTGCTCCATCTTGCTGTCCCACCTCTGGTTTAAGCTTCTCTTCGTAGCCAGAAAGCAGGGAGAGCTGTGGTTTAACAAGATATCCCTACCCCCCATGCCTGTTGTGTTTCTAAAACTCCTGATTCAATAATGTATTAGCTTGATTCATAGAAAAACAGTGGACCAAATGCCTGCCTTTCTTCTCATGTTTCTACCAGGCTTCCAGGAATGAAAAGAATTAGCACACAGACAGCTGATTTCCCTAGCATACCACAGAGCTGTATTTAGTGTGGCCTCAAACCTAGACTGAATTCCCCCTGGATACCATACAAATGTTTAATAATTAATGTCTCTTTTTAAAAAATCAAAGGGGGTGAAAAGAGGTTGATCTATCCCAGCAGTTCTTGACTGAGGGATAGTAATGGATTGAAGAAGCCTAAATTCTTCCTACCCTCGAATATGTCTTGTCAGGCACAGTAAACAAACCCTGCATTTTTGGGACAGTGTTGCTCAGCATTCCTGGAGCACTAATGGGAATATTAAGTATAAAACAGCTATGAGTCACTGTGGTTCTTATTCAAGTCAAAAGCATAAATAGCACTTCTCATATATCCATGCTGTGTCAGTCAAAGATACTGCATTTCCTTTCCCCTCTGCCTCTAATAAACATCCGCCGACCTTAAGCTGCTATATACAGGAAACAGCCTGTTGGTTATTGTGTAAAACTGATAAGGTCCCCTGGGATGCTTTATCTGTCTCTGTTGTGTGTATAAATTTAGCTGCAGTCATTGTAGGTTTTGTTCTTTTACCCTTTTTCCTCTCCTCCTTTTTTAATGCCTGCTAAGTAAACATGGCGCTGTGGATAAGGGGATAAAGTAATTATCTAGCATAATAAGATCAACACCCAGAGACTTAAGATTCCATCAATACACTTTGCCTTTCAGTTCTGCTGCCTGCATTTTTCTTACAAATAATGTGTTTCTCTGTTTTGAAATGTATATCTGTTATTTGTTACTGTACCCTACTCACATCCCCATTTCACGCAGTTGTAAACTGCAGCGGACCAGAGTGCCTGTCACTATGATTTTGCTCAGAGACATGATGGTATTTACAGAAATACTCTATTTCTGTCTTTCTTTGTGGCAGGTTATGGAGGTTTCTTCCTTGGCACAGTGCTGAGAGATGGTAGCCAGAATTATCTTTTTATGTGATGCTCTCAGGAGCTTGAGTTCTCAAAGCTGTAGAGCAATTAACACTCTTAATACTTCCAGTGCTGTTAAGGGTTTGTTGTTGGGAGGGTGGAGCTAGGGTTTGGGTTTGTTGTTTTGTGTTTAAGAGTCGCATCTTTCATTCTTAATTGTTGGTACACAAGCCAAAAATATGGTTGGTGGTGTCTCAAAGATGGCTTCAGCTTCCGGGTGTGATGTGCATGGTGCAATGCTGTTGTTCCTCACTTTTACCTGTGGTCTGCTCCGTACTGAAAGCATGTTGGAGCTGAAGGATGTGTCTGGATGCAGCAATCCTTCCTTACTCTGCAGTCTGTCAAGGGCTGTTTGAATTGAGTTGTCCTGAGATGACTCAAGCTCTTTTTAAGATTCACTTACAGCCTTCTGTTATCACTCATCTTCCATTCAGGAGCTGGTGAGCCTGATGCCCTGGAGTATGTCTTTTGTGTAATTCTTCTTTATGCAGCTCGGAGGTAAACACCTCAGGGTGCATTTTATGCTCAGTTTGTGCAAGTTCAACTAATTTGGCAGGGTGCTGGACAGAGAAGATTCAGGCCAAACATTTTACCAGCTACTTCTTAAAGGCTGAAGTGGTAGTTGGACAAACTAACAGGCATTCGTGCCTTGAAAAATCCCCTGCAATGTTCTGGCCTGACTCTCACTGTCCCTTAGTGGAAACTGGGCACCTGTATACTGGTTTTAGCTTTCAAAATGTCCTTTTTGGTCTCTTTCCCTGAAGATGGCTGAGTGCCTCCCCTTATTGCTAAACAAGCCAGTGGGGTCTTGCTGCTGCTCCTGTAAATACTGTTATGGCTGCATATGGGGTGTGTTGAGGAGCAGCAGAATCACTCTCAGTTCCATGGCAGAACATCTATCACTGTCCTGAGAAGATAACAGCCTACAGGACAAAAGAAAGCGAGAAACATTCAATGGGTTATGCCTTTACCAACTCCAGACACAAAAAGATGCTGTGTTGGGATGCTGGTCATACGCCCCGTGTGTGCTATAGAATGCCTGCTGCATAACCAAGAGAATGGGTTTGTTTAGCTTTTGGTTAGCTGAGTAACCATGGTCTGGATGACAGGACAAGTTAATTATCTGGCCACTGATCTAGTTCAGCCCTCACTGACCTTTGTGCTCCTGGTGTGGTTTCCATTACTCTTAGCTGGCTCAAAGCTGGCTCAGCAGGTATGCCCACATTAGTGGCCTTAGCTGCAGTATAGATTTAGTCTAAGAAGCTTGGTGTGGTTTTCAGAAAAATGGAGATGGGATTAAAAAGTCTTTAAAAATTGTAAGCTAAAAAAATCCCCGAAACATCCTTTTGGCATCTTGTCCTTATATCAGCTTCCCTAGGGCAAGGGCTACACCTCCTTTAATATTGAGAGGTTTGGGAAATCTAACTGAAAGTCATCTGAATGAAAAGATCAGATAAAGTTTTCAGGGCACTGATGTTTCACAAATTTCCTCCCAGCCCAACACAGTACCTGCATTTACGCTTGCAAGGCAGTTGTTGGAGGTCTTCCACAGTGTCTGGATATTTGTCCAAGCCAGCCAGAGATGAGGAGCTTGCCCTGTTTTCTTCAAAGATGATTTTGTCGTGAGTGGTACATAAAAATGCATTAGTACTTTTTGTCAGTAATGAACTTCTTTGTTCATTAGGTTAACATTGGCTGCTGTCACTAGTAACTACATTTTGATGAGGAAGAGAACATTCTGAAATTGTGGAAACCTGGCACTCTTGGGTATAATTCACAGCTCATTGAAGTCGGTGAACAGACAGACTTCTGAATTCAGGTCCCATTCCGAGCTAAGGCAATTTACCCTGGTTGAAGACCTGCCCCTGCTTTCCCCATGTGGCTACTCAAGTGTAAAATGCAGCTGCTGCTGGCAGGTTTTCTTCTTCCATTTAGAGTTCTGAATCCATTCAGCATTATTTTCAAGGCAACAACACAGCAATTGAAGCTTTGTTCTACCTCCCCAAATTAAACATAATTCTCTTACATCATTTACTTCCACTTGCTGGTTTGCTTTCATTTGACCTGCTAACCATGTCACACAGCATTAGCTTGTAAATGCTGTCACGAACTTGGTTTGAAGGTTTGTGCCAGGTCAGTTGTAATTCCCTGTTTTTCTCTTGCGTGCCAGAACAAGCAGAGAAATGTATATCATAGGTGTGAACCCAAGTAAAATGAACTTTAAAATTTAAAGAGTTTTCTGTCAGCAAAATAAGTGAACAGGTTCTTGATTACTGTCATGGTTTAAATCTACTCTTTTGCTTTTAAGTCCCTCTTGTTTATGGTGTTTCTGATTAAAAAAAAAAAACAAACAGATTTTTATAAAACACGCAGAACTGATTTTCACAGTAAATAGTTCTGTGTACAAATTCCACTTGTTGCTTTGTGGAAGAATTATGGATGTGTTTTTTAAAAAGCTCCTTCTTCATTATTTCCTTCTCAAATAACAATTGTACTTATTTTCATACAAGCCTTCTTTTCCTGCACAGTACATTTTAATAATTTACACATCCCTTCTGCATGGGAACCAAAGAGCAAAGCAGACTTCCTGAGGGAGTGTCGCTGCAATCCTTATTCCTGTGATTATTGCTGCAGTACCACTGAGAATTTCCACCCTAGAGCTGGATTTTATTGGGGCATATGATGTTCAAAAAACCTAATAGGACGTAGTTTCAAAAAAGCATACAATGTGTACTTAAACTGACAAAACAATATGGATTTAAGATTGTATATTGCAGTTAGAGATGTTGACTTTTCCTAGTAAAGGAAAAGAAGATGGGTTGCTCTGCAGTAAAACAACACTGAACTGATTAGGACTCTGCATAAATACTCGAGTTCCCAGCATCCCTTCTGTGGCACTAGGGCTTGGATGTTTCCTAAGGTCACCGTCCAGGTATGGTCATGTAGTTCTCTAGGTGCATATGAGCTGAATGCAGGACAGCAGCAGTTGGTCAACCAACCTTTTGTCTGCACCACAGTTTACATTCCCTTCAAATCTGCAGGCCTGCATAGTTGCCCCCCACACCTGCCTCGGTCAAAACAACCCTAATCAGCATGAGGAAATTTCAGTTTAGTGTGAGGCTTCATCGTAAAGTAGTAAGGATTTTGGACTGAGTGAGTGGAGTGCAAATACCTGAGCAGATCTGCTGTCAGGATCTGAGGGGCTGGCAGCTTGCAGGTGAGGGTGGTGATGAGTGATGGAAGCAGTAGCTCCATCCAGCTCAGACACACACACAATGCACAGTGTGCCTCTGACCCAGCCTTACACTGACCTGCCCCAGGTACTACCACGTGGCAGCACTGTCTCGTAAAGCTGCTTCCAGTGGCTGCTCTGGTGCATCCTTGTGAGCATGGGCTGCTGAAATGAGACTACTCTCCATTCTGAGTAAAGAAATTGCTTGAAGGGAAAATGCAATCTTAGACTTCTACACCCCTTTCTTAAGAACCCAGGAAGACTATGTGGGTCATCATAATGTGTGCTTTCATGTGGAAGCAGACCCTTGGAATCTCATTTGAAAGGATCCACAAAACTCCTTCTCCACACAGCACCAACATGTTGTGTGCCAGGCCTTCATAAACAACTAGAAATCTCTATTAAAACATCACTAGCTGCAATTATAATGTATCACAGGAAGAAAGAAAGAGAGATCAAGATCTCAAGTCCTGGCAGTAGCGAGTCATTTGTTAAATAAAACTCATCTTTAATGATCAAAGCTGTTATTAGTACATTGGTGAGTGCAGATGTCTTTTTAGTGGTTTTCATTTTCAAATTAACCTTTTACTAGTGAATGAAATCTTTCTAAACTAGAGGAAGAAATTTATATATTTGCAGCTTACCATGTCAGTGGAAGTCATAAAAACGGGGCCTTTTCCAAGTGCTAGTTTTTCTGAAAATTTAATTTCTCACGATGCTCCCATTAGGCAATGGTTGAGTCTGCCATCACACAATCCTGAGTCACTTCCCCAAAGCCATCAGTTTACTCAAGGTTTCCCTTGGGTTCCCACAGGCAGCTGCTGCAAAGGATTCTCGCTTTACTTCTCCAGGCTTGTGTGTTGTTTGGTTGCTCTTTTAGTACAGCCTTGACCTCCAACATCTTCAGATAGGAGCAGTGCACATCACAGCTGGGATACGTTTTCCTTAAGGATATTGTATTGTGGCTCTTTTATGTGAGTGGATTGAACTTAATTTAAGGGGAGCAGAAGTAGAATGAAAGGGAATTTTCAGTTTCCTAGGGTAAAATGAAGTGAAGTGTATAATCTTAACTGTTTGTTTTAACTCTTGCCGCAGTCTCTGACTTTCCCTAAAGAAAATCCTTTGTCTGCTGGCAGTGACTGTAGAGTGGTTTATAGCTTCCCATGCTTTAGCTTTGCATCATAAGAGAAGTGGTACATATAGGCAGTGCTGTAGGCAAAGCATTTTATGTTGTAGTGGGGAGTGTTTTCTCCTTTAAAAATGTCAAGCTTAATACAGTGATGCAAAGGAGCAGGGCCTCCATTAACCCTCCCCAACAAGGAATGATCCCAAGATCCTACTAGTTCTTTATTAGAGCAGTGGGGTTTCCCCATAAGGCATCGTTTGTTATATTACTTCCACCTTGTAAATTACATTTTTTTTTCATTTTAAATTATGCTCTTGGGACAAGAGGGTAGGGAAGGGACAAGGTGTGCCTCTGAATTAGGGTTTAGGGGGTGGGGGGTTGAAAGGAGCCTAGTGAAATACTATGCCAACACAGGGAATAGAGCAGGCTTAATAAGGAGAAATTGTCCTGCAAAGGCATGCAGAACAAAAGAATTTTAGGAGAGTTTTTGAATCAACTGCATCAGGATTTTTTCAACCAGATTAAGTGCTTTTGGAAACCTACAGTGTTTGCACCTTTATTTTCTGCCTAGTTGGCCCTTTCTTATATTATTGGGAGGGATCCCATCATACATTGCATTTTTGAATACAGACAGAAAACCAGTGATGCTCAGTGCTGAATGAATGAACTGCTTTGCTCTCAGTGGTGAAATCTGTGTGGTGATGAATCTGGCATTCCTCATCCCCTTTTATGAAAACACGCTGAGGTGTTCGGGCTGGTCAAGGACTGGAGTAAGACTGAGGGCACCGATTGTCAAGCCAAAATGAAGGAATCACTGTCTTAAGAAAGAAAGTGCATGTAGCATCTGTAAGCCTGAAAACATTTCTGAACAGTTTCTTTAACCAGTGTCAGAGTCCCTTCATACTTCCTTTTGCAAGCAGACATAAAAGCAACAGGGATAAAACCTAGTCAGTGTTTTAGCAACATCTGTCTTCATAAGATGTTGACATGCAGAAAGATGGTCACTTCCTTGTGCCCTTCCTGGCTACTATTAATGTAGATGTGATACAGTGATGTAATGTCATATAAATCAATCCTTATGCATCCACTGTTGATCTATTGGATGACTACTGTTAACTATTTACCTAGTATTTTTCAATTGATCCCACAGTTTCAGCATCCAAGTTCCTTACGAAGTGTAAATAATCTCAGTGACCTCTACAAATACCCAGTTAAATTTCATTTTTTTTCTATATGTGTCACTGGCTTTTAAGAAGCTATGCTGATTTGTGCCAGTTGACTCCCTGGCCCAAAGCCTCAGGCTCACAGGGTTCACAACGGGGAGGGATATGTAGCCCAGAGGCAGAGGGCAACCATCTCTGCTAAAGCAGGCTTTGATTGTAATGTATTAGGAAGATCTTTTAACTACTTTTAAAAATCATAATGTTTAAATAATGACATTCAACAGTTGCATATTCTTCATTTCTTCATTGCCATTGAAAATAATGAATACAGCATCTTTAAATTCTTGCAAAGGCAGGTAAATTGTTATTGATCATGAATCATTCATCAATAACTAATTATTCAATTACATTAAAGATAATCTTGTTTTCAGTGAATATCAATCACCAAATGAACTATTGTTTATTTCTAATTCCTAGCATCAACACTATTAATTCTGTAATTGCAAGTGTCATGAAATGGCCAGAGCATAATAAAGCATACCTGCCCTATAACCTCCATATTAAATCAGAATGTCATACTGACAGATACTGTGGCATTGCAAATAAGTCACCTTCTGCAGCCACCTTTTTCCAATTGAAATAGCTGTGACTAAATGAGAAATAAATACTGTCTGTGTCATAGTTTAGCCTGTTTGGAGAAGTCTAAAGAAGCAAAGTAATAGTTAGCAGACTGATAATTACAGATGTTTAAAAATAGATATGTAACTATTTATGCTGTCTGGACTATTAATAACTTTGTTTGCCACTGGACTAAAGCTGAGCTGGGAGAGCTCTATGACATTTCCTTGTTTCATGTGGTAGCAGAGGTGGCTCTAATATTCTCAACTAGTGGAGATTTCACTGGCAAATTTTGTAGCAGATCTTAGTCTTTGTATTGTGTACAAATAAAGCAGCAGAGGTTTGAGAGAGCATTATTGTGCAAGACAAAAACATACAGATTATTCATTATCCAAACAGTGTAAACAAGATGAGAACAGTTTGTTATAATATGCTGGCAAACAGAAAGAAAAAAAATTGCCTTTTAAAGGACCTTGTAAGGTTTTGCAATGTACTGTGTTCGTGCTCGGCCCGTGCTGGCATATGTTGTGTTTATGAGCTTGGAAGTGGTCAGGGAAAACCCTGCTTTGGGCTGCTGTGCAGGTCCTGTGTCCTTCCTGCTGTGGTGGTGCCAGGCTGGTGCTGCCAGGGGCACTGTCCCCACTTAGCAGAGGGGAAAATGGTGCTTACAAAGATTTTACTAAAGGTTGTAAAGTTCTGGTGGGGGTGGACCTCACCTTCCCAAAGGTAAGAGCCCACTCCACGGTGGGAATAAGAAAAGCATGAATTCATGCAGGATTATCAGCATTTAATAATCTGGAGGCTCAGGAATTCATTCAGGTGAGACAAGCTTGCAGGTTGAGCAGGTCTGAACCCCCAGAGCTCAGTACCAGCTGCTTGGTGCCCACAGTATCAGCCCCAGCAGCACAAAGGAAGACACGGTCATCTGTTCAAAGGCTGATGCCAGTGATCTTTTAATTCCTCTGTGAAATGGAAGTAGACGTACCCATCAATGCCCAGCTTTGCTGCTTCAGCAAGGCAAGCTGTTTATATTATTAAAAGTTGGGTATTTGAATTTGCAAAAGCAGTTTTTCCCTGCCTCATTCAATCTTTCTGCTGCAGCAGTTTCTGTCACTGAGCAGGGTCTGTGTGTGTTGTTAATAGTTGCTTATGGAGAAGGCTGGGGGAACAGAAGAGAGGGTGGCAAAAAAGGAAGGGCTGACCCTTTTCCATCCACAATCCCCATCAGCCCAAACTGCCCTGCTTTAAGCACAAGCTGCCAGATGCCATGCGGAGCAGCCCTGTGCTCCCCAAGAGCCATCCAGGACTGGTGTTCAGCCCACTCCCTGGTCTGCTTGAGGGCACCTTCAGGACTTGTGGAGTTCAAACCCACCATTTGGGTTTGAACTGTCAGAGCCAGTGGGCCTTCTTTTTCTGTTCGTCATGCTGTCTGTCTCCCAGAGGAGATTCATCATGCTGTTAATGAGGGCTTCGCGCTTTCTCTGGGCTGTGCTGCTGTAGTGGCAGGGGTATGTCCTGGCTCTGGGTGCAGAGTGTGTGATACCTCTGTGTCTGGCATTGGATGTGTGTCAGTTCAGATCCTCTGCTGGTGAGTGGGCTGAATTAAACTTGCAGGTCTGCTTTTTCACTCCCTGAATTAGCCAGAGCTAAAGCTCCCACAGGAAGAGCCCAGGTTGTTTGTGTTGGAGAAAGACTGAAAGGACTGC
This sequence comes from Lophotriccus pileatus, assembly GCA_035583135.1. Lineage (NCBI taxonomy): Eukaryota > Metazoa > Chordata > Aves > Passeriformes > Tyrannidae > Lophotriccus > Lophotriccus pileatus. Next base: position 62,182,635 of record JAWWES010000041.1, read on the forward strand.
AACTATCCCCTCTGCTGACCTAGGGACAGTCCCAGAGACCTCTGGCAGGAGGCCCATCAGGAGGAAGGTGCCAGAAATGACCTTGCACAAGAGCCTTCATGCAGCTTTGGCTGTTGGCTCCTGGCAATCAAACTTCGATTGTACAGATACAATGGGAAGAGGGTAAGATTTCGAGGGGTATAAACCCCTGTGTCTCAAGTTTCTTAAGTATGTAAGAAGTCATGTAGCTGTAAAGTTAATGAGTGCTGAGATGTCCCTTAGGTCTCTTCTCTATCTGATGCTTACCACTTCGGTACTGTTGGTGTATCAATGAACAACAAGGGCTTTGTTTGTTAGATTGATATAGCGGCGTGTAGTTTAACTGCTTAATCAACAGTACTGCTCCAGAAGCTGTAATAAGCTTATCCTAATAGCTGCACCCCGGTGGAAAAAAAGAGAGATGGCTGCTCAGCGGAGTGGCAAGTCAAAAAGCAGACCCACCATTTCATGGCTTAGTTGTAGAAACAGAGCTGGAGTGGGTGGGTGACAGAAACAGCAACATCTTCAAAATCAGGAGGAGATGTGGGCCAGGCTTTTTGTGCATGACTGCCCCTCTTACCCTGTGCCAGCTGGCACTGGGATCATCTGCAGAAGCATATGTTTGACCAGCCCTCCTGCCAGGGGAAGGTGGTAGCTTGGGCTGGTTTAAGGAGAACAAATTAGTAAAGAGCACAGTGAGCAATGCAATTATTTCCTTTGTCAGTATGAGGGTTTTTAGATAACTCCAAGATGAAAATATTGTTCCCTTTTGATTAAACTTTGGTGTGGCCTCAGCCCTGACCATGAAATTCATGATCATAGAATAGTTTGGATTGGAAGAGACCCATAGGATCATCAAATCCAACCGTAACCCTAGCACTGCCAAGTCTACCTAAACCATGTCCCTGAAGACCACATCTTTTAAATACCTCCATGGATGGTGACTCCACCACTTCCATGGGCAGCCAGTTCTAATGCTTGGTCTTCTCAGAGGGACCATAGCAAACATGCGTGTTCATCACCTCTGAACAGAGAGGAAAAGGGAAGTGGTAGCTGGCAAATGTTAGTTGAACTCCTTGTTTCTGACTTTTTTAACTTCTGACTTGCTCTAAGACAGTTCATGTGGTAAATGGAGCATGCTTATCTTAATGGGTGTTTGAGATCCTCAAATAAAGGGCATTAGGGAAGAGAACATACTAGTATAGTTTTGTTATATCTCCTACTTTTTCATGACACTATGAAAAGCTCATATTAATATTTTAGCGTTAGCCTGCACAAATATTATTTAGTGGTGGTATTTTCAGTCATGGATGACTAAAGTTAGTCCCCTAACTCTATATTTTAAGCACCTGAAGTTTGTTAAAGAGACTAACCACTGGCAGTCTATACCAATGTGAATGAGAGCTTTACATGTTCAGTGCCCTTTAACACAAAAAAAAATTATTTATGAGGGTTGTCCCAGTCTAGCATCTGATTGAAAGTTTGAATATGGTATGTCGTAGCTTATTTGCATTCAGCATCTAACTGCAATGAAGCAATAGCTGAGTGTCAATGCAGTTTATGCAGTTATCAAAGACAGTTGGTGTCTCTTTGGGGCTTCTGCTTAAATCATCTGCTCCAGGAAATACAATTCACATGTTTAGCAGTACTAATGTAAAAAATACTGTGTATTTTTGAATAAAGCCGGGCCCTGAATTGTTTTCTGATTCTAGTATCACTTATCTTCCCCATCAAGGTGCATAGCAGTGAGGGCAGCCAGCCTGTTATTGCTTTTATTGTATTCTAAACACGCACAGGCATACACACACATCTGTATCTTCAAAATCTGCCAAAAGTATTTGTTGTTGTCTCTAAGAAGGAGTAATGCACTCCAACAACGTGCAATTTATAGGCACTAGGTTTTGCTGCCTCTTATTATAAAAACAATTCATCTCATTGCAGAATGTGTGCTTAATTATAATTTGCTAATGCCCTTGAGTTTTTTTAAGTCAAAATTTACTGCTCAGGTGTACTGCATCCAATATAATCTGGTGACAAAGCAAGGGAATTATCTTAAGGAACCTCTTTTTCTAGCCCTGAATTTGTGATCTGTGACCCTAAGTAAAACATTTTACCTTTTTCATGAGTCAGCTTTCCCATCTGTTTTTTTAAAAATGGCTGGAGATTACTAGTTGAAAGGTGCCATATTTTTATTTTGTTAAGCGTCAGAGCGCCGGCTACATTCAGCACATTATTTATAATGTACAGCTCTGCATTTGAAACACCTCATCATATTTACACTTTTAATTTGGCTTTACTTTTGCTGTCGTTGCTAAATGTAAACCACCCACAGATTAAGGACATTGATGTTCATAGTAGTCTAAGTCATATCAGTGACTCAACCTAAACTGAGTGCTACAACCAGTCAGTACTGCTGGTGGTCTCAGGGCTCCATCACAGCAAAGCAGCGTGAAGAGTGAAACCTATTTTTCTCTTGGTTTCTGGTTCAGACCAAACCAACACGAGCCCACTTGTGCAGGGCACATGGTCTGCAGCCCTGGGGTGTGTGGGTCTTGTCTGTGCTCTCCATCAGTCCCAAAGACCCTTTATCAGCTGTGCTGAGGGAGGACAAAAGATGGGGATGTTGTGCATGATGGAAAGCAGAGAGAGAGAGGAAGAGATCAGCTTTTTCCTCCAAAGACATGAGTTTTCTCTAGTTTGTGGCAACTTCAAGTAGCCTGCTAACAAATCTGTGGCAGAGGGCTGTGGATGTCATGTCAGTGACTGCTTTCAGAGCAACCCCAGGGGCATTTGAGTGAACATTTTCTCCAACTGTTGACGTCTTGGTGACCTCAGAAAGCTGGCCCCCTGTGGCTCATAATGGGATGGCGGCTGGATGAGATGAAACAGGGCATTTAAACAAACCACTGTTGTTTTTCAGTTCTTGCATGCATTCCTGCTTACCTAGGTATATATCATATCACATCATGCAAATACATCCTGTGAGGCATTTGTAGTTGACAGAAAAATATCTTTGATGGGAGTGTGCAAAGAAACTCCACTATTTTTAAAGCAAAACTGCTCTGAAAACTTTGTTTTGCTGCCCACAGTGCTGAGATGTTTTCTTTTACAGCTACAATACGAGAACCACTGGGAGACACTGTATGCCCGGGGGGGTACACATAAACTCCTGACCCTGCTTAAACTGTGTGGCACACAGCACCGGGCACACGTCAGCAACATTCGTGTGTTCGGCACCACCGTACCAAACCATGTGTTATGACACATCATTCATATCCAGCTGACCACAGGCCCAGCAATAATGTTGCAATCACTGGTCCTGATCGCTTCCTGCCAAATAGCAAACACAGCCTGTCCTCCCTAAAAATAAAGACCTTTCTTACTGCACAGTAATCCCTGTGTCAGCACCAGAACCGTACCTCTCCGCAGTCTGCTTCAGGCCTTAAAAAAATTTTCGTCTAATTTTTTTCTGGCATAAAGCACAGTTTGGGAAATCTATTAGGGCTATTAATTTTGTTTCATAGAGTGCAGGGGTGCTAGTGTTTTATTAGCACAGTAGCTCTGCTCAATGGCAACATCTGGTTTTCAGTGAGGTTTCAGGGTTGGTTGTTTTTTTTTTTTTACTCCATTTTCCAGCTGTGTTGACTCAAGTCAGAAGGCAGTCAGCCACTTGTGAGACTGAGGTCTCCAAACACTTAAAGAGCTGAGATATTCTTTGAAACTCCTGGATCTTGGAAAATTAGGGCAGAATCTGACAATACCAATTTTTCCTCCAGAGACTTGCAGCACTCACAGTTCTGGTTCCAGCCAGGACCAGGAAATTAAAAATTACATGGAAACTTTTGCAGTGTTTTCAGGATGGCTGTAGGTTAGGTCTCCACAGAGGCAGAAAGTGCAGGAGGCAGACTTAGTTTTCCCAGGTCAGTTGTGCTGTGTTGTTTGTGTATCCTGAAAGATGATTTACCTTGCTCAAGAAAACATGTAAGCCAAAAGAATAAAATCTAGGTTGTCTGGAGTAAAGAATGAGAATGCATCTTTGGTGTCAAGGCATTAACAATTCATTAGGCTTACCTGTGTCGCAGCAGTGGGGCCAGCTACGAGACAGATACTCTTATAGATAACATGAGCTGCATTTCTGATGTGAGTTGTAAATCCCATCCCTCCGGGACTTTGGTTAGCCAGGTGTGGGTGAGCTTGAGCTCCAAAACAGCAGGGAATGGGTGGCCAGAAGGATGCGTAAAACGTGCACCTCCACTCTCCTCACCAGCTCTCCTGCTCTCTGCTCCCCAGCACAGCCTGGACCCCAGCCTTCCCGTAGCCCAAGAGCTGTGGTTCCCTGCTGAATCTCAGGGAAAGGCTGAGGTACCTGAAAAGCCCCGAATGCTGGCAGGGTGGCTCCCCTGCTATCTCGTCCATGTTTGCTTCTGTCCTTGCTTCCTTCCCTCTATCCCATGGCACTCACTTTTAATGCATCTCTCCTGTTTTCTGCTACTGCATTTTCTCCTTTCCCTGCTCCTACATTATTCAGCTTTCCTTCTCTGGCAGGCTTTTGCCCTTTCTTTTTCACCTTTCCACTCACCATTCTCCTCGTATAGGAGAAAAAAAGCAAGCCCTGCAATACAGCCTTGTAAACCATGACTAATGGCAGAATGAAAGGAAGACGAGGGAAGGTGGTTTTAATGCTCAGCATTTGAAAATTAAATGCTTGCTTTTTCTTCATTCAGCTTTGTTATAAGTGCTGTAGGATTCCTTATTCCTGTCCCAATTACCTGACTGAAACAGGAGGCTGTGCCAGCTTGAGATATGGACTTTAAGTCCAGACTCTGCCTCTGTGGCACTGGCCAAGGCCAGAGGAACTTCACTGATGCAGCAGAAATTCACCCAGTGCCAAGCTAGCATAGGTAGCATCTACTAGCCATGATACCTCATGTTCTGAGTTTTAAGTATGTAATGTTGCCCTAACTTTTGCCCTATTCTCAGCCCGCTCTTATTTTTTTTTTTTTTTTATTTCATGAACAAAACCATGGCCGAACTGAGGAAAATCAGTCTGCACAAAAGGAACCATTGAGTTATTTTAGGGTTAAGTTACAACTGTGTTGGTTTTTTCCATGCATGATTTTTCTTTTTTTTTTTTTCCTTTCCCAGACTGCTTGAGTCCTAAATTCCCCCTGTAAATCTGCTTTCTGTACCATCGGTTCGCAGAACAATGAACTGCTTGATATACCTGATAAGAGTTAACATGAAAAATGAATAAATCATTTGCTACTCCCTTTTCTTTTCTGCTGAAACTGGGTGTTGGTCTATAAAATGAAGGAAGTTACATTGAGCAGGAAGTTTAAAAATGCTTAGACAGATGTCATTTAAAAAAAAAAATCAAAATTGGCTTCCTGCCAAGTGTCTGTAATTAAAATTATTCTTCTTAGTGAGAAAAAAGCAGATGCAAAGGGAGGTTTCCTGTCTCTCAAAGTAGGAAATACAAATAACTGTTAGTCTCGCCTTTGTGTGTGCATGTGTGCACGCATATGTGTTTGTGTGAGTGTGCGTCGTGGTGTGGGACTCTGATGCTTACTTCTGAAGTGGCTTGTGATAGAAAACTTTAGTCAATACTGTGTGGATGGGTGCCTTATTATTCTATCCTCTTTTTGATTTTGTTTTTAAATTAGATCTTTGTTGAAAAATAATGTATATAAATTACCTTTTCCGTATTACAGATTACAGAAATGGCTGCTCATGTAGAAAAGGACAGTGAATTTCTGTGTGAGGTGTTGAGGGGAGAACAGGATATGGGTGAGTGTACACATGTATATAGGTACACTCATCTATATACACCATATAGCTATAGCTGATACCTATATTAACTTAGAAACCAGTGCAATGGTTAATGTCATGCAACTTCCTAGCATACATGGAAGTGTACAAATATAAAACTGCTTCTATCAATATAACTTCTTTTTTTTCAGTACAATCATTTAGTTTGATATAATGCCTTTGCATTATATTTTAATTTTGTTTCTTGTCTGTTATACAATTCTAAACCAGTCTATTAGCCAAATTAGGCAAGTTTACCATCAGGGGATGTGCTCTATGACTCGTTTCTGTAACCACTGTTTAAAAGGGGGCCAATTCCTTTTCTCTCCCATGCATAGGTAGACTTACAACTTACACAGTTTACAATCCATTTACTGTGTTTTTTTCTGACATTGCACTGAAGTTTGGAGTTTTGTTTCTTTTTAAAAAGAAGTTCTTTTTGAGGAATGGCAGACAAGGCATGTTCCAACATTGATCCATGAGGACATTGCTGGAGTAATACCCCTTGGCAGTAGCAAGGGCTACCTATTTCACTAGTCTGTGTACTGTGTGTTCCATTTACATATCTGGATACATATTTGCTGTTTTTAGAAGCCTCATGCTTACACAGGACATATGTACTGTATGATTCTTCCACCAGCACTCATAACCACCTTTAGTTATTGTATATCTGCATTAGGATGTATTATAGCATAGGTACAGTTCCCTGGAAAAATGTCCTGCTAATATTGTTTATTCTCCTCACTGTATTAGGACAAATGGCTCCACTGATAGGAGGCAGTAAAAGCTGGCTTGTATTGACATGGAGTTTTCCTGATTTATTATGCTATCCAATGTCTTTAAGTAGACTGTGCTTGAATTTACCTCCAATTCTGAAAGTCGAGTATAACCCCAGCACCCTCCATCTATCAGTACATACTGCTCTAGCATATATCAGATAACATGTGATGACCATAGGCATACTTCTCCTTTTCCATCAGTGCATGACAATACAGAGGGATAGCTTTGTTTTACTGCTGTTTTCTTCAGGACTCCACAACCGCTCAGCTTCTGTTTGTGGGCTGACTGGCCTCAATTAAATTAGTTTTCTGCAACAAGAACCACCACTAGTATTGATAAATCCTGGCTGACCTGAGTATCAGAAGCTGGATGGTATGCTGGTGCCTTATGTACTGACCTTTGTAAACAACTCTTCCATGATTTTGGCATCTTTGAGTGCTCCTGGAAAAAACTTCCCTTGGAACAGATAACAGAACTCGCTTCTATACTTTGAGTTGCCAGATTATCTGGCAAGAGAGCTGCTAAAAAGAGGTTCTGAGAACAGCTGAAAAAGAGCAAGAACATGCCTGCTGCAAGCAATAGAGCAACTGGTACCCACTGAGCAATAGTGGCGATGATCTGAAAACACAGGAGAGGAATATGCACATGTATGTCCTATGGGTGTTATGGTGCTATGAGAGCAAAGAAGAGTTCTTAACTGCCAGAGAAATACAGAGGGGCTAGTCAGAATGGTCAACGAGTAATACAGGCTCTAGAGATGAGATCAAGTTACAAAAGCTATGCCCAAGAATGCTGTTAGAAACTTTAGCAACAGCTAAGCTTATAGTTCTTTCAGAAAATGAAACAGAAACATTTTAAACTCACAATCCATTTTATAGCACAGCCCAAGGCTATAGGTAATCCATATCTGCCAATCCTAGGATGACCCCAGTAAACACATGTTGAAAACCAGCATTGCAACAAACCTTCTTGTGTCCTAAAATGAGATTCTTGTTTCTGTTGAAATCCAGAGACCCTATGAAAAGGTAGGGCAGGTAAAATGTGTGGCACTAACAATGAGAAATTCCTTGTTGTTTCTCCAGTCCTGACTCTATGCTTTTCTGGGGGGCAGTTTGCCTAAATCTAATCTGGTTGGGTTTGCAGTTATCTGGTATTCCTGGGAGAAGACTACCAAATGCAGCTTTCAGAGGTCCCAGGCAATTTGCTGCAGAGGTTTTATTTCTGCTTCCCAAGTGGGAAGAGGAGACACAGCAGGATTAAGTGGCTTCATCTGTGCCAGCACCCACAGCTCCCAAATTCTCATCTGATGCTCTACATGGCTAATCAGCAAATGCTTAAACTCTTGCTTTACTTTAGGCTTCTGAGCTGTTACACAGAAAAGATAAGGCAGTCTCTGCTGTTGGCAGTGGTGACGTCCTCTCATGCTTCCCCCTGTAGTGGTGTGGTATTGTCTGCATTTGGGGAAATATGCTGTGAGGGGAGGGAAATGGGGTTTATTTATTTGGGGCAAGCAGAGGGAAGACTGATCCGTCTTCTACTAAGAGTATCAAATAATACACCAATGGTTTTCACTCTAGTGCTACTCTGCTGCAGATATTTTGCAAGCAGAGAAGGAAAGCAATGGGGTTTTTTGTTTTGACAAAGCATTTTCACAAGCATGGCTGCCCGTTGAAGACGTCTGTTTAAGTTCCCACCCCGGGATAACAAGCAGATCTGGGCAAATATTTGGGACTGCATTTTTCTGGCAAGTTCTTTTATGTTTCATACACATGAATCCAGGGACAAGTAGCAGATGCCCTGAGAAGGCCTAGCCATTGCTTTCAGCTGAAATGTGTATTTTGTGTCCAGCGCATTCTCAAGGAGCTCTTTTGAGGAGTTCTAAGTAAACAATAAATCTCTCCACAATGGAATTTATACAGAGAGAATTATCAGGGTTAAAAAAATATTCTGTTGCTTTCGGCTCTTATCTTTGTTTACCATATCGCCAAGGACAGTGACCTGCCTTTGTGCCCTAATAGTGAACTGTCAGCAAGAGAGACAGGAAATGCTGCCTTCTCTATGGGCTCAGCATATAGGCTTAATGAGAAAAATAACATCTCAGCAGCAGTTGTTCGTTTTGCTCAGCTCGGTTTATTCTCTTTTGTTGTCTTACTTCAGTAAACCTAGATAATCTTAGAGAAAGGCCTTTGTGCCAAGTTTCTGAACTCTAATTTAGTGACCTTCAGATATTTAAACATTATTAAGACCAAGTCGAGCTGACAAAAGAGTCTATATCCCTTTCATTTCCCACCAAGCTGGGCCTGCTGCATCCTGTCTGGAGCCTGGGTGTGCGCAGCACTTTCTGAACACGAGCCATCTTTCAGCTTGAGTGAGAAGGGAGTGAGCCAACACCAAGCAAAGCACTGGCTCTGTACCTCACTGGAGTAATGTTGGGTTCACAGGAAACCCCACCGCTCCTGGGTCAGCTGATTAATAACTCCCCTTAATGAAATAAGAAATGCATGATGGAAAAAGTAGTCAAATAGGGAAGCACCGTCTGGGATGGAGCAGAGATGTGCGGGTAGCACCGCATGCAGTGTAATGGCATTGCCTTGTCCCAACAGCCCACCCTCTGGATTTTAGGGAGCATGGGACATGAGAGCAAGGTGAGCCTGGCTTCTACATCCTGACACTATATGCAGAAATCCATCCTGGTGTCTGCTCAGGGATCACTTTTGGTGCATCTCCTCTTCCAGAGGTTCAATAGCAGCAGTAGTTTCCCTGCATGGTTCTCACTTCATAATTTGAGAGAGCAGAGGTGCAGGGAGGAGGGAGAATTCCTATGGATCTCCACCTCTGTTTGGAACCCAAGGACATAATAGATAGATAAACCTTGAAAGTAGGTCCCTTAAACTTCAAACTGCAGCTAATTTTTTCATGCAAAGGTAGGCAAACACCGAGTTCCTTTGCTGGTGTGTGGGTGAGTGTGTAACACTTATTACAACTATTTCCTGCCAGCAACTACACATCGTAAAGCAGAGCTTTAATCATGGGTTATGTTCACTTCTTTACACAGAAGGAATGCGTAAAATTTCTGTTCTAGTAGTGTTTTCCATTCAAGATTTACCTTTATTTTGTATAATATCAGTATTATCTACCAAGACTTGACCATACTCATGACGTAAAACCTTCTTTTTTAAAAAAGCAGGGGATTTGCTGTTACTACCATGTAACAATCAGGCTTTAAACAGGAGCATCATTTGCTGCCGTCCTCTGAGCATGCCAGCAGTATCCACACAATCTCATGATTAAGGTTTATAGGTCTTTTTAAGAGTGCTGAAGGAGAGGAAGAGACTTTCCCAAATTTGCTTGGAAGGCTGCGTCAGGACTTGACCTTCTGATAACAAGCCCCGTGGTTGTGCCACACAACAGCTACTCCCCACACTCCTCCTGCCCTCGCAATAATGTGCCTGGAATCTGACCCCACATTTCTTGCTGTCATGTTGGTATCAGCTGGAGATAAATGAAGCCTTTTGTTAACTTGTTCCTTGCTTTGCAGGGTGCTTTTCTCTTCTGCTTTAAAGAAGAGCCAGTGGTGATGTGGCACTGCGGCAGAGCTACATATAGACAGTGTCAGCATGGTGTTTGTAATATACTGGCCAAAGCATCTCTTGGGGTAAAAAATGAGACAAGACTCCATTATAAGGAACACAAAAGGGACTTTTTTCTATCAAGTTCACTGGAAGCAGGGAGCAAGCTGTCGTCTTCCCTGGCTCTTCAGCTCCCAGCCTGTACAGTACCAAGGAGCAAAAGCGGTGACGTGCATATGCAGAACACAAAAAAAAGTCTTCCCACATCCTGACCTAGATAAATAGGACTTGGAATGAATTTTCTGACTTCATAGCACTGACACTTTAAATCTTCTGATATTTAAAGATGATATATATTTTTTAGTCATTTTTATTCTACTTCAAATAGATGGATGTGTTGCAGAGAATGCATGTGTACACGTGTGTGTGCACATGAAGAGAGGCCAAAAGTACTAATATCAATCTCTCTTACTGTGCTGTAATATGAAATAGGAAATGAATGTGTTAGCAAAAGCAGTGGATATGGACAGAAGTGCAAGATGCTCTGGCTCTTTTGAGCCGCAGCACAAATACCCTGGGACCTAAGGCAGAGAAAGCTGCGAGATTGCTCCAAGTTATGCTGGCAGAAGGCAGGTCTAAGGTGCAGAGGTGCAAAAGAGAATCACATCCACTTGCACTTTTTAGCAGCACATTTCTTACAAGAGGTGTAACTCAGGCAGAATATGAGAATATGATCCCAAGTAACCTGCTTTCCAAAATATTTTCCTTCATAATTGAGACAACCTCCCCCCTGCTTTTGTTTTTCCCCTTCGGTGTCATGTAAGTAATACATGACTGGGGCTACCGAGATGTTGCAAGGTGTCATTTAAACCAGAGCAGCAAAGTTGGAATAGCAGAAACATAGGATTGGCTTTTTAATTATCCTGCTTGTTTGCTAAAAGGTATTGTAGATTTCTTTACACACGTAGAAGTCAAAGAAATAATAAGCACCCTTCATCAGTCAGATAGTCTCTATTTATACTTCAGGGTAGGTGTGAGAAGCAAGAAGTCGTGTTTTTTCTCTGTTTTTTTTTTTCTTCCTGATTTTAATTTTTTTTACTTTTAAATTAAATTTCTTCATTTAGAATCTCACAGATGTTTAGGCTTCAGCCATAGATAAGTGGGTCTACATATAACAGCAATGACCAAAATTTATCTTTCTTTTCCCTCTCTCCCCCTCACTTCCTCCCCTTCCCACCTCCCCCTTAGAACCCAGCAGAAACAAAATGCTATATATAGACTCAGCACAGTTTCCCCCCACCCCATTTACTTTATCTGCATGTTTCAATTTCATTCTGTGTCAAGCTTTGCCAAGGTACCAAGTTTGGCATTTTCAAGAGGAGATTGGATGATTAATCCCTGAGGCTCCCCCTTGT
>JAWWES010000041.1:62194324-62351148 GCA_035583135.1 Lophotriccus pileatus
AGATTTGATGATTAATCCCTGAGGCTCCCCCTTGTAGTAACACCCCCCCAGCCAACCCTCCCCCCTCCCCCCCTCCCCCCCCAAAGTGGGCTACAATACTGTGGGCACTCTGAGGGGCAGCTCACGCTTGTCTGATGTTTATTCACATGAAGTTCCTGGTTTTGTATACTTTTTTTCTTTTTTTAAAAAAGGCTACGTGATTTTTAGACGTGCACTAGCAGCAGATGGCCAAAGGGCAGGCAGGGATGGCCCATGGTGCTCTGTAAATGGAATATTACCGGCATCCTGCCATCACGCTGCAAGTCTCTGGTGTTTGTTTGTATTCTCTCAAATCACTCAATGCTGAAGTCAGGTGTATAACCAGAATCTCATATTTCATTATTAAAACAATAGACAACCAATAAAAAAAAAAAAAAAAAAGAAAAAAGCTTTCTAGTTGAAAGGTAAGACTGAAAACATGAATCTCAGTTCAGAAGCCAGAAGGCATATGAAGTTCAAAATACTGTTATTTGTCATAAATCTCATGTGTTTTCCAGCCAATTTCTAAGTATGTTGGGGCCTCACTCATAATGTTTGAGTGATCAGGGTTGGTAATACGCTAGCTGCTCTCATTTGTGTGACAGGCCCTTTACAGAAAAAGCCTACAGCTGTGCTTCATCTTGGTACTTAGAAAATCCCTCCCCACAAATTAGCCCATCTAAGATATCTATAGATCTTTGTGCCACAACTGGTGCTAAAAGGGCAAAGGATACCATCCTTTATTAGGTATTTTATATGGGCAAAACTGCTAACGAACCTGCTGCAGAACACTATGGTTTATGCATTTTTCTGGCTTAAAAGTGCTTTTTTGGGTTGAATGATTCTATGAGATGTGTCAGTTTATGGGTGCCACCTTTGTGGCTCAATGGCATCTGGATTGAGTGGCCTCCCTGTCAGGGCACCCAGGTGGGTGCCACTGGGTTCCCCAGGTTCCCCTGCGCCCCAGAACTTCTGAGACTTGATGCACGATAGAGCTTTGAAAAAGAAGAATAAAGAATAAAATACTGAGCATTAAAGTAATGTGGCGGTAAGTGAAAAGACAGCACAAAGGTGAGGTGTTGGAAATTGTAAAAATAAGGTTATCCTTGGAAATACAGAGGTAAATGAGTGAAGTGGCCAGGCTCTGAGACAGGAAAGGATCAGGTTTAAGAAGCAAAAGTATTTTTGAGACACAAGAAAGAAAAAACAGCAGATTGGTCTTCACACCAGGACGTTATGGGACTGTGAGGTAATAAATAAACAAAGGCCAAAGCAGCTTACTCATAAAGCAGAAGAAATGAGCAATACTTTCCATTTGCCTTCCCTGTAAAGTCTTATATCATCCTAAAACATGCTAGAAATAACCTTGTTCAGACTACAAATGAATTCTGTATTTTCTCACTGCTGACCCTGTGACTTCATCCTGCAGCTTTTTGAGTTGTACTTTTGTTCCCCTTCACTCCTGTGTGCTCACCAGGGCCAGTGAGTCAGTACACATGGAAGGGCTTCCCACCCATGGCAGTACATGGTGCCCACCCCAAACAGCTGCACTCCCCAGGCTCTGTCCTCAGCTGGTGCAAATGGGTGCAGTTCCTCTGACTCTGTGATTCAAGTCTGTGCTAAAGGAGACCATGAAAGATTTGGTCTCCTGAACTGAATACTGTTCTTTATAATCTCTTCTCCAATGTGCATGAAAGACCCCAGTCTCGGTTTCTTTTCTTGTCATATGTTCAGTTTTTGTGGATCACTTGGACACTGATAATTGCAAAAGAATTCCAGATAAAAATTTAAAGTTTTGTTTATACCTCCTGGGATTAAGGACATGAAGGCTCTCCTTGGGGAGGTTCTGGTGGAGTTTTTCCACTGGCCTTTTTTTTTTTTGGAAATGTTCCCACAACTTGGGGACAGTTTGAGTGTCATTACAGAGGTCCAGTTGGACCTCAAATAACCTACTGTGACTATCTGTGTAATCAGGACCAAGTCATTGTGAGAAGTAAATCACAAACAGATGGACAGTTGTGTCATGCTGCTCCACAAAGGGTAGAGGAGAGCAAAGACACAAAACAGCAGCAGAACATGACACCATGATGGCTTCACTAAATCTAAGCGTGAACAGGCTTAGGAAAATTTCTGTGTTCCCAGATGGAGAGAGATAGAGTAAGGGAATAAAAGGACAGAAATCCTTGAATAGGCATCTGTCAGGATTTGTGGCAGACAGCTTTATCTGAATATCTAGAGAGGTTTTTCATAGGTTAGTGTCATGGTAGCAGACACCCCTGCTCACAGCCAGCTTCCCACTTAGCTTGTGGTAGTGGGTTTTCAACTGGCATGTAGTTTTGTAGTTCTTTTTAAAAGATCTTCATACACTGGAGGAAGAAAACACAAAAGCTGTTTCAAGTGCTATCAGTTTTTTTCACATACCAGTTGCAAATTGCTTTTGTTGTACCCAAGGCAGTCAGCACTTTCCAGAGGGAGCAAAAGAGGAAAAGGCATTGAATAGCTTTGGTTAGAAAATAATTTTTTCCCCTTTCTTTTTTCCATTTTTCATATTTTCAGTTACACTGTGAGAAGTTTCAATAGGAACAACCTTTTCCTTTGTGCTTTGTAGAAAGGAAACATGCTAAAATTTGGAGCTAGGACTGGATGTGATTTTTACCTGTAGATTTTACCTGTATTAGGTAGGAGATGCAGAAGTCTACAGCAAGGAATTGGGAGCACCAGAAACACTTCTTTGTGTTCTGTACTGTTAGTACCATCAGTTTCTCAAGGACAGGCTGAACCTTGAGTAACCATTTTGGCAGCTGAAACCAAACAAAACCCTTTTTTGTTTAGGACATATTTAAATGCCATGCAACGGATTTCTTTCTTTTTTGGTCACTTTAAGTCTATACATTCAGAGCATAATTTGCCTATTTACGAACAGGAGTCACACTGAGGCTGAAAAAAAAAATCAGGCTACTTATGCAGGCTTGAGTTGGTGGGTGCTCCACTCTTAGGGTTGTAAATTGACGGTCTCAGTCTTCAGCACCTCTGAAGGAGGTGTAGAGGGAGGGAGTATTTACCAGTATTTACCAGGAGCACCTCACACATGCATTTGGAAGATGACCAACTAATTAATGTTTACTGAATGCTTTGTGAGCCTCAGGGGAAAAACAACTACAGAAAGGCAAAGTCTTATTGTTGTTGTACTGCACCTAATGTACATAAAATGTTTTCAAGGCATCAGGCACAACATAAATGTTGTATGGTATTAAAACTGACCTGCCCTTGTCAGAGCAAATAATAATTATGCTGAGTGATGAGAGAATCTTGCAGTTTCTTTGCTATGAATGTTTGCCATGTTTACTAATTCAGAAAAGGTCTCATCCAGCAATTGCTGAAGCCAATGACTTAAGCAGCCACTGGCTCAAGAAGGGTGAATTACAGAAATAATTTATTTTGTGTAAAATCTCCTGATCTCCTCATAGGTTGGACTGTGCTCTCTAGGACATATTTCCCCAAACTGCATGCCTGGGGCTGAGTCACCTAGCAGTCTATAAGGCTGACATAGAGTTGAAGAACAACCAAAGACGACCTCACTTCATAGCCCTTAAGATAGCCTGTATTTGCAGAATGAAAATTCATGTTGATGCCCTTTAATATAAACATAACGTGAGGAAATGAACATTTGATTAAACTGAACACACGGGCCTTTTATATACAAAGCCCTAATTTAAAGCACTGTCACCTCCATACAGAAAATACCAGCTGGAGCAGGAATGATTAAATTAAATCATCTGGCTCTTCTGTGATACCACGAATGTCTGCTGAGAGGGGAAAAAAAAATCCCTCCCCTTTATTCCTGTAGGTCTGCAGCAACCATCAAGGGACACTTCCATGGCAGGAAGGATTAAGTCTTGCACGAACTTCAGTGGTTAATGTGCTTTGGACTGGTGACATGCCCTTCGGACAGACCTACCCCAGTTTTATAATTCTCTTTCTCAGCCTTTTGGGCCTCTGGCAGTCCTTTCTCCTGTTTAATTTCCTCCTTGCCTCCCTCCCACTGGGATCCTTCACCATTCAGCATTTCTGCCACCCAAGTAGGACTTTTGATTGTGTCAGACAAGTGTAGAAAGAGAGACTTTGAGCCTCGGTGGGCTGCAGAGAGAACCGGGGCAGATTTCCTGGGGGCTGAGTGTTTTTTAAGGAGGCAAGAAAGAGGCAGTGTCTGTGCCTCTGATGAGCTTAGCTTGCTACAATGCATGGCCAGGGATTATATCACATCCACAAATAGCTGGAGCTAGGCAAGCATCCCATACAGGTAGGGAGCCACTTCTAGAAAGGAGCTATTCTTCCCCACTCAACTAAGTAAAAGAATAAAAACTAGTATAGTGAGGGCACTTGTGTTTGAAAAGCTGCCTGGCTTGGCAATATCAGCACACTGGGCACCTGGCCCTTCTTTCATGATAGCAGATTACTCCAGGCACCCAGTCTCACAGTTATTTATTTCATTTTCATTTGAGGGCACACACTTGGCATGGGAATCTGGGATTAGGTAAAGTTGACAAATTTACAAAACCAAAATTGAAACCGTTTTTTTTTTCTTGTTTCTTTTCATTTGTAGCTTGCCTCATAAAGGATTTTCTTAGAGGTTTTCTTCTTTTTTCCTGACTTCTTTTTTTTTCCTAGATCTTCTACCTGATGGCACTCATTCTGTTCTTGCTGATCACCATGTGTCAGTAGTAATGTAGGTGGAAGAGAATTTCTGACTGTTTTGATTGCAGCTTTTATGTTTATCTGTTTGGTTTCGGGACACTGTTCAGTTTCAGGAAGTATTTTTATCTCACAGAAGTTTCCTTGTGAGCAGTGATGCTACAAAGACCTCGTTTTAGCACCGTGAAAGCCACTGGAGGTAAAGCAGGTCTGTCTTCTGTCAGGAGCTGAAGTCTTTGATTTGAAAAGCAAAGTAGCATTAAAGTAAGTTGACATTGGTGTAACCTTATACCTTCTGGCTCTTTCCCCAGCACTATTTGGTGCATACTTAGAACCGCATTTTCCTCTCCCTTACACTGATACAGCCCCAGGGAGCTCTGTGGATTTGCACCAAAGTAAGGGAGGGAATTTGGCTGCAAGGTCTGCATGTAATGTAGTTATCAGTGTGAAACTGGTGCACCAGCCTTTCCCACCAGCTCTGAACATGGCCTGCAAATCAGCACCTTCTTCTGTCTATGCTGAGGGGACTTGCATGGTACCCAGAGAGAGGTGGAATTAGAGGGAAGGGTGACTGGTAGGTGACTGGAACGGAGATCTGTAATACTAAGTTTGTTTGTTACTCACAGTCTTTAGGAGATGCTGGGAAGAATTTGTTTGTCTGAATCACTTTGAGTTGTCACATCTTGGGAAGTGCCTCAGTGAGCAAAGTAACTTTCCCAAACCTAGTGAGCGTCAACTGAGGGTGGGGGTGAGAGCCTGGCAGACTTCCATTTGAATGACAACTCAGGCAGATGAGAAAGGTGGCAGGTACTCCCCATGGAATAAAGGAATAAATGGAAAGCTTAGGAATATGTGTTTTAGATAGTCTTTCCTTACTTCTGGGAAAGGAGGCATGAGGGGATGGAGGTGAAGACTTGGTTTAATGTTTGTTTCTGAGAGTGTCTGAGAAGGCACAATGCCGCTGGTAGAGGCTTCAGTGCTACCAAGGCGTGTTCTAAGAATTTCAGAAGTGCTAGAGGCTAGAAAGCCTCTTGCTGCCACATCTTAATCTGGAAATCAGGCTTGTCCTATTTTCCATTCCTGAACCTTGTCCTCAGTTCTACAGTCAAGAATTTAATATTTTGCTCAAAGATTCTGTAGGCTTCTGTCACTGGAAGTGGCTAACA
This sequence comes from Lophotriccus pileatus, assembly GCA_035583135.1. Classification (NCBI taxonomy): domain Eukaryota; kingdom Metazoa; phylum Chordata; class Aves; order Passeriformes; family Tyrannidae; genus Lophotriccus; species Lophotriccus pileatus. The sequence continues at coordinate 62,200,201 of JAWWES010000041.1, forward strand.
GGCACTTGGTGATTTTAGACAGGCTCTTCTGTATCTTAAGGCAAAAACTTCTGCCATGAGCTTCCTCTCAGAATGAGTGGGACTCAGGAGCTTCGGGGTCCTGTTTCCCCAGCAGCATGAGCTGGTTCTGCCTGGTGCCATGCCTCCAAGGGACATCTCACTTGGCAGGTGCAGGCTGGACCACAAACAGAAAATATTTCCAGTCAGAAAGAATTTCCAGAATTTCCTTGCATGAGGACTGTCTTAAGTACTCTTTAGGTGTTTGGTTCAAGTTCTGAGGATAAAGCTAAGAAATTTTACTTCATCAACTTTGTCCCTATCTTGCTGCCTGAGATTGTAGGGAGGTTTTAGTTTGGTGCTTTACAGTTATTCCAGCATGGTGTCATGGAAATGGTAAAACATGAGACAAGCTTCCTTTAAGCAAGTTAAAGATAGGTGTCTGTTAAACCATCCCAACCCTTTTTTTATTGATCTACATTTTCAGTGCTGTCCTGGCTCTAACCTTTCATTTCTTGATATGGTTGTTGGCAAGATTGTCATGGGGCAACCCCAGTTTGACATTGTACTTCCCATTCTTGTATTTCTTCCCCCTCTCAGAGGCTGAGTGAGGCACACAAACTCTAGGTCTGTTAGGGGATGAGCAGCTCCTAGAGTTGACCAAAGAGAGGTCAAAACTCCAGGTAGATTCTTTGACCTATCTGCAGCTTTTGATCCATTTGATAAAGAAACATTATTGACCTGTTTGTGAATGCCTGTTGTCTGAATATCTCTTTTGGCAGTTTGAAAGGGGGGTAGGTGACAGAAATTTGGAGTGATGCTGGCTTGTTTTTTACTCCAATCCTATTGCTATCCAAAGTCTACATTTTGGGGGAGAGCCTATGTGAACCATGTAACTATGCCTACACAGATAACTCATGGATCTTCATCTGCACGCCATCTCTCTGACATGGACTTTGTCACAGCCACACCTGCCCATGAGGCATCAGGTTTGAATTGCAATTTCTCAGAAACCTCAGCTGGTTCAGTATCAGGCCATGACTCAGCAGCGCTTGTTATGAGGAATGTGGTCTCGCAGACTTTGCTGCTTCCAAATTGATTTCAGGTGCACGTCATACTGTCAGCTACAAAAAATTTTCTCTGATTTTTTTTCATTTCTGGATGCTGAGCATTACTAGACCATGACCAATAGGATAAGTGGAAATCTCTTAAACGCTGATGTGTACTTTGGATTACCATTCCCAAAACAGAGGCAGTAGAGGAGGATGATCTGTGCCTCACTCATCAGCTACTTTGGGGAAAAGTTAGTATCTTGTCTTCAACTGTCACTGAAGATTGGTTCATTCTGGACGTTGTATGGAAGCAACTGAGGTGCAGGCATATGTTCCCTTCTGCTGACTTGGCTGTGGTGATGCTAACCACAGCCAGCAAAGAAGAGCAAGCAACTGGGAACAGTAACATCTCAAACTGCAGCAGAGTGATTGGCCAGACCGCTCCTGTCAGCACTTGGATTTCCTTGCTGTTCATTGAGGAATTAAAAGTTAACTGAGGGTGGTGGTAAAAAATAGATTTGCCTGCCTAGAAAATGCTAAAACCAATTCTGAAAAGCAGAGGTGGATCTGAAGGTAGTTATTTCTCTTGGAATTTATATGGGCATTAAAACACGCGTCATCATTGTAGCACATAGGCAATTTTATAATCACTGCTGGTATTTCACCTCAGGGTACTCTGTGGGATGAAGAATTAATTTTCCAAGGGAGGCCTGTGATTTTCTGTCAGTCATGAAGGAGAGTTTGCAGCCAAACTAGATGCTTTCTGGACCTCAGAAGTAATTAAACGGTCTGGGATTGGTGACGGTGTACTGTCACACCTCTGGAAATCAAACTGGGGGAAACGTGCATGCAGAGAAACACTGCAAGATGTTACATGGCCATTTCACTTCCACATCAACAGGAAAAGACACTACAAGGCTGTGCAAAGTGTAAGAAAAGCTGTTGTGCAAAGCAGTGACTGCAAAATTAAAATATAGGATGGTTTATTTAATGCAGTGTCTTTCCCTCACCCCATCTCAACTTGTTAAAGACAGGAATCTTTCTTAGTGATAAAAACACCCCGTCTTGAGTACAAGGCAATTTATACTTTTTTTTTTTTTTTTTGCTGGGGGTTAAAGTGGCATGTTTGCACAACACCAACCTTCACCCCAGCAAACCTGCCAGCAGTTGATAGATATAAATAGGGACATTTAGGGAGAAAAGCATATTTACGTTCCTTTGAAATGTGCTTGGCTAAAGGCATATTTTTAAGAGAGGGAGTGGAAAAACAAATGGAAAATATTTTCTTTGAAAGGGAAAAAAAAGCAACAAACTGTCCTTCCTAAACAGAGATGCTTGGCTGGTGTGTACTTTACGCAGCTGTAGGTCAGACCTTGCAAACAACTACTAAATTAGGTCCAGCTACTTTGATGCTAAAAGCATGGAAGTGCCAATAATTAAGTTGCATCAGATGTAGGAAATGACTGATGTGTCTGTTGTGCTCACGATAGCAGAGTTCACTCTGCTGCCATTTGACTGACCCCTCTTTATGTAAGCAAAAGCAATTTTCTTTTAAGGAAAATCAGCTGGGTTTACACCTTTGTTTTGTTTTCTGAACTGCTAATCCCCTGAAGGTATAGAACCTATTTGAAAGAGCAAATCAAAGCTCCAATAATTTAGTGTTATATTATTTGCTGATGTATGGTTTGATTTAGTGGCTACTTATTATATCAGGTTACCATATAATTATCTTAATTATTGACTCCAGAAGTAAGTAGAGGGATTATGAGAGAGACAGAAAGGCCCAGTGGAAAGAGCATGGTTCAGAGAATTGAACACATCTTGGTGTGCTCTTGGCTCCACCACTCATTTTCTTTGATCCAGAACTCTTCCCTCAGCCAGCCTGGCCACGAAATCAGGATGGATTGCGGAGACAGGACTCAGATGCTTACTCAGGATTCAAAGAGATGCAGGAGAACAGTATAAAAAGAACAGAGGAAGGTTCTGAAAGACAGTTGTAAAATTAGCAGAAAAAAATAAAAGAATACCCACCACAGCATGCGTTTGCGTCAAAGAGTGGACTGTCTGTGTGGACATGGATGGGTAGTATTGCCATGAAGGCTTGAAATTTGAATCTGTATTTACAGCCTTTCCTATTGATTCCCACCCCTCCCACCCCCCTTGAAGTTACATAGCCCTCAGATCTCTTTCTGCAAATTAATGATAGAAATCATCCTCCTGTCTGTTGGTTTTTTGGTTTTGGCCACTGACATTATTGGAGCACAGTTCCTCACACAGCCTTCAGCCACGGTTCTCATGACATTGTGGCCATTTTTGGCTTTTAGTCTCCTAGTTCTTTGTCTGATAACCATTGACCTAAGCCAAAGGTTTGAGTTAGCAGGCACCACTGCAAATAAAAAAAAAGCTGTCAGTGCAGTCCATACTTCCTGTATTGATAATATTTGAGATATACTGACAAAATAATTCATTTATTGATAAACTGAGTTGCATCATTTTCCCTAAGAGAGGAGAAAACACGCTGGTTCTGCTCAGCCTGTGCAAATTACTTGCTCTGGTTTTGCTTTTCTTTCCTGAGCCAAAAAATGGGGATAATAGAATGTATCTATTTCCTTCCTAGAAAAGATCAGCTAATGTGAAATGGTGCATGGTGGCTTAGTGCTGAATAAGTGGGATACCCTAATCCAGCAAGGTATCCTTGTTCTATTGTACGCCTTTTCTGCATACCATCTGGAGTTGTTCTCTGCTTAGTATTTTCAGTATGTACCATATGTTTTTGCATGAAAATTCAATAAAATATGCATTATACATGAAAAGTGCTGTAGTAAATAAAGGAAGGATGGAATCCAGTCCCCTTTGTGAACGGCAGGGGCCCCAAATCTTCATAAAAGGTTTAGTCTAGTCTGACGTCTGTGCTTTTCTCCAATTTACTCTGTGTCAGTCTTTAGGAGATGCTCTAATTTAAAACAAAACTCCACTTTCCTGATAAGGTTATTCGACGTTCTTTGGCTGCCCTCTGCTGAGAGCACTGATTAAGACAGGGAAAATGTCCTCTTTCCAAGGATGGGTACATCGAAGGAAGTTCCCTGTTTATCCATGCGCTGAGTTCTGTCACTGCTGCTGGGGGACAACTGTGGTTTGGTGTCTCATGTTGTCTCTTTGCTGCCAGTCAGAGGGAAAAGTCTTCTGAGCTGCAGCCTTGTTCAGGTTTTAGTGCTCACACTCATTGTCCAGGACTGGGTGGCTTTGTAGACTTATGAAAATGTGGGTACAGGCATTGACCACCACACAGAATTAAGCATTAAACAAGGGGTGGCTGCAGGAGGAAACAGGCTCCTCTGCCCAGGCACTATTGCAGTCCTGCCACCCCCCTTCTTGGCAGAGCAATTTGCCACTGCCTGCTGTTCCTCATCTGGGTGCCCCTTCCCTCCAGTGCCATTTCCACCCCTCCACAGGCACCACAGCACTAACTCTTTGCTTTATTTCTATAACTGGGATGGAGCAAAGGGTTTGTTCCAACATCAACAAGAGTAACCGAAGGACTTGCTGTTTCTTGTGAAGAAAGTGTGAGCCATGCTCTTGTCTTTGGGAAGAAACAAGGGTCATGTGCAGATTTTGGTGCATGTATAAAGCAATAGCTCTGTTGTAGCTATTAATGCTCTGTGTAATGCCCTGTTTTTAATACTTCCTAGCAAGTTGGTTTATTATTATATCTTCATCTGGGCTGTGCACCAAAGCATTTTGATGATGAAAGGAATGTTATACACACATTTAATTACTGCCCACATTTTTGTATAATTTTATCATTTACTGTTTTCGATGAGACATTGAGTTCTTCTACAGGAAAGATGCCCAGTAAAAAATAGATGATTTAAAAGCCAATCTGAGATGAGTTTGGCTCTTAAATATGAGAAAATATAATTGTTCCTTTCTTCCTTCTCTTTCAGATGGTCCCTGATTACCAAAATGTACAAGAACTCCCTTATCTGGACATGGTGATTGCAGAGACATTGCGCATGTACCCACCTGCATTCAGGTATCTGTGGGGGTTTTTTGCCTTCTGATTCCACAGGATAACTCCCTAGATCTATAAAATGGAAATCTGTTGTTGGAAGACCTATGGTCTCTTAGTCTCTGTGCCAACATCAATGCTGCTTTGTGCATTTGAAAGATATAAAGCAGACTCTCGAAGGAAAGCTGGCTAATTCTGGTATTTCTAAAGCACTTTTTTACAGCAGATTGGCCAAGGTTGCTTCCTCACCATTCTTCACATCCCCCAAGGTTAGAGGATGGAGCCTTTGAAGCAGGCCTGGCCTTAGAAAGCCAGATGCTGCTTCTTCTGTGTGCCTCAGGCTTCAGAGATATGGACCAAAGACCAGCCCTAGCTTGTTGGTCACTAAGGCCCTGATCTGTGGAAGGCTGCACATCCAGAAAGCTGTATTTTACATGTGTGGTTAACTTCAGCCCATTTTCACTTAGTACTGCATTATACTAACATAGCTAAACTAATGACAATATCCATTAACCTCTGAAAGTTTTGTCCCAATTCACACAAGACTAATTCTACTGTGCTGATGAACTAAAAACAAGGGAAAAAGAAGTTAAATTGTTAAAGTTCTGAGTTATCACAAGCATAAATACAAATGTTAAGGAATTGAACTTTTCAAAGTGATCAGCCCATTGCACTGCTTCTCGTGAAGCTGGAGGAAAAATTCAGATGGCTGGAAAGGAGCCAAAGCTGAGCTTGCTGTGAGAGCCTTTGAAAAATTTAACCCATGATTGCAAGCACCTTAAAATAGAAAAACTTTAAATCATATTCTCTTCTATATGTTCACAAAGATTAGAAGTCAAGATTTTTTTTCTGCAGGATTGTTCAGAGAGTAAATGTCAAAGATATTTGCTCCTGGATGAGGTGATGGGACTTTACTGTGTTATACATGGTACATAAGTGGAAACTGTTTGGTGGTTAAAGCAACTTTGAGTCTTTGAGTTTTGTCTGTATCACTGGGAAACAGTCAATGTTTGTCACACTGGAAACAGAATGAGAAGGGAGCAAAGTTATTCTGAAATTTTGGTTGGCATTTTCAGTGGTGTTTATTGATCTGGCTTTTACTCTGATGGATGTGGAATGGATAGGACAGCCCACTGCCTCTGAAAGGTGTTAATTGCCTATGACAATGGTAATGCTGAGTTAGGGGAAAAATCAGTGGCAGCCAAGTTTGTTATAAAATGAGTTGGTTTTCCTTTTTTTAATGAACTTACTATCCAGGAACTTTCTTCCCCAGAACTTGTGTTTCCACTATCACCAAATTCATCTAAGAATGAAAAGAATAACCTGTCAGTGCATTTTTTAGCGTGCCAGTGTTTTGTTGCAGGTTTGGAGCCTTTGTTATTTATTTTTCTGTGAGAAAGAGAGATGGGTGACAGTGAGGAAAGAATGTGTTTCTGTAATGATACCAGACTGACGGCCCTGAGACAGAAATCTTTGTTCCACTTTTTAAGCAGAGCGTGGGAAGCAGGAAAGGGAGCTCCTGTGCATTGTCTTGCCCCTGTGCTCACAGCTGGTGCCAGGGAATAGCCAGCTCCCAGACTGACATAGCAGGGCACCCACCTGGCTCTGGGCTGATTTGGGATCTGTAGTAACCACTGAAGCACCAAAAGTTCTAGATCAGAACCTACCACCACACATGCACACCCACGGACAATTTTTTGTAAGGTTTACAGACCCAAGCTTGGCTTTGGCAGGTGGCTTTTTTCAGTCTTCTTATCACAATGAGGTTCCTAAAGACAGTCCTACTCTGTCACCTGTCACTGGGGGGTGGGAGGAAACTGCAGTTTTTTTGCTAATGTCATGCCTGTCTTTGATGGGTGTATGTGAAATGAGGTTTTCCAAAGCTTATGAATTAGTTGCATTTTTGTAGTAGTAGCTGCAGCAAAACATCTAGCCCTAATACTAAAATCATCTCTTGCTAAGTTTCAGGTACTGTACCAACATGGGGGAGCTTCTCAAATAAACAAACTCGAAACTATATTTGGTATCTTTTTTTTTTCCCCCTGAAAGCAAACCAGCTTATTCTTTGTACTTGTTTAATTAGAGATTATAGGTACATCTCATCAGCAATTTTCTTAAAAAAATTAGTCTAAATCCAATATTCACAGTACAGTTGCAGTTTAACAGTTATTGCTTTGGAAAATGGTACATGGTCAGAAATTTTTTCCTATGAAAAGGGCAAAAATTAGCTGTCTGGGCTGGAGCTATGGGCTTCTAGCTGGAAAGGACACCTGAGAAGACACTAGCATCAGCAACAGTTGTTATATTTATCTACTGAGAAAGTGTTACTCTGGAAATCGTAGGGTCAGCTGAAGAGACTGACTTTTATAGATCTCTCCTGCCATGTTTTTAACCTTTGTTAATCATCTGGGATACATGACATTGCAGATTCACTCGGGAAGCAGCTAAAGACTGTGTAGTGCTGGGGCAGCATATTCCAGCTGGGGCTGTCATTGAAACTGCAGTTGGACACCTCCACCATAACCCTGAGTTCTGGCCAGAGCCTGAGAAGTTCATTCCTGAGAGGTATGTGGAATAATGCTTTTCATTCTTAGATTGAAGTCCTTAATTGGGCCTGTTTAGATCAGTGTTAAATGCTGGTTTATGCATTAGGGTGTGCACAGAGCTCCAGCCTGCCCAGTGGAGACACCAGATCCTGCTGCTCTTTCATAGTCACAGTCACCCACTACTCATCCAAAGCGGTATTTCCACCAAGAGTGGAATTTAATTTAATTTAGACCATAAAATTATGTTATTGCTACCAAATTAGACAAGCGATGATAGTGGCGCATCCCACAGATGGTGTGAGATTTGGTCAAGGTTGAAATGTGGCATGGGTTTTCAGAGCCATTTCCATATAAGATCCTGTGAATAATGTCTCTTCTGGATGCAGATATTCTGAAGTGAAACAGCATGTTCACTGACATGGGTGTACCTGGGAAACTCATCCAGCTCCTGGCTGGTTTAGAGCACCTTTTTCACCTGAAATCTTGTAATGGTGTGGGTCCACCCTGACTGGGGAACCTACCCCATCTCCCACTGGGAGTTTGTTCTCCATCTGTAAGTTAGGATCCTTGGTTCTTTCTTGGCAAGACATGCTTTCACATGGAGCATTTATTCTCTTCAGCTGCTGGGGGAACACTGTCAAGTTGTGGTTTTGTACCATGCCCTGTCTTACAGGGAGAGTTTCAGCTGATGTGGTGCTGTGTGGAAGCACAGTTCAGTTTTGTGGGCAGCTATATTTTTAAGCTGTTTTGTGGCAGATGCATTTTAAGCTGCCACTACACTGAAAAGTTTACTAAGTAAAAAAAGTGACAGCTCCACAAACAACTGGATGTGAGGCAGGCAGCCCAGAACCATCTTTGCCAGTAAGACAACACATGTATGGCGTAGGTGGGTTTGCCTAATGCTCCTTCTGGAACAAATCTAGGCATATGCTCCATCAGGCTCTTTTGGCCATGAAAAAGAGCATTTTCAGGGGTAGAGAAGCCCAGAGCTTTTGCTGGAGAGGAATCTTAGCAGTAACTGGAAGTCTGGGGTGGGTTTTTTTAGTAATGCTTATCTACAAATGGTTTCTTAATTGTTGATTCACCCCTTTACCCCTTTAATTGTTGATTACCCCTGTGTATGAAAGCACATTGCAGAGTAAAATGGACAGTGGGGGCTGCACTCCCCTTGACTCACACAATGCTGTTTGTTATGAATCTGAGATTAATTCCCTTTTGAAACTTCCCTGAGGAATGATGCATAATTACTAACATTCTCCTCGGCTTGTATCATTTGGTGATGTTAGTAAGAATTATAACATTTTTAACAAAAAATAAAATAATTTGGCTACAGCCTTTTTACCCCTAATATTTAATTTTTAAATCAGCCTTTAGAATAATACAAGGGAGACATTAAATTTACCAGAATGATATATAAGGGTGAGCAAGGCAAGAATTGCATTAACCTGTTTGGATGAGATATGCAACAGTATGTAAGTTAATGGTCCTTCAGCCTCAAATTAAAGGCTTCTGTAGTACTTTTTGGAGTAGTAACTTGATCTTATTTAGGATATCTAAGCATGGAGGTGGGATTAGTGGAAATACACAATCATATTTTTTTCCAAAGCTCAAAATAGCTTGTATTACATCTCATCTCTTTCTACCCTGCATGAGTTCTTGGGGCCTTAGCAGTCTGCAGTTCTAGCAAACTATATCCAAAGAGATGAGAGATTTTCAGGGATGACCCCATACATGAAGAACAGAACCTGTATCCATGCACAGAACTGGGAAAGTAGCTTGGTAGTACAAGAAGAGCTCCAAATACCTTAGGAAGTGGGAGGATTATGTAGATTTCCAGGGTAATGTCATCACTGTAAAGTTTGCTTCTTTCGAGGCACCACTCTGCATAGTGACTCAATACAGCCCAGGATTAGCCTGACCATGTTGGTTATGCACTGGCCATAATAACTGGTACTCACTCAGACACTATTCTTGTGTGCACATATTCTATCCAGTAGGTATTCATCGTTGCAGATGTTGGCAAACAGATTTTACTTTTTTTCTCTTTGAACTGCTGTTCAAATAGGAATTTTGTTTCCCTCCTGGGGGGGAGGGGGGGGGGAAGGCTCATTTCTAATGGAAAGACCGATTGACACGTTCATATCAGTCTTTCCATGAGGTACTGAGATGGCTCAAAGAACAGAACCGTGTGCAATTTTAATGTTTCCCAATTGTGAACCTGGTCTCTTTAGGCCAAGAGCAGAGAGAAGGGCTGTACTGAATTGTCTTCCATGGCCTGTCCAATACCATGAGATTTCATCACTCCTTACAAGCTTCAAAGAGCAATTCCTGTTGACCTTCATCTGCAGGGCACAGCAAGGAATGCTGTTGCTAATTCTGGTCAGTTCAGGATGCAGCCTTTTAGTTTCCTCTTAGCTGTAATTTCTCCCTCACATGTGCAAAGCTGTGAGGGACATGTCCTCATCACCCTAGCATGTCTGCACCTGAAGTTATCACTCTTCTGAGCATGGTTCTCAAATGAACACAATTCATGAAAGATAGATTGGAAGTAATACTCATGTCTGCATGTCCTCTCGTGAAATCACCAGCTAATAAAGGCTGAAAAGTCAATTATCTGTTTACTTAAGATGTCAGGACATAATCTGTCAGTAGTCCCCTTGACCTGTCCATTAAGACCAATTGAAATAACCATCTTTTGAGATTTAAATGAAAAATGTGAAATCAGGATGTAAAAGCATTCCTTGAACTGGTTTCCATCTCTGCACTTTTTAGGTTTACAGAGGAGGCCAAAAAGAAACGACATCCCTTTGCATATCTGCCCTTTGGAGCAGGACCACGTGGCTGCATTGGCATGAAAATGGGTTTGTTGGAGACAAAAATGACTCTTCTGAGGATTTTGCAGAAGTTTCAATTCAAGACCTGCCCAGAGACTGAGGTTTGTGCATGCAGAGAGATCACACTTGTCAATCTGAGAGAGTTGACAGTGTGTCTTAGACAGAGGACAACTGATTTGCCTTTGTGACTTCATTGGAGAAAACTGGTGAAGACACTTTCATAATAAGGAGGGACAAGAGGCCTAGACTGCATGTTTTAATCAAAATGTGATTCAAGATATATAATTTTTCCAACAAAAGAAATGGTTACACAGCCCTACCTTAGTGGAGAGTAGTATAGCAACATCACAGTCAAAATATCTTGATTTATAGAGGGTGAGAATGGGTGTACATATTTCATAGGATCTCAGTGTTTTAGTATATGCCAATTGCTATGTACATTGCACCTGGCACTTTTCAACAGCTCTAGAGTTTACAGAGTTAATTTCTTCCTGTTCAGATCTACAGTATACCTGGGCAACCACTGCCTCAGCCTCTGGTTATAAATTCTATTTAATATTATACTAGCACAGCTGACTGTAGAACAAGTACCTTACAGCTTCTGCAGTAATCCTGGTATGAACCGGCACCCCAGCAAAAATGTCTGTCTGTATGTGGGGGTGTTATAGACGCAGAAAAAACACATACAACTGTACATAAGATGCTCTTTTTTTCTTTCAGATTCCTTTGCAGCTCAAATCAAAAGCCACACTTGGACCAAAAAATGGAGTCTACATTATCCTGGAATCTCGCTAAAAGAAAATGTACATCCTGAAGCCTACTTGGATGAGACCCTTTGTTAGTGACTCACTAACCAAGTACAATTATTTTTCAAAACCTCCAAAACAGGTAGGAGCCTAAGCCCCACTGATGGTCAGTAGGTGCTTCCTCACTGCCCTCCTGTGGGAGAGCCTCCAGTCACCTTTTAAAATGGGCTCCACAGTCTTTTTTTGCTGTTTTCAAATTACTGTGAATAGCATCTGTAAGTAGGATCCCACTTTCACTTCCTTTCCCTCATCTTTGAGAATGCTTTTCTCGTGCTCAGTTTCAACAAAAGGAGCAGGTGTTAAGTGTGCACGCAATTTAAAATAGATTTTAATTACAATTCATTATATGGCACATCCTTCTCAATCCTTCTCATGCACTTAAGTTTCTACTCTAGAGAAAGCCCAAAAGGCCCCACAATTACAGCAGAAAACCTGGGATGCAGTGCATTGGATTTTATCATCAACTCTGCTAACAATCAAAGCTGAGGCTCTTGCACAATGCTTAATCTCTTCCTGTGTTTGTAAAATGGAAAGAGTTGCACCTCCTTCATGCTTTGAAGTGATTTTATATACACTTAAATTAACAATTTGCACTTGGAAAATTGCATTGCTGGAGGAATGAGGTGTTTCCCTGCTTACCAGTTAAGTTCCAGTAGTTAAGACCAAGGAAATGAGGTGACTGCCGTTTTGCTGGCTACTGAACTGCTGTTGGAAGACTGGAGAAAAAGAAGATATAAATTTAAAGCAAGCAGGAAGACTGAAGGAAATTCAAGGTTAATCAGAAGGTGTTGTTACAACATCTGCTTCATGGTGAGGCTTTTCCTTTCCAAGCACTGCAGTTGGCACCATCCTTGTCTAGCTCCTTGACTCAAGGAAATTAAGAGCATGCATGCACTAGAGCCAACATCAGAGGAGTGGGATTTAGGATCATCAGTCCAAGCAGCTCTCTTGACTCCTTATGTGACCCTGGAGCAGCTCATGTCCCAAGTGCCTCACTCCCCTCAGGAAGGAACTTGTCTGATTTCCAGCTGCAGCAGCACCATGGATCCACTCAAGCTGTATGACTGTGCACATGCATCTTCACAGCCAAAACAGCCGTACACTTCCAGTCTTTGCTACAAAGCCCTTCAACCACCACACAGCTAGTGGAGCAACACACAGCAGGGATAAACTGACAAGGAAAAACCCCACACCTTCCCTTCAGTGGGTGCCGCAGACTGGTTGTCTGTACAGTTGTGCTGGTTTTGTCTCAGGTAATTTTCTTCATAGCAGTATGGGGCCCTATTTTGGATTTGTCTTTTGTTATTAGCAGTGCTTGAACTGAGTCAAGGCCTTTTCTTCTTCTCACACCACTCCATCAGCAAGGAGGCTGGGGGTGGACAAGCAGCTGGGAGGGGACACAGCTGGGATAGTTGACCCCCCCTGATCACAGGGACTTTCCATACTGTATGGTGTCATGCTCAGCATATAAACCTGGGGGCAGAAGAGGGAAGGGAAGGACATTCAGAGGGATGGTCTTTCCCAAGTCATTGTTATACATGCCAGAGCCCTGCTTTCCTGGGGATGGTGGAATACCTGCCTGCCCATGGGAAGTAGTAAATGAATTCCTTGTTTTGTGTGTGGCTTTTGCTTTACCTATTAAAATGTCTTTATCTCAACCCATGAGTTTTCTCACTACTACTCCTCTGATTCTCTCCCTCAGCCCACTGGGGGGAAGTGAACTAGTGGCTCTGTGGGTCTTAGTTGCTGGCTGGGGTTAAACCACAACAACAAAACCATGAGAAGAAATAGGTGCAGGCTCAAGGGTCCTTTTTTTTTTTTTTCAATTCCATCTTTTATTTTTTTCTTTAAAATTTTTGTATAGAACAAAAACTCTTATGGCACTATAAAAATAAGGAAGCAGCTTTGGTTCTTTGCAAGTCTTGACCTTCTGCCTGCTTAACATACTCTGCTTGAGGTTTCCTTAGGTACAGCATCTCTCTTGGTCGTTATGCACAGAGAAGTGTCATGGCAGCAGGAGGAAGAGACTGACTGCTCATCTTCATTGCAAGGATTTCTGGAAGGAGCCATCTGCTCACTGATCCCTGGCTAGGTCCCTATCTTTTGCTGCCTTCTTCCCACATGCTGCCTGAACGCTGATCAAATTACTGTATCTTCTTTCTCGAAGATTGTGTCTTTCTCTTTCATGTTTTGTTGGGTTTTTTTAAACCAGAACTGTGTAGGTACCAGTGATGAAGTACTGATCTGGCAGTCTTGGAATAGTTCCTATTTCCATGGAGCATCTCTGGCATGCTAAACAATAGTGCCCTGTTACACTGCTTATATGAATTGCTGATTTTTTTTTGATTGCTATTTTTTTAAAAAGCAACACACTGTATATACCTTAGTTTCTACACATCATCCATAATTTCCCCCCCTTGAAAATAGCGTGCTGGAGCCTAATTTACTGTATAGCTTATATATTTACTGTATAGCTATACGGTTGGCAAAAAGCTGGATGGACCTTGCCTAAAAACTTCTCATCTACCTGAATGAGCAGAAAGCTTATTCCATCTGAAGTCAGCTGCCAAACACTTGTCTTCTTTACATGAATTAGAAGGTTGTTGTGTGCATCATTTTTGACAAAATACTCCAAGCCTAAACCAAGCTTGTCCCTTTCTAACATGATTTTGCATCTATGTGCTAACATTTTTTAAACTGTTGTGCAAAGTTTTCTGGTTAGGAAGTGTTATCTGTTTTCACCTGTCAGTTCGTAGTAGTATGGAATAGAGGAATTATTTTTGCATCTGAAGTCAGATTTCTGGAAGTGCATCAACCCTTGTTCTGAATGCAGACTGAGGGAGACAGCTAGAAAAGACAGAGGAAAGGCTGCCAACTTTCCAGTAATATAGGAAGAGCCCCAAACCGTTTGTTCCTTTTAAATAACAGTTGGTGATACAGTTACCAGACACTGCACAGACATGTACCAAGATACTTAATGACGCTGGACCTCCCCGTGGTTGTGTGAGCTCAGTGACACACCTAAAGAGCAGGCTGTCTTGAGGGATCAGCGAGCCCTCCGGAAGCACACGTGCAGAAAAAACAGACCCTAAACTGCCAGCAGTTCTCCAAAACAGAAACTGGTAATATCGTGATAATCAGTGTTTGTGCACTTATATAATATGGTCCCAAACTGATCCTGAGCAGAGTTGCCTTTAGAATTTATTAAAAAAACACAACCAAAAAGAACCCAAAACATGCCAAGAAAAGAAAAAAAAAACAAACCCACACCCTCCCCAGTATTATGTTTATAGTTGTAAAATAAAAAAAACCTTTATGTCCTTAAGTTACGGTGACTATTACCATTTCTAGCACAGCATCCTTCAGTCAACAGCAGTTGAGTTTAGGGAGGAACAAAGAAACCAATTTAAACTAATTTCTCTCCTCAGAAACACTAAATGTGTTGTCTTGCATTGCTGAGCTGTGGGTTTGTTTAAAATTGGGCATGTCTGTGTTACAAAAGGGTTTGAGTCACTCTCTGACAGCTGATACAAAGCAAAGGCTGCTTGGTAAAGGAAAGCTTCTATTAAAAACATCTTCTGATCTTTGTAATGATTACAGAAAGCTGTCAGTATAAAATGATATTTTTAATAAGGCTGCTGATAGAAAAAAAGCTTTGCAGTTTTGTACTTTATAAATAGTATTCCTAGAAAAGCAGAGTTGCACGTTAGAAATCATTATGTTTCACTCATTACAAATTTGAACTATCTATTCTTATCTGGCATTAAACTGCAGAATTTCCTCTGTGTGTGTGATACTTCAGGAAATGAGCACCTTCTCATTTCCCTTTGTTAAACATCTTGGACACAGCTTCACCTGATACCAGACTCCTCCAAGTGTTTACAGAGGAAAACATGGTAAAATAATTTAAAGCTGACTTACAGACTGTTTGTCTCATTGCTTGGTTCATACTGGCCCTGCTCACTTTCTTCTGACCCTGAAAAGTCTCATCCATCTCCAAGATGTTTTTTCCCTGCACTACTAGGTGCTGGGGCTCCCTTCAAGGAGGGAGCAGGATTCCCTCAACTGATAGGATTTTTGCAAGTAGAGATGAATTCATGACTGGGCCTGAAGAAAGAAGTGCAGGGGAGCTCTGGAGCCCAGGTCGTCTATTCCTTGGTAAAACAGGTAAGCACCAGTAATCCTGGCGACGTAACAGCCATTCCACCTGGATTTTGTGCTGGACTTACTCCAAGTTAAGCAGCATTTCTGCAACTCCCACTTGCCCTTTGGCCCAAAGGCAGCTCTGAGCAATGGTTCCTAGAAGCAAACTGCAAACTTTCTCCAAGCCCAGCAGCACTGAGCACACCACCAGAGCTGGTATGTGTCATCCACCCAAGATCCTCTTCACCACCACCCCCTACTTTACTAGGCTGCAGGTATCTGAACCACATAGTATACTGCCACTTGGACAGGATTTTGACACCCACATCTTATAAAATCTGGGCAGAATAGCATCACAGACCTGGTTACAGGTAAAACTCATTAAATGGTGCAGCATATTGACTTTGGTGGGCTGCCAGACCCTTTCCCAACCCAGCATGTGGGGAGTCAGGGGTTCATAAAGTACCATCCTCCATATCACGCTGCTGGCATAGCAAAGCTGTTTGGCTTCTGCTGGCTTTGCTGTCTGTCTTGCCAGGATGAACCTGTTACCAAAAAAGGAAACAACCTTCACAGCTTATCTTTCTCCTCACATGGCGTAGGAATCAGTGACAGATTATTACACTGTCCCTGCTCAGTTTCTTAAGCAGCCAAAAGATATTCTCCTCCCTCAGAAAAGAGGTTCAATATTACTTTTTGTCTAAAGTTTAGATTTAATGCAAACATATCTTTAATCTGTTCATTTCCAAATGCAATCCAAACAGCTGTAAAAGGACTACTACTACTTAACAACTGCCTCTAAGAGTTTACAAATTCTCAAAAATGTATGGAAACATGGTATTTTCGGTATTGACAGAGAGAAAACCATTAGAGGGAATTTAGTGGTTTGAATATCTGTTTATTTACTACACACAAGAAAGTTACCACTGCAGTTTCAAAAGTGGAAAGCACAGCAGCTTTTCTTTTCCTGTATTAATGGAGAAATGACAGATAACAAAGTACTACAAGCAGCATTTTATTTGTTATTTTACTTAGACACACACACACAAGCATACATACATCCTCCCCAAGAATTAAGTTAAAGGTTTTAAAAATATAATAAAAAAGTCGATTAAAAAAATATCAAAACTTTTTGCATTAGAGAGATTGTTTCAATCTTCTGGCAGAAGATTAACGTGTCTGAAGCTATTCTCTTTCTTAGCTGAAATGGTGCTTATGTTGAGAGGAAGAAAGGCATACTACCAGTATTCTCATTTGCCATGAACACGGTGTTTGTTTTGGAAAAAAACCCCTTATTCTGCACAGGTATGAAAGCTTTCATACATACATGTTATCCTCCTCATTGAATGTACTATTTGCTGACAAGCTCATTTGCTGACAAGAGATTTATCATCTATGTTCTATTACAAATCTTTTAAAAGAAATAATGCAGTCAACTTACTTTTCCATATCCAGTGTTTTACTGGGATTAAACACAAGTGGGAGTTAAATTTTCCTTTAGGTATCATGCTGCTAGTTTTACAGTTCACATGTAAAGGACCTTTACTCCAGCTAATCATGGTTATACTCCTGCTTCACAGTGTTGAAGTAATAGAGTTACTCAGTGTACACCTGTCAATAAATGAATTAAAAAGAAGTGGTCTTTAGAGATGAGCTTTTTTTAGGTCATACAGAAAGTATATGTTAAGGCTTCCGCAGTACACTATAGCTAACCAGTACTCACCCAAGCACATTAAATCTGTGATAAAGTATCTATGCATCAGCAACTTACATCTTAAAAAAATACAGTTCAAGTTTTTTGATCGCACACATATATGCTGACTGCTGAACGCTATTAACATCTTATGCAGAGAACAATTAAATATTCAACTTAATCTTCAGATTTTTAAAAGTTTCAGCTCTGTGGCTGAAGACTACTTTCCAGGCAAGCACATTTCTCCTGCAGAAAAGGTCCAAAGACAGCTTGATGACACAGGTAACCTGCGTATCTCCCGCAACCAAAGAGGCAGTGCACCTAATGAGACAGTCACTCACCATCCTTCCCAACAGCTGTAAGAGAGCCATGAAGTTGCTCCACAAAAACAAGGTACTGATAATCAAGCAGTACAAGGAGTGTATGTCAATCCTGAGTAGGGTATTAAATAACAGCATGAAGTGCCTCCTCTGCTTCCTCCGTGGCACCTACTAGCATTCTTTCATTTGTAGGCACAATGAAAGCCAGGAAAAACTGGTGTTCTCAAAGACAGAAAATACAGCACTTATTTGATAGAGTAAATCAACCAAATCAAACAGCACCAAGCAACTCTTGTTATGCTTATACCTTTGGTACTTGTTTTAAATGAGAAAAATTAACAAGTAAAAATAAGTCTCTGTTCCTTTTCAACAAGCAAGTTTAATTTTGGAGGTTTTGTTGGTGAAGATTAAGCAGGAGTGCTAATAAGAATTTATGCAATGAGCTGAGCACAAAGATTGTACAACACATTTGCAAGCACCTGAATGTCTACTGTTACAGGAGACAGATTAATAAAAAAAACAGGTTTTAGCCAGTTTTGAGTTAATAGATAAAGAGGTAGAGGGACACAGCCAGTGACCAATGAGCATGTGTAAAGATCTATCCTGAAACACTTTTGTTTCAACTTGTTGAAAAAAAGATGTTTGAACTTGTCATTAATTGGTTGCTATTACAGCCAATCCTCATGATACAAGAATCAGTGATTTCTTCTAATAAATTTACAAAAGTCTCTAGTAATATAGGGAAATGTAAAAGCTGCTAAAAGAGACAGGATTTTAGGAATTATAAAACATCCTGTGTCTTTTTGTCACTTGTTTTCTATTGCACAGAAAGGATAGAGAACAAATGTTTCTAAATATTCACCTATCTGATCATACTTCTATAAAAATCACTTTTTCTCTCTTATGCCAATACTAAAAAAACTGTTTATACCAGTTAAACATAAGGATGACAGGTTTTGCTGCTATATGGGTTTTAGTGATGCCCCATATTCTATGAGATACTCTGGATAAACCTGCTGCTTCTCAAAGATGACAAAGATAGAAGGGTTTAAAGAGTCGTTCACACAACTGTCGTAGAAGTGTTGGCTGTCCTTCATGGGAGGCCGAACATAATCAGAATTACCGCGAGTGAACTCCCCCACCAGCACTCGTGCCAGAAACATGGTCTTGCATGAGTCTGTCCCACAGTACTTGTCAGAATAAGATGCATCCCTTGCAAAATAGCTTCCTGCAGAAGAGACACCAAGATAGAGTTGATAAGTCACCAAAATTGCAGGGAAGAAAGCGATAACAGTGTGAAAGTGAATTAATAAACAAATCCATTAAGCAGCTCATGAACAGCCTTTCCAAAGCCTTCACTTGTTCTGTATGTCCCTCTTGGTGAAAATGATCACTGTGCATTACCTACACTTCTTATGTTTCACAGCACACATATTTAAAAGCCATCCAAGTAATGTTTTAAATGTCATCATATTCCTGTAAAAGATTTTCTCCTGACCCTAGATGTCCAGCTTCCCTAATCCCACCCAACTTCATCTCCTGACAGAGGCTATTAACAGTCATCAGAATATTTCTGAGAGCTACAAAGTATTCAATCAGAACGGTGGGCTAGTCAGCCTGTCTTGGTTATTGCACCTGGTATGCTGGCAATTTCCTGTACACAGGACAATGTAAAGGAATATAATTTGCCAACAAGGCATTCTGTAACTAGAATGGTATTTAGGTTCCTGGAGAATAAAAAAAAGCCATGTTGCCTTTCTATAGGAGTTTGGAAAAACTGGAATAGAAGTAATCCTGGAGTCTAGCAGTAACCATCCCTAGATCAGGCCTCTCCTAAGTCTGTCTTCTCCTGCAAGGACTGAGTGGAATATAGAGGCCAAGGCCTTTCAGTATGCCTTAGCTCCAAATGACCATTGCCAAAGTTGCCCACATCACCACAGAGAGAATCCCTAGACTTTTTAACTTTACACCTCTGCAGTAAATACTGAGAATTTTTTAGCACGTCTAAGATTAATGAAAGAGCTGAAAAACAACCTTTGCCGTAGACTGTCCCATTAAGGCCACAGATTCTCCAGTCGAAGTTTTGCTGACAGATGGCATCGATGTCTTTTTTATTGGTCCCATGAAATAAAAATCGCTCATCCGCAGCCTTTCCACCATTGCTCTTCTGCATTAGCTCCTTCTGCCTGTAATAAGAAGCAGTATCTTTGCAGTTCCACAGCAGCCACACCCACAGGTTTCAGCCATGCTAGATTCTGAAAATCCTTACATTAAGGTCTAAACTTAGGGCAAACATGGTATCTTGCTGTCCAGCTGCATACAAACACGCTTTCTTTATACAGAAATGCCTCCACGTATTTAACTTTTTTTTTTTTATATTCACTGCCTGTGGGGAGAAGGAATCTTAGCAGTAATTTTTTTTTTCCAAAACACAGGAGTTAAGGCTTTCCCTCCGTAAGTTGTGCATTTAATTTTGGAGGTGGTTTTAGTTTTGACCAGCTGCAAAACAGTGTTTGTGCTAGATGTGACCGATTAGCAGCTCCAAGGCTCCACTGGAAGGCAGCTGTTCTGGACACAGGCCTGGCAGAAGTCAGAACACTTACTCAGGAGCAAGGATTCCTCCCACATAGCTCATCTGACTATTCTAAGTTCTACGTCTTGAGTGAGTTTTGGTTTTGTTGATACCTCTTTATCTAAATGTTGATATTGGCTAGGTATTTCAGTGGGAGAGTGAAAGCAGATGCGTTTCAGGAATGTGTGTGTCTATCTTTAGCATACAGCTAACTGCAGAAACAGCAAACTTCATGCATACGTACCAGACCAGTATTTTACACATACCATTGATACAGTTCCCAGAGAGATGGGTTCTGAACTCTGCAAATTCTTTTAATAGCTGTTTTGGGCATTGTACGTTGAAAGTCCACCTTGACTTTCTTGTATTCTTCAGAAGAAATGTCAAGCTCAATCAGCTGTAAAGAAAAGTTTGAAAAGTTACTCTCCTCTTTTACTAAATCATAACAAAGCCACCCTACCTAGTGCGCTACTTAGAGCTTTAAAGTTTTTTCTGTGAAGCAGAGGTATGAACAGTGGAAACTATCTTGGAAAAAAAGCAGATCAAAGATCTCTGCTCTGTAAAAGTGAGCTCTTATCTAGGGAACGTTAACTCCTGGTGTTTATGACACCCAGGTTGCTCTCTCACAGGACATTAAAGGCTCTGCGTGCTTTTGTGCAGCCACTCAGCTACTCTTAATATTTGGGTCAAGATACATACGTATGCATATATCAAACAGTACCTAAATCCACAGCAGAAATGAGCAGATAAATAAAAAAGTAACAGAGAATTTATGTTGCAACAAACCAAAGAGTATTTTTTTAGATCTTTTTAGTTTATACTCCCTACAGCCAGTTAACACAAACTGCACTGCCTGTTGTGTTTCTAAATAAATAGAAAAGGCTTTATTTGAACAAACATTTTTAGGGAAGAGTATGGTCACACTAACAAAAATCAGTTCCTTACATGACAATCATATTTTCCATAGGAACATAAAAAAATGTCAACATAAGTCTTCCTTACTTCTTATTGACAATTTCTTGAGGATTTGCATTTTGTGAGTTAGCAATTTTCAAGCTTTAAATAAGATCTTTCCTGTAGGCATAGTTACTGGAGTTGACAGAGGAGGTGGTGCAAGCAGGCAGGACATAAGAAAAGGCAAACTGTGCAGATATTATCTGGGCTGTGTTACAAAGGTAAACGAGTTCATTCTACTGGAGTTATGTACATATTAATAAAAGATCCCATCCTGAACAGGGTGCCCAGAGCTGTTGTGGAGTCTCTCTGGAGATATTCAAAACCCACCTGGACACAATCCTGTGTAACCTGCTCTAGGTGAACCTGCTTTAGCAGGGGAGCTGGACTTAGTCTTCAGAGGTCTCCTCTTCCAAGTCCAACCATTCTGTGATTCTGTATGATTCTGTGAACTCTCCTGATTTCAGCAGTTCTGCATAGATGCACAAAAGTCTACCTATACACAGCTCAGGGAATGGTTACCCTGAAGTTCAAAGGCATGATTTACTTTTGATGCTTCACTGGATGCTGGACTTCAAAACTATGTATTTTGGGCACAGTAGTAGTCTTGTTAACACAATAGAAGCTTCAGGCAAATTTGCCAAGGCAAGGGGTCAACAGTAGCAGTGAAAACCAAGGTCACCAGAGTTATACTGCCATCCTTTATTTAACTTTGAGTTTAGTTTCACCTCTAGGTCTGCCCAGTGTGATATCAGGCTCAAATTCACCAATATCTCTTCACATAAGAAAAAATAATTTACAAAGGCCAAGAAACACTGAACTTGTGGTGTAACAAACCTTACACAACAAAACTGACAGAAAGAAAAAAAACCAAAAAGTTCCAAACCTTGAATCCCAGTTCAGGCAGGGCAGATTTGTCCCAGTGAGCTGGAACGCCCTTAAACTCTTCTGTATGTTTAATGCCCCTGTAGATTATGAAACATTACAAATAGGCAGCTAATATAAATCAAAACACTATGTTTTATGCACATATGATACTAAACACTTTTGTCAAGCTTAGAGTATAGGCAACTGAACATATTCAGAAATATTTCAAAACTGTCATTTCAGTTCAACACATGAAAATATTTGTTCCAAATCGTCATATCAAGACTTATGGCAGGAATAAAGATGCCAAGAAAGTTAAAAAAAAAAAAATACACCGAACTAAACATGTAAGTATTTCTCTTAGCTGCAGAGTTGAATACATAAAAACTCTGCTACAACTGGGGTAGATCAATACAAATGCATCCAGTATCACATCAGTATGACAGAAACAGCCCTCCCTGCTACTTCCACCCCAATTTTAATTAGTGTGTTTAGCTGCTCTTTTTGGTGGTGTTTAAGCAAGCACTGTGTGCTGCAAGGGAATTGGCTGTTGCATGCAATTATATCTCCTTGCAGACTCCCACCTTTTGCTCCACCTGTAACAACTACTGCTTTCTTCTCAGATCATCTGGTTGCTCTCAAAAGAATTATTTGTAAACTTGTACTTAGTTTTAAAAATTATTCATCTCAGAAAGAGCTAATAAGCATAAACATTATTGCATCCATCTGTATTAGCTGTTCTAGTCAGCAGCTCCCTAAAACACTGCTACATGTTGAATTATTTCCTGTATTTCCACACTTTCTATGCCAAGTCCAAACTTTCTTCATCCCTAAGGTTTCTGAGTTGCTCGAAAACTGTTGGCCAGGCTGCAATACTATCCTGGCAAGACACTATCATAGGAAAGGTATGTCTCTTTCCCTCTAAATGCCTTTCATAATTGCCTTAACAGCTACTTCTTCACCTTATTTACACCCACGGAAGACGCTGCATTCACAATGCACTAAATCCATCACTTCGGAATAAGCAGCTGCAGTTTACCTGGCTCTTGTGTTTTCTACCTCTTTCTGAGAGACAAATTTAGGTCTTCTGCAAATCTTTCTCTCTGTTGTGAAGCGAAGGTTTTTCTGAGTCATGGCTGGGAAAACAAACAAACAAACAAAACCCCCTGAACAATCACAAAGATGTTTTAGAAAGCTTTCACACTCCAGCAACATTTGTCACTAAGTTGCTTTGTCAAAAACATTGACAAAAAGGCACTGAGCATTTTTTTTTCTACTATTGCTCTTTACAGGAAATGACAGACATTGGTAGCTATTTTCCCTTCATTTTTCCATCAGCCACACTTAACCAAAAAGGATCATTTTAAAGTAAGTATTTACTTTTTCTCCATGGATTATATCCATCCTTCTCAATATGCAATCAAGATTCTGGTTTCCTACATTTAGTCATAGATTTCAAATCCTATAAACAGAACCTAAGACCTATCACAGGCCATTAATTTTTATTGACCACCAATGGAAACAAGTCACAGCAACCTGACTTTTAGAGGCATTCCTTCTGGATTTTGGAACCTCTGTAGCTATTGCGACATCATACTAACAATTAAGAGTCAGCAGCAGCCAGGACAATGAGGCCTCATCTTCAGAGATACACAGGAAAACAAAAAACCCTCTTGGCACCAACAAGCCTAGAAACTAAGTTTTGGAGAATATCTACACAGCATATATTTGCTTAAGTTACTAAAAGAGCCCAAACCTTAGAAAAGTGATTGATTTACTACGCAATTTTCTCTTCTAAGCCAGACGAGTTTCACCAGCATTGCTTTTGACTGAATCACAAACAGGAAATCACACGCCCTCTCTGTTTTTCTATGTTTTATTGGGGTTTTGGGGGGGGGGTTGTTTGTGTACTTTGGTTTTGGTTTTTGTTTTTCTGTTTGGTTTTTTTTTGGGCAGAATTAGACAGTAATGGAGAGTTGGATCAAAGACAACTACACCAAAATGACAGTCTAGGCAGGCTGATTCCCACCACTGTTTTCCATCATTTTGAAAACGATATCAGGAAAGGCAACAGCTCAGAGAAGACAGTGCCATTACAAGTGACTTACATGTCTTGAACTCTTGGGAAACACATCTTCCTACTTTGACATAGTCGAGGTATTTCCTCAGCCTTTCCAGACAGGATGAAAATATCTGCATAAATCTTGCAATGCTAAGGATTGTCTGGACCCTATACCTTGCCCAAGTATTTTTTTTCTGCAAACCAGTGATTAAAGCAGACCAGAAGCTGGCTTAGTCAAATCTTTTAGAAGTTCCTCACCACTTGTGTTGGTGCCAGCATCAATGACAATGTCACACCTGGACCTTCTGGCAGACATTCTGAAACCTAGCAAAAGAACTTCTCAAAATAACAGGTCTGAAGGAATAGGAATGCTGCTTCACTTATGTGAACAGCTCTTATCCTGAGAAATTTGGCAGAAGCTCGTAAGTGTTGCAATTCAAAGTTCAAATTTCTCTATCTCCTGTAATGAAGTAGTTTAAAACCTCAAAAGACCTTGGAGGGAGGGACAAAACCAAAGAACAAAACAAAAAAAAAAAAAAAAAAAATGGAACCTACCTTCAAAATTTAATTCATATTCATGCTTTCCAGCTTTGAAGTTCAGCTTTGAAGAACCTTTGGCTATATAAGCTTTCTCCAGGTCACCACTGGAGACCGTAGCAGCTACATGAAGGTCATCCTGCCAGGCCAAAAATAGAGAAGAAAAGTTTCTCCTGGTCTGTTATATGCAAGCAAGTTTAAAACCCAACAACTCTGACATCTATAGTAGCTGCAGTATGTATCAGCTTTTGGGAATTATAGCAGCTACCAGACAAAAGCCAATGTATTAAACACTTGCAGCTGCCCCTAAAACAAACTAAACACTGTTACAAAGCCTAAGCTCATGCTGCAAAGGGCATACTGTGAGCATTACTGCTGAGAGCGTGCTGTCGTTTAGCCCACTCAGTATCATGTAGCCTGCTCACTACCACCCCCCACCCACTGCTGGGATAAGGAGGAAAACGGAAAAGTGGATTAAGAACAGTTTAGTAATTGAAATACAGTAAAATATAATAATAGTAGCCATAATAATAAAAATAATTGTAATGTTTGTAAAGGAAAGAAAAAAGAGAGAGAAAGGAATAAAGCCCCAAGACAGACAAGTGATGCAGAATACAATTGCTCACCACCTGCTGACTGATGCCCAGCCTGTCCCTGGGGAGTGATCAGCCTCTCCCAGATAACTCCCCCCAGTTTCTATACTGAGTATGATGTTCTATTGGTATAGAATATCCCTTTGGCCTGTTTGGGTCAGCTCTACTGGCTGGGCTCCCTCCCAGCTTCTTGTGCATCTCCTCATTAGCAGAGCATGGGAAGCCGAGAAATCCTTGATTTAGAGTGAGCACTACTTAGCAACAGCTAAAACATCAGTGTTCAATCAGGTTTATTCTCATACTAAATCCAAAACCACTGTGCCAGCTACTAGGGAGTGAATTAATTCTATGCCAGCTGAAATCAGGACAGACCACACATTCACCAACTAGACCAACAAAGAGGCAGAGTAGAAATCAGAGAAGGAAGTTTTAGTCAGGAGCAAAAACAGCACACATTAATGTGATCCTATCCGATGTGACTCACTGAGTCGATTATACTTGTGACTCACCAGTGATCACTCCCCTACCTGAACCCATCAAATTCCATTAGGCCTTTAAAGTCCATCTGTGCAGTATCAGTGAGAGCAAGAGGGTGTCAAAAGAGGGGAAGGATATAAACACACCGTACTTTTCAGTAGTTCTGCACTTTTAACACAGAGTTGAGAGTCTCCTCATTTCTCCACACTTACTTTTTTCCCATACTCCTGCCACATGCCATATTCATCTTTCCAGTACCAGATCCATTCTGTTGTCAGAATGAAGTGAGGGGGTTTGGTCACAGAGGAGGCTGTAGAAAGACGCCTAACTTTTGCAAACCCACAGCACATACTGAGAAAACAGATACATGCCATGACAGAGCCACTTTCAGTAACACCGTTAGTAAACCTATTAAAAAAAAAGGAGAAAAAAAATCAGAACTGTTTGTGAAGCATTATTCAGAGGTTCAGAAGCCCACCACAAATGTGTGAATTAAGCCAACATCGCCAAAAAGCAGAACACAAACCTCCACTTTCCACAAAAATCCCAGCTCTGTCTTGTGTTGGTACATATTTTGCATTACAGTATTACATCTCACATTGGTTCCATGGGCAGTAACCATTACCCACTTGTAAATTAGTGAGTTACGTTCTGTTCGGATGCATGTGGAAAACATGCACCGCCGCCTTCTTGCTAACCAACCACATTCTAAACAGAACACTGTCATAACTTAAGTAGTGCTTCGAAGAGCCTCTAACATAACATAAAAGGGACAGGTAAATTTTTCAGCATGGGAAGCAGCATATTGTTGTGAGCCCCTTTCAATACCCTCTTTGTGGGACATAACCAGTTCCAAGCTCTTGAAGGTATTTTCATATTTCCTCCCTCTCTCTCTCTCTGTTTCTCTCTCTCTCTCTCTCTCAGTAATGACTGCAACAGAACTGTCACAATTTATAGCCACTAAGGGCCTGGCACAATATAGCAAATTCAAAACATTATTAAATCTTAAAACAGTTTATACCTGGTCTTATTTGGGTCACAATATGCTTTTTCTATTTCTTCCATATTCTTCAAATCCTTCCAGGTATCGCCATCAGAGATCTGCCATCTATATGGCAAGTGAAAATGAGTTCTGATACACTTTTCTGAAAAAGTTTTTAAAAAAAGAAGTATTATTTTTACAGGCTATGAGAAAACTCCAACATTTCAAGGCTGTACACCTAGCTGGTGAAACCATAAAAAGCATAGTTATGGAAAGTGTTTACCTATGGAATCATTACAACAATATGAACAGTAGTTCAGAATTTTTCAGCATAAGCAAATAACATTTAATTTCTGGGCTTAAGTAGAAGTTCAGTTTTGGTGCCCACTAGGCTCTCTTTGCCCATTAAAACTGCACAGACCATTCTGTCTTCTCAGTTTCAGAGACAAAAATGAATCGAGATCACAAGCTCATGCAGGGCTATTATTTCATACATAGAATAACACTGTAGACTCAAACATCAGTGCTTAACCACTACTTCACAAAGTGGTATTACTGAGGAAAAAAACAAAACACAACAGTGCTTAGTTTTAGGATAAGAGGAGAACTGTGTAGTTTAATTCCAGATGGCAACAAAGCATGACACAGCCACTCCCATTTTCCCTGGTGGGATGGGGAGGAGAACAGGAAAATGGTAAAACCCATAGATTGAGATCAGAACATTTTAATAACTGAAATAAAGTAAAACACAATAACAACAACAATTATATATATACATAGAAGGGGGATAAGAAAAAGCAAGACAGGAATAAAGCCCAAGACAGACAAGTGATGCACACTACAATTGCTCACCACCTACTGACTGATGCCCAGCCCACCCTCGAGCAGCGATCAGCCCCTCCCCACAGTTTATGTGATGTTCTAATGGTTCTATGCCCCTTTCACAAGTTCAAGCCAGCTGTCCTAGCCATGCTCCTTCCCCCGTTTCCTGTGTACCTCCTCATTTGCAAAGCATGGGAAGCAGAAAAGTTCTTGAGTTTGGGTAAACATTACTTAGCAACAACTAAAACATCAGTGTGTTATTAATGTTATTCTCACACAGAGGTATAGAGCTATATACCTTAAAACTATGTAACAAAGTCATGTAGTTTAACCTGTATAGCTTATCATTAAAGGTCAGGCAGTCTCAGCAGAAAGGAATTTCTCAAGAGACAGAAAGTATCTTTATTTTGAAGCAAAGCTGATAAAGCTGATGAACTAGACATAACCGTCCTCATGGTTGTACAAAACTGTACGAAGTGCACAGCCACTGATTTCAAGGGCATGAAGATGTGCCTAAGTAAGAGTACAAGAAAAGGACAACGTGAGGGGGACTATGGAACAAACAAGAATGACCCCTCCGAAGGACCACTGACTCAAAATGGGAGGCATGTCCAGGAGAGGAACAATTCTGGGAAAGGGGTGGAACAGGATTAGGTAATGCTTTGAATTGTTAATTAGGTAACTAAATAAAAGCAAGAGGCTTTTATGCATCCAGTGTCATAAATAAAGGACTGATGCCTGCTGAAAATCACAAATTGAGTCTTAAGGGTTTTCTTTTAAGACCTGATTTATGGCATCACTCATAGTAAATCAAAAACACAGCACTGTATCAGCTACTAGGAAGAAAATGAACTCTATCCCAGCTGAAACCAGGGGAGTATCCATTGCTTATTCCATACTATTTGCATCATGCCTAGGTCCCATACTTTCCAATACAATCCAGTTAATCACCTTCACCTTTGCTGTCTTTTGATATACATGCAGATATCATTCCCTTAGTCTCAAAGTCCACTGCCCTTCAAGAAGTCTCCAAGGGTCGAGGCCTCACCAGGAACAAGAGCAGTGGTGGCAGTGACCGTGGAGTTCAAAGAGTCAGTATGTAGTCACTTGTCAACAGGAGCGAAGGTGACATCACCAGTACAAGTATGCGTAAACCTGAGGCCAGTTTTCACAGCAGAAAAGGCAACTTAACTACAGGGAAAGTGAAGGAGGTGGCACCACATAGGTCATGTGAGAAAGTGTGTGGTACTTCAGGGAGCTAAAGAACATCAAGAAGGAAAAAAATGACAGAAGGACAACAAGAAAGCTGGCACAGCAGCCTTCTTCCTGGACAAGCTGCAACATTTTTAAAGGGAGAGAACTGAAACACAACAGAAGAGTACTAGAAGAAACAAGGGAGTATCTCTTGTATCTTTCCTATTTAGAAATGTGACTCCTATCATTCAGCAAGTACCTTAGGTAAACACAGGTGGAGTAGCCTTCAAGCACAGGTGGATATTACGCATTCCAGAGGAAAATAAAATGGTTCCTTTGTTTGGTATACTGGGTAGATCAAACACTTGCCTACCAGCTTTTAAGATTGCAGTGAGATTTAACTAAAGATAAGCATAAACTCTAAAGTTTCCTATTTCTGTGAAAGATGTCTCTCACCTCTTTATGAGAAAAGGAGAATATACTGGGCCTGATACAGTCTATACTGATACCTGATACAACTTACCTTTAAAGCCACAACTTTTGTACAGATGATATAAACAGATCTGTTCTGATTCATCATCTTTTGTAGTTGCAGACTCTCCTCTAGAGCCGTGTTTTTTCTCTGGAGGGGGAAATTATAAGACTTATTAATATATTTTGTATCAATAAGCCTTCTTAAAAGTGCTCCTATCAGTAGGGAAGATAGCTAAAGCCAGTGTTTGTAACAACATAACTGCATTCAGCTTCACAGAGACATTGTAGCCTTTGATAATCTTGTATACTCAAAAGCTCCATCACTGTATCTATTGTTTCTGAACTCGACTTTCCTGTAACTGCTAAATTCTTCACATACAGTTTTTAGCTATCACTGTGAAACAAGAATAGAATCCAATGCCTTTACACTTCCAGATGGACTTGAGTTAACCATGCATTCCACACAGCTGATGACCCTGGGAGCTATAAAATATGAAGCTACAAAATTTGATACATCTGTAAAATAAAGCACAGGAGGCAGAACACTGGAGATGAACATACACGCTTGGATTTTCCATTCTGTTGCCCTTTTTTTTCCTGCTAAATTATACTTAACTTACAATTCTAAGGAACTTCAAAAGACAAGAGCAAACAAAATACTACATCTCCAAGAAGTAACTAGGATAGTGCTGTCTCTGAATTCTTGTGCCAGACAATTGCTACATTAATGAAAAAAAATTGAATAGTTATAATCAGACACAACACTCCTATTCTTAAAGTTCTCTACCTTTATGGTTTTTACAAAATAAACCACAAACTATAAACCTCTCTATTTCCAGTTCCTGTTACGCTCCCAAGTCTTGAAATTCACTTCACTTGTCAAGACACAAATTTCTGTCAGTGAGATAGGTACAAAGTCCCTCCTAAAAGACAAGTCAAGATGTGAATTCAGTTTTCTTAATGACACCTGTGACACCCAAGACTCTTCTTCTGATGCTTTCAAAAGATGGTATCACTTACCTTTGGATGGTGAAATCTTGGTCTCTTCTATGTCATGCATGTTCCTGTTGCTGTTTTTGATGTCATACATGTTTCTATAGAGAGAAGGTAGCTTCTCAATATTGTATGCGCTCATTCCCTGTTTCAGCAGTTTTTCAAAACATTCTGACTTTAATAAGTCATGGGATCGTTTGCAGCTGTTGCCAAATCTGCACTGTCCTTGCAAAAAGTACTGGCAAACATGCAGTTTGGTGCAGGCCATTTTAAAGGTACAAGATCCATAAGGTCCATCACCTTTGTTATAATGCAAGCAGACCTTGGGCAGAGAAAGAAAGAAAGATTTTAAAGATTAAGGTACAATGTGCTCATATAGACTGTCTGAATCCATGATTTTTAAATTTTTGCAATTGTGAGTAGACATTTGTTTTTAGAAGATACATTTCTTCTTGTTTTCCAAATGATTGTTAGTTTTGACTTTGCCCTGCTAATGTTTAGAAAGATCTTCCAACAGACAACATTCTTACAGACATTCTCAAGCAGCTGGAATTTAGCGCTAAGTCACAAAAATGTAGGATAGTGGATTTTATTGTGTCACTACCTTTTGATTTTCTAGTTTTGGAACTTAGAATTTTTTTGACCTGTGTTGTAAAGACCTACTGAATCTGGCTAGGATGGACTTAACATTCTTCACAACAGACCATAGCATGCTATGTTTTGTGTTTGTGACCAAAACAGTGTTGACAACACATCCCTTTGGTCTGTTTGGGTTAGCTATCCTGGCTATGCTCCCTTTCATTTTTTTCTGCACCTCCTCTTTGGCAGAGCAAGGAAAACTGAAGAGTCCTTGACTGAAGGTAAGCACTACTCGGCAACAATCAAAACATCAGTGGATTGTCAATCTTATTTTCATATTAAATCCAGAACACTCTGTACCCGCTACTGGTAAGAAAATTAACTCTATCCCAGCTGAAACCAGGAACAGCTAAACACCACAAAGCCATTTGCTCACTCCCCCAGGGGATGCAGGAGAGAATCAGAAAAAACATAAAACTCCTGAGGTTGAGATAAACACAAGACACAAATGGAAGGAGAAATAATAACAATTATGATGATAAAAGAATATACAAAACAAGTGATGCACAGTGCAGTTGCTTACTGCTCCCTGACCAGCCAGTCCCCAAGCAGCGTGCCACCAGCTCCTGGCCAACTCCCCTCAGGTTTATGGTTGGGAATGGTGTCATATAGCATGGAATATCCCTTTGGCCAGTCTGGGTCAGCTGTCCTTGCTATGTCCCTTCACAGCTTCTTGTGTACTCCCAGTCTATGGGCTGGCAGGGCAGTATGAAAAGCTGAGAAGTCCTTGACTTAATGCAATCACTGCCCAGCAACAACTAAAACATGACTGCGTTGTCAATATTTTTCTCATCCTAAATCTAACACAAGCACTGTATCTATCCCAGCCAAAACTAGGAAATAGTCCAAACTGGCCAAAGGAATATTCCACGTCATATAATGTCACAATCTTAAAAAAAAATTTAAAAAAGGGAGAAGACAGGGAGAAAGAGGGCGAGGAGGGGGAAAGGGGAAGAGATGGGTCTTCTTTACAAGGTGGCTCTTGCTCAGAGACTTGCTGGGCATCAGTCTGCTTAGGTGATGAAGCAGAAGTGTTCATTTGATACATTTATTTTCTCCCCTCTTTCCTCTACTTGCTAAACTGTCTTTATTTCCATCCACAAGTTTTGTCACTTTTGTTCTTCTTGTTATTTCACCTGTTCTGCTCGTGACAAGGGACTGAGGAGTAAGTGGGGGACTGTTCAAGGGCTTAGCTGCCAGCCAGGCCTAACCCACCACAGGTGAGAACAGAGGATGCATATATAAAGTTTTAGATTTGCATTAAGCTAACTAAGTTGACACCTAATATCTCCATCTCTATCAAGCCCTTTCCACTCGGTGATGCTCAGTGAAACACAAGGTTCAGAAACTGTCACAGTAATACTCACCTCTGGTAAGAGGGAAGGGTCGTTTTGGAGCAGAAGCTGGCAAAGTTCATCACTGTCTAAAATGTCCAGCCCATAGCGTCTCAGAACACGGAAATTGTGGTCCGAGTAGAAGTCGTGAGCAAACCTGCATTCTTTCCTACAAGTTAAGAAACACCACTGCAAAATGAATGTAAGAGACTAGCACTGTTTTGCTATCCCATGGGCATTACACTAAACAGTTTCAAAACCATACCTTTCAAAACCACAGTTTCAGAAAAATATGTATTGCTCCTTTATAAAACAATTATGTGACTTGCAAAACAGATTACACAATTACTCTGAAGATAACTGCCACGCTACTTCTGATTTCCAGTCACAACTGCGTCTGACAATAGTGGCGTTTTTAACCTGAAGCTCACAACCACGGAAACACCAAGACACCGGAGTAACGCTCCGTTCCCGCTCCACGAGCATATTCCCCAACATCCCGCAGCACAGGCTGCGTGAGGGGGCGGCACTGAGCCGGCAGGGATCCTGCGGGAGGGAGCGCCGGGGAGCTGGGCAGGAAGCGCTGCGAGACCCGCGGCCCGTGAAACCACCGTCCGTGCCTGTCTCTTTGGAAACAGGAACTAAAAAAAAAAAAAAAACCACAAACCTACACGCACGTACAAAAAACCCCAACCAACCAAAAAAAAAAAAAAAAAAGGCAAAACCAAAAAACAAACATACATACAAAAACCCTCCAAACAAACAACCACCAAAAAAAAAACCCACACCAAACAAGAACTCAAACAAACGAGCAAGCAAACAAACAAACAAACCAAAACAAACCAAAACAAAAACGGGGAAGGAGAATTTCCGACACGAAAAGGGCTGCACGGCCCGTACCGAAGCCTCCTTCCACTGCAGGGGCACACCGCGCCCAACGCCGAACCCCTCGACCACCCCCCTCCGGCATCCCTGGCGATGGAAGCCGCGCCCCCCTCGCCCCTCACCTGAGCCCCTCGTTGCGGCAGTGCCCCTTCAGGTGGTACTTGCAGAGGTGCAGCTGCCCGCAGTTCCCCGGGCAGCCCGCGCTGTACTGCTGGCACAGCCGCACGGGGCTGGTGGCCACCACCACGGCCACCTTGGCGGCCGCCGCCGCGCCCCCCTCGCCGGGCCGCTGCACCAGCGTGAAGCGCCGCGCGTCCCGCAGCACGGCCGCCACCTGCTCCGCCGAGGGCCCGCCCGGCAGCCAGCGCTGCAGCTCGGCCTGCTCCAGGCAGCCGCCGAAGCCGCACAGCACCCGCAGCGCCTCGGCCGCCAGCGCCATGGTCCCGGACCGCCGCCTTGCCCGACTTCCAGGGAGCTCCGCCCCGGGAGAAGCAACGGAAACGGAAACGAAAGCGAAACCGCCGGCGATGGAACGGGCGCCACCCGAAAGGCTTTGCTCCCTCCCCGGCGGACCTCGGGGGTGTGGTTTGTTTTGGGTGTCTTTAAGCTGAGGGCACAGAGTGCGACGCGTGCAGTGGTACTGTGGGAGAGCCCTTCGCCTCCCTCCCTTGCCTGGCTTTTAGGATGTGTTGGCTTACTCAAATTTCACCAAAACGGGATGGCAGCTGCAAAGTTGTACAGTTCCCACAAGAGAAAGTGGCACAGGGAAGAAGAGAGACCACAGCCAAGTCTTCTTCACCGCCTTCAGTTACGGGAAGAAGGCTGGTGTGTGAATTCAGCCGTTGTGAGGCACCAGAAAAACATCTCAGTTAAGGCTGCTGACCTGTGTCGGTTTTCTGCTGACACGTCATGAAGGCCGCTCTCACACTCCTTTCCTTTCAATATCTAAATTAAAAGCTCAGTCATGGTCGTGCATCTGCTGGACATGCAGCTGTCCTGCTTCCAATCCTCACAGAACCACGGTGTCCCTGCGTCTGCTTGGACTGCCACTCCATGGCACCAGAATGTGGCCAAGCAATGTCCTCACCCTCTAGGAACTCACAAACTTTAGAAGGGTGACCGTTTTTTAATTAAGTACCTTTGTCTGGGTCATTTTGACACTGCTGGTGCTGCATCACAGTCACTCAGAAGCATGTTTTAAATGATGGCAAGGCAAGGTAAAATGCAATCATTTAAGTCCAACTGGCAGCAGTAGGCATGGGGACTCTGATGGTGATTCTCACTGAACAAAAGTCCTGCCTGCTTCCTTCTTTTGCCCCTTTACCCTTGTCTTGTCTTACTTCCTGTTTGTCCCGTGAGATCAGGAAGGGAATGACAAAATGAGAAGCTAGACAAGAACATTGAACAGAGGAACAGCTCTGCTAGGTCACTTACAGGTTCATATAGATCTGTAGCCTCCCTCTGACAGGTCATCAGCAGATGTCTAGGAGGCAACATGGGAGGCTGTATTGTTACTGTCCATCTCTGCTTCCCAGTGTCCACTGATTAGCTTTCCTGAAACAAAGGAAAAGCACTTTCTTGTTCAATTTCTGACTTTATATCTACTTTATATGATCATATACCATTTTGTTGTTTTCTAAACTGAAACATTTTGGTCTATT
Source organism: Lophotriccus pileatus (assembly GCA_035583135.1). Classification (NCBI taxonomy): domain Eukaryota; kingdom Metazoa; phylum Chordata; class Aves; order Passeriformes; family Tyrannidae; genus Lophotriccus; species Lophotriccus pileatus. The sequence goes on from JAWWES010000041.1 coordinate 62,234,647, forward strand.
TTAATAATTTGTTCAGTGGAAGTAGTTCCCTATCTTGGACTGTCTTTCTCCTCTTTTGTTCCTTGTGACAGTCTTCTCTTGAGGGGCAGACCTACAGATGGTCCTCTGTCCAGTGCCCAAAATCCATCCTATCTAATCCGTGCCCGACCTTTCACATGTTAAAGACCTGTCCCAGCATCACTGTGCTGTCCAGGTAACTGTTTTACCTGGATCTCCCTTTCACTGTTTCTTTCCTCATGCATCTGAAAAAGCCCACTCATTTGGCAGAAATATGGCATTTTTAGTCATAAATTTTTCATGAATGACTACGCTAGTGTCAACATTATATAGAGAGGACTACAAAGAAGGAAGAGCAGTACAAGATCAGGGTTGTGGAGATATTTGCAGGTAGCTTTATACCACTGCAATTCATTCCAGTGTGTTGGTGTGCATGTCACAGGGAAGTCACATGGCTGTTCCTGCTTTGCAGTTTTTTGAGGCTCTGGAGCAGGGCTATCATTCTATCTCTTTTCATGAAAAATAAGTAAACCTAGGAAAACAGGCAATGATTGATATGCAGAGAAGATTTGGAGAGTTTGCCTTTGAATTACAGCACCTTCCCATCCCGGAATTCATACCCAGAGTAAATCATAGCTTATTCTTTCTCACACAAGTTTCTTGTAGTTTGGTGGCATGTTCCTGAGGAAGAAAAAAGTACCCCTTTGATTTAATAGAACTTCCCCACCTATGAATTATATATAGGCAAAATTGTGCTTTCTTCAGAAGAAGAATTTTCTGCTAATGGAAAAGTCAATTTACATTTGTAAAATTAAATTATCTCCTATGTAAGAAGGAGTTATATTAGATATCAAGGGCACCTAAAGCAAGTGGCTCCTCTTCACCACTCAAATACTGTAATTAAAGGTAAGGCTGGAACTGTTTTCTTAAATGCCATTGTAGCATAATTGCGTATGAGCTATTCTACCTACAGTTTATGACTGCTCTGTGCATTGGCCCTGAAATATTCTCCCTCTAAGCAGTTCCTATGGCTTCTGAACAGCTGCTAAACTCAGAGAACATGGGTTTTTAATAATTATGAGACTTCAGGTACTGCAGTTTCAGTGAGCCGCCTTTGTTAACATCTGATGTGTTGTCCTATGAAAACTGTACTCTAAAAATTTTCAGATTTCAGTCATTAGACTAATATCTTTATTTTTAGGAACAGTTTATGGATACTTGTGTTAATTTAAACTGTGATATCATTTCTTAATCTTATTTGCATCAATCTTCAAAATGTCATAATTTAAAGATTTTCCTGTCAATTTTTGTATGCATCCTTAAAACACCCATTGCTGTTATATTGCATGATACCTTCCACTTCCCACCTTATCCACATGTTTCACTCTTTCTCCTTAACATGGTGAAGCTCCTAGCTTTATATTGTCTATTCTGGAAGATGATGCAAGGGAAATGGGCCGAACAGGCCAAAATTTAGACACAGTTGTGACCTGGAGTGTTCTCTGGTAAAACATCACCTTCTGGTTGATACAGCTGCTTTTCTGACTCTCAGGAGTTCAGAAGCTTAGAAGTGTGATATGTTTGCTTGCAGGTGTTTTTGGTTGCCTCTCAATCTACATTTAAACACACGTGTGAGGGCTAATCCTTGTCCCAGTGATGGTCTGACAGTGTGGTGAAACACTTGACTAAACTTTCCATATTTTGTCTGCAACTGTTGGGTTTATAATGGCATGTATTTGCTATATATTATTTCTGTGTTCTACTCTAATTTCTTCCCTTATGACTAGTATTTCTGAAATCTGTACTATCATATCTGTACTAAGCATATCGAGCTTACAGCTACAATCCCAAGAGTTTCCAGTGACACACTCACCTAAAAATCAACCATCCAACAGCTGACACAAGCACCCACAACTGGAAAGCAAGAAACAGGAAACTCAGTTCTGGTGCAATATGTGACTAGCACCAGACTGTGGGGCTGTTGGCTGTCCCAGAGATCTTGCAGCCTCTGCAAAGAGCAGGATAAATCCTCATTTTTTGCTCTTGCCTCAGGATACAAATATAAACACATATTTTCACATGCAAACAGTCTGGACAGGATCGAGGACAAAGTGTCTATTTTATAGGGATAAGCCAGCCTAATGTAACATGCAAGAATTTGTATTGTGCACGGTTTCTTTCATTGCAAAAGTATGTTTCAAGAGGTCTTGCTTCTGAAAATAAAAATAATTTGGGCTGAAATTTGAGTATAATTAGTGATGCTGTTATTTGTCTTTGGCACACTTCTAGTCTTATTCTGTTGAAGATTTTATTACTTGGGGCAGAGGTAAATGTCTGTTTATTGTGCAAGCCATAGGCTTTTGTTCTCAGATACATAGCCTCAAAAAGGTATTGTATTCATACAGACCCATCATCTTCTACACTGACTTCCTCCATCTTTCAGAAACCTACTAAGAACCTCTTTTCTCTACTCTTCATTCCTCTACAGATCACATGTCTCCTCCACTTTATTCTTGCAAGGACTGAGTTGGGAACTCTTCTCCAAGGATTCATCCTAAAATTATGGGGGTTAATGTAGGAGGAAATTTTCCCATTACTTTTGAGACCACAGGTCTCATTCCTGGTGGCTGTTTCCTCAGTTCAGCATTTCAAGAGGCTCACCTCTTACTGGAAAGACAATGCACAGCCCTGTTCGATCACATGTAGACATAGCCCTAAAACTTGTGTATTTGCTGGCACTAAGCCTGTGGAGCACATCTCTCTTCCAGAACTTTTTAACAGAGTGAATAACACCTTTAATACTGTGGCCATCCCAAAATGAGCAGTAAGTGAACCATATTCTCGCAGTGGTGTTTTGATTCACCCATGGAGAAGTTGTGTGAGTGATAGCATATATGCTGACTACAGCTATGGAGAATGCCCTTAACAAGAGACTCTGTGAGGTTTTGTCCAAATGTCTTGCCACAACTGTTTTTATCCCTGTGAAAATATCTTAGCTCCCAAAGCAAATTCCTATAAAGGACAGGGAAGGAGTCATGATTATAATAAGGGAGAAACACCAAATCCATTGATTTCAGCTAATTTTTTATGTTCTCGTTTCTCCTCATTTAGAACAGAAATTGAAGGTGAAATGTGTGAAAGGTGGAGGGAGAAAGCATAGGAACTAACAAAAAAAAAAAAAAAAGGTAAAATGCAAATAGAGAGGTCCAAAGTCTAGAAGCCTATTGCTGTTTTACAACAGTTTTGCCTGCATTTGCCACCACGTTATCCATTGTCTCTATTATCCACTGTTTTAACATACTGAATCTGAATGTGCCTGTTAATTCTTCCTGTAATCGTTCCACTTTCTGACGAGAGTGACCTGTTGACAGCTAGTTAACAGCAATTCTGTTTTCTTTAAGGTAGGAGTTGTCACCAAACCACTTATCTTTCTTATATACGACAATTTGCTTAACATGCCTGCATTTAAATTAGCCGTTCCAAGCGTTAAAAAACTCCCTCTAAAACTCAGCACTCTTTTCACAGCACTTTAAATCACAAGGCTTCTTGTGATTAAAAAATAAAACAAAACAAACAAAAAAAAGTAATTTTTCAGGAACCAGAACAGTCATTGAACCCTGTCACATTTCATTTCTCACTGTAATCAGCAACAATACAGAAGTTGGCCTCATCGTACAGTGTTTCATCTTGCAGTAGAAAAAAAATGAAATTCCATTGATAAGGACTTACCTCTGCTCAGTCCCTACAAGGTGTATAAAGAGATATGTTTATGACATGCGATACTTAGGAATGGAAATGCTATGTCTGCACACAGTAGCTCAAAAAATCCTTTCTGTTTGATGGCAGTTTGGAACACGATACAGAAGGGATCAAATGGATCATCAAGTCTAGACACTCACAGTCACAAGCAGCTAATTTTTTAGTTACCCAGTTCAGAAACTGAGCGCCAGAAAGCTCTTCAGCACTTTGTAAACAAATGTGAGACCTGTGGTCTCTGAACATACCAAGGGAAAAACAGGATCATTGTCGCTGTAGGAAAAAGCATTAGATTTCAAAAGGAATGGGTATGTTTCTTAGGCATTCTGCCCAAAGTCTTTGAAGATGGCAGTCAACTACATAGGGGAGACATCCCGAGCAAATATAAAAAAAAAACCAATAAAGCAAAACAAAACAAAACCCCAAACTTAAAATTGCTTCTGCAAGAAATTAGAAACTTCCAGCTTTATTTTCCAGTTGCTAGTCCCTACTTTTCATTGAAACTTCCAAATTTCAGTGACAATTTTCTAAAGTTTTCTTGTCACTTTTTCTGCTATGGGTTTATTTTCTTCTGTGTTCATCACCTAAATTCACAATTCTTCATGCACTGTGTCACACATCATCCAGAATACCACAGAAAAATGATTTGGAGATCAGCAGCAGCTACTTATCATGACAGGGGATAAACAGAAGGAACAAAGGATCAAAAGCAAGCAACAATCAGTGCTTTCAAAAGCTTCTTGCAATAGTATACTAAGATGTGTAACTAACGTGTTCATTTTATCTCAAACATCTGTCTTGATTCACAAATAAAATAGATGCTTGGTAGAGGGAGGCCTAAATTACGCATTATACTCAATCAATATACCTGGAAGTATAGCAGAGAAATGTGAGTTTATTCAGAGATACTCATCAGATAAAGGGCATTCTGCAAAAAAGTACTTCCAGTAGGACCAAAGACTAATATGCTCTATATCACAGTTTAGTGCTGATGCAGAAAAAAAAAAAAAAAACCCACATCGTTTCAGAGAAGTCTGCTGCTCCTTTGGTTCTTTTGTTAGATGATGACACATGAGAGAGGGTTTTTTTGCCAGGTACCCATTCCAACCAGCAGGATAGGCTGACTAATATGGGTTATCTATGGCTGATCTGTGCAAGGAAAATGTTCTACATGGATATAGAACAAGCATGTTTATTGGCTGAACTGCTTTTAGCCTTGTGTACTCCCTCTTGCCACACAAGGGCAATCTACATGTAGTACCTTGTAATTTGTGTATAAAAATGCATTCTGTATATTTTTTGTCTAACAATTACATTTACTTCTCCAAAACAGTCTTAAAATAAAAACAATATGTCTGCTGAACTGTACCATGTGGAAATACTGCTTTTGTTCTGCAAGAATGGTGCTACTTTATGTTAGCAAGTTTCAAGCTCTATTAAAAAAAGAGGAACTTATTTGCAATAAACATTATGTTAAATCATATAAGTCTTCTAAAAGTAGATTTACAATTGTTTCCTAGCATTCTCTTGGGAATTGCATACTTGCAAAAAAGGTTATTTTAATCAAAGCTGATGGCGTTCTTTTGGGTTTATTTTCCTTTCATTTGGTTTCTTTCAATTCCCAAGGTCTATGTCATTTTGTCAATACCAGTCTATGACATTTTCACAAGCAAATGTTTTTTTTCATCAGGCTTTGAAATAGCAAAGAGAGAACTCTGACAAGCCACTTGTGGGATTTATTATCACTGTTGCTTAATATTTAACTGTAGGTAAATAGTACTGAGTAAGAGACAGTCTGGTTACTCTGAAATGATGCACAGAGGAAAATACAGATATGTTCTTTTTCTGCTTTTAATTTTGCTAATTAAAAATAAACCACCTGATTTCTCTCTTTCTTCATCAGTGTGTAAATGGTTTGGTTTTGCACTACATGTCAAGATTTTTATGTCATGTTTGTGTGAGAACAGCAGGGGCAGCTACAACATGAATGAAACCATGAAATGAGGAGAGCAGATATGCCAACTCTCTGGCTTCTTTTTCACAGGCACAACTCAAGTTCTAACTGGGGTCTCTATGAAGACAAAGGATATTAGGATAGTAATCCTAATTCCTCACATGGTGTTGCTGAAGGTGACATTGCTAGGAAATTTATTTACAAGCCCAGCCCAGACAACTTCACAGATGGAACACTAACAGTATATTTGTTGGCTCTGAACTCTAAACATTCCCAGAGATTCCCCTTCCCACAACTTTCTGAAGTATGTTAAATGTGCTTTTTTGCCTCTAGTTAATCTGAAATTTTGTTATATTAGTCATTTTTAGAGATAAACACTGAAAATCTGAGAATTGAGAGGAAGGGATTTTTAGCTAATTACACTTTTTAAAATATTGTTTTATAGGAATACATTTATCAGAGTCAAAAGTCTTCAAAACATTTTTGGAAAAAAATATTTTTGTGCTGTTAAAGCACCTCTGGAAGGATCAAGAAGTCCCTTTGATGTCCATGGGTTTTTTTTAAAGAGGAAGAAACTCATTAAAAAAAATAATAGCCCTACTGTCTGTGCACATAGTGAAATCTCCTTTAAAAGGATATTCAGATTGCAAATAAAGCAATAAAAATTTAATTACAACATGACTAAATTGACTGGTACAACTTTAATTTGTTCTCACTGTGTATGTGTGTTATGGTACTGTTATGACATGATTACCACCTGTTTCTGCTACAAGGGTCTTTCCTTCATTCAGTGCATACATGGGATAGTGCGCTTTTAGTGACTAATTAGCCAGTGGGATTTCAATCTTGATTGCATTCCCAAGCCTTATTCACTACAGGATCAGATATTGCTTTCAAGAGAGAATTGTTAGCCTCTTTATAGATTTTTTTGTTATGCTTCCTCCATTACAACATATGAATGATACCCAAGGATTAAGACATTTAAAAGTGCATTGTGATGTGAAGATAATTTTTTTTATCCACGCTTAACAGGGATGAAGGCACAATGAGATTAAATTAGAGAATACCCACTAATTTTGTGTATTTGCTCTAAGAACTCATGTTTAGAGAGTTTAGCATTTGTGGACTGTTCAGCATTTGTGGGTGGCACTGGTGGGCCCAGGCCAGTGCTCAGTGACTTGCAGCTGGTACTGCTCAGCATTTCCTAAAATCTGGTACCGGGGTCTCAAGTCAGAAATGAGGAACATACAGTAAGTGACCACCTGTGAAAATTTCTTCAAAGGGACTTGCCTAGCATCATTTGGGAACTCTGTGGTAGAGACAGGCTCAGAACCCAAACCCACTTCTCCAGGGTAGCATTCAACTGCTTTAATTTTGAGAGCATCCTCTCTCTTCCTTATTCACAAGACAGTTTATAACTTCTGCAACAGATGCAGCAGGGTTTCTACAAATGACAGTCTCATTTACTGAGCACTCCCAGCTCACTATTAGAGCAAGGTTTTTTCCATGCACATTAAAAAATAGGGGCCTTCAGAGGAAAGTGTTGAAGTATTCAGCCAGGGAGGAGGAAAGAGAGATGATTATGTTTTGATTTGATATTTTCTGTCTTTGGAGTACTTCCGTATTCTCTTGGAAGAGGCTCCCCCATGCCCCACTTTAAGATGCCTCAGTTAACAAAAGTAACATTTGGAAAAAGCCTGGCATGAAAAAAAAATCCCTCCAGACTGCCACCTGCATCTCCACCATTTGAGTTAACTGCTCAGCTGATGGAAACAGCGGGTTACTATCTTTCATCACTGAAGAATGTCACCAATATTTGCTGCAGCAGGGAAGCATTACCAGTCCAGGTGAAATCTTGGCCTCCATAGTAGTCTTGGGAGCTTAAGAGAAGGACATTGGTCCTTCTCCCTCCATTCCTCAAACTTGCTCCCTCCTTCCCTTATCTTTCAAAATCCAGTCTTCCCTTTCCACTTTTTTTGGCTTCTATTATTCTTGCCCCCCTCAATCCAAGATACATTGATCCAAGCTTCTGATCCCCAATCCTACAGTTTTCAGTCAGGTTTCACAAAATCAGAGCAGATTCTCATATGAATCTTAGCCTTACTTTTATCTCCTTAAGAGAGGATCCAATCCTCTCTTCCCAAATCCTGGTTAAATCTCTTTCTGGCATGTCTCCCCACCACTCCGCTGAGCACACTGGAGTTCAGAGCCAGTATCTGTGCAACCACTTTCCATCTCCAACAACCTCCAGCTCTCCGTCTTACTTCCCAGCATCTTCTGCTCTTTTCCTTCTTACATCTCACTTGGTGTCCTACACAGCAATCTCTGGTAATGCTCTGGTCCTGCTTCATCCCAGATTCATCCCTTCTTTGGGCTGTATTCCAATCAAACAGCTACTTGTCTCATGAAACCTCAGCACTATCCAGATATGAGTAGAAGAAAAATTTGATCTGAAAGAGTAGCTAAAAACCAGTTCTTCAACTCTACTGCTTAACCATATCCTGCTACAAACCTTCAGGTACAGGGTAAACCCTTATTTGCTTCTGCAGTACTTGTTCACAGCATGTGCTGGTGGAAAGGTACATGCACAGTCCCACACCTAGAAAGAAGCTGGGAAGAAATGTCCCCTTGCCAGTGGTGATCCCACTCAGAGCAACATATATATATATATATATATATATATATATATATATATATATACTGAAGTATAAAAATTCATTGAACATGGGTGAAGAATTGCAGTGCCTTGCAATGTTATCTAAGTTCAGATGAGTTTCATGGAACAGAAAAAAAAGTTCCCAACACAAACTGTATCTTAGCTGTGAGATTTTCTGTGTCTGATCAATAGCATAAATAGAGACCTAAAGAAGACATTTTTTAAGGACAATGCTTGCCATGCATTTAGTTTAACATGGTTGAACAAATGTTCAACATGAGACACACAGTGGCATACAAACATAACAACTACCCAGTTATTTCTGTCATTATTTGCATTTACAGATCTTTTTCAACATATATTTACAATCAGCCTTATCCCCCAAGTTGTTATAATTCCCTGACACAGAATGCAGTAAAGTTTGATCTCTTAGACTGTGCATATTAAATATGTAATGCTGCTGTTGTACTTAATTTAACTGAGTAGTCACTATATTCCCTGAATCTAAAAGTTGTTCAACATGTATTTTGTCTAGGTAATGTGAAGAGATTGGCTTAAAATGAGAAAAGTATGTCAGACAGGTGAAAAATACTATTTGATTTGAAGATTGATGTGGAGTATTTGTCTTTCTCTCTTTAGGCATCCTGTTAACAATTTAACTTGCAGGCTGCCTTCTCTGGAACCTTATTTATATTTGTTTCTGTGAGGTGTTTGACATCTTTTGGGGGAGCTATAATACAAGATATTACCTCTTACCATGAGGTAGTCAGAAGCTCAACTTGTCCAGGCATATTAAGCAAATACTCAATTTTAAGTTAAAATATACTTCTGATTAGTCATGAGTTTAAGATCACCTCTGAATATTTTCTAGAACTGGGTCCCTTGCTCTATCTTTGAAGTGATCTTTAAAGAAGACACTTTAAATTGAACCTCTCCCATCTTTATTCAAGATTTTTTTGTGTGACTGCATTACACACTTAGCTGCCTAACAGCTTAAAAAATGGTTCATAAAAAAAGGCAAACAGAGGCCTTGGCTTATAAACTCATTATTCCAGTTCTTGATTAATTTAATTTTTTTTTACATTTCTTTTGTATCTACCTTTAGCAGATACATCCTAGAAAACATGAGTGAGCTAAATTCACTGAGATCACGTAGGTGTGGATTGGGGAAATTCCATGGAGAACATTTACAGGACGTATGTAAAGCTAAGGTGTTGTGTAACTGTCAGGTCTTGTGCTTTTTTTGTTGAGTTCCATGATAATTCAAAATGAAGGCATCTGGACATCCTTCTGTAGCAGGTCTCTCTTAAAGGAATTAATTTTGATGTGTTTATTTGATTCTGTGGGCTTCTCTGGCAGATAAGTGGAAGTGTGAATGGCAACGGGGCCAAAAATACATTCCTAATTTTTCACTTTAACTGATAACTTTTCCCCTTATTATTCCAATTTTCTAGTCATTTACCCAATAGTTATATTAAAAAAACCCAAAAAACCAAAAAACCCCAAAAAAACCCAACCTCATAGACAAGCTAGTTGTTAGATTTTACCATTTCTTTTACCTCAAAAAAAATTTAAAAGAATGTGGCTAAATAGAAGCCAATGCTGAAAGACAGTTTCATTTGAAATTTAAAATGAAAAAACACAGCTTTGGAAAAATCTCTCTCAAAGAAGATTCCAAGCCAGGAAACCATTTTACTGGCATGCCTCCTACCCTACCATCAAAATACAGGCTTTCTTTAACAACATATTGTAAAAATCCCCAAAGCCGAAGTACTTCTTCAGCACTTTCCTGACAGCATAGGAAGCATCTATTTGCTAGTCATAGCACTTTATGCCCACATAACTGTTTGCCTTGTCAAAGCGTAAAACCCCATTATTTGGGACAGCTGTTTTTCAGTCACCTTCAGAGTATAGTAGTGACAGGAATTCTATTTTTAAAGAATTTCCTTCACTGCCCTGCAGTTCCTTAAAATGTATTTTTAAAATCTATAATTTTGGCAGAAATCTGACCTCCTTCTACTCCTTCAAAAACGACAGAATGTGCTGGATTTTTTTTGGTTGGTTAGTTGGTTGGTTGGTTTGGATTTTTTGTTATATGACAATTATAACACTGAGAATGGCTTTAAATAGTTTTTGCATTCCAACTACTTTTATTCAGAGCATTTGACTATAAGGTTAGATATGTTTTTTCATGTCTAAGTGGATTTATCAACTGGTTACTTTTCACAACTCTTTATTACCATCTTCCTCACAACCTTACAGCTTCCTTCATTTCAGATGACCTGTTTTCAAATCTTCACTGCTTTTTTCCATCTCAGACCTGTGTAGGAAATACTTGCCCAACTCCCTGGTGGGACTAAATATCTATCCCCGAAAATGGACATTCTTTCAGGGGCTCAAATAGCTGTGCTTCTGGTTCTTGCGTGCTTAAACATTTTCTTAATTTGTGGTACCTATCATGTAGTGTAGTAAAAGCTTGCATGGGAATGATGACAAAATGTGATCCCACATTTTGCTTTAGTAGAAAAAATCGGTGCATATTCGCTTTGCAATGCGTCTGCCCTGTAAGGGCAGCTGACCTTCCTGTTGCACGTGGAGGAATTTGGGCCAGCCTGTCAGGGTACCCTATTTACATTTATTTAAGACAAAAATACCTGCAGCTGAAATAGCTGGAGGAAAACACTCATGGAACGTTTCATGTTATGGTCAAAGACCCTAAACGTTTTCTTTTTTCAGTTTTGAGGAGGTTAGTGTCAACACAGCTGGGTTTTCTAAGTCTTGGTCTTCTGATGAAATTACACATTTTCTATGAAGGGTGGTGCAGAAATCTCTTATTTGTGTTAAAAACATTTATCTCTCTTTTTAATGGTGATTTATTTCGTTTATACTGTCTCAAAATTTCTGCCAATATTGAAGCTATAAGTGAAATACATATACTTCATAGGCCTTATAAGGTGTTGAATTTCATTTAAGGTGAAGGTCAGCTTATATTCTTATAGTGAAAAAAGCACACTGTGTTCTTATAACGCATTATATCAATATTTTGCACTTGTTATTTCTATCCTCAACAGACTTGAGGATCTCAGGCTGGCCCCATGATTTGCTTCCACTGCTTTTTGTTATAAGAGTGTTCTTCCATTGCTGGTAGTTTACACAGGTTGTAAAGATAATTTAGGGTCTGCATTTTAATAGACACTGATTTTTTGTCCTGTTGAACAATTTCAGATGCAGTGCTTCAGCAGATGCTTACGTGGTCTGTCTGCCTGAACATGGCACCTATCTTGTCTTAACTATGTTAGAACTCCCTTACATGGATACTGTTTGCTTCTATATGTCTCCTACAGGTCTTTTGATTATAGGTTTCTTTTCATCTGCTACAGAGTTTCTAAGACATTCTTTTCTTTTTTCTTTAAATGTCTGTCGAATCTTTTTTTTCCCAATTACATCTGTTTTGTCATAACTATCATTGTTATATCCAAAACCTTGATGTAAGTCCTTTAAAGTCAATGCATTCTGAGACTTGATAATAGCCATTAGTGATTATTCTACCTTTTTAATATGCATGTTAGAAAAAGACATTAATGAAAGCAAATATGTTAGCCACAAGAAGGTCTGTGTGCAACTGATCACCGGGTGAAGGTGTGCCATAGCCTGGATTTAATGAACAGGTCTGTTGTTTAGGGCCTTCTCCTGAATGGTGCAGAACATGAGGTTAAAGTCCTGAAACTGTGGAGGCAACTGAACCCACATTACTACTGCCCAGGGCAGCACTGCAATAACTCAGCTGCCATACACACCCCTGCCCTGCTCCCCACTGGGCTTTGAAAGAAAAAAAAAGAGGCTGGGATCTTACACATCTTATTTCTTACTAGCTGGATAAAGTGCTTACTTCCTGCATGGTGCTCTGGATTCTGATTTGATTTTGAGATACAAAACTGCCTCCAAGGGCTTCAGAGGAAAGTAAAGTTTTGAGTTCTGGAGACACCAAACCATATGTGTTTCAGTACCTAAATTGTGACCTATGCTTTTTATTGACCTGGCCATAAGACTGTGACCTGGAAAGGCAGGATTTCTGAGTTGTAATATGGTTGCGGGTGCTACAGCAGCTATTGTATGTACATCTTTCCAGCTTTTCCAAAATGCTTCTATCCATTCTTTAGAGTTTAAAAGACTCTGTCACCTATTTTTAACATATTTCAACTCTCAGCTTTATGATTTAGGAGGAATGGAATTGAAATGGAGTATTGAATTAATCCTGTATGATCTAAATGCCCCTTGAAACTGAAAGCATGTTTCTTCCACAAATAGTTCAGTTACTTGGAAAATTGTTAGTTCATATTTGGCTTCCCCAGTTTCACCATTAAGGGTTATTAAAATACTGTGTTCTTCTTTCTATATGCTTTCTCTTTCAGTAAAGGACTTTCATTTTTACCCTTGATCCATTCTTCACCCTTGAGCTCACATTCCCATCAGCTGCTCATTGTTGGTGAGAACAAGATGTAGCATAAAATTCTTTTCTCTGTTCATTGCTATTTTTATGAAATATTCTCATATTATTCCTGTCTTGCTCTGAATTTTTTTCTCTGAAATATTAGTGCTTTTGTGTTTTATTTATCCTAATATTTGAGAGAGTACTCATTTTACCTGTAAATTAATCAAAATAATTATTTCATATTTCACTTTAGAGTCTTCTTTTAGGGGTGGTTCTTGGTTTTTTTCCAATGAACTTTTTGTTATTAGTTCCTTGTGCTTCTGTTGTGGTTTCTGGTTTTCTATCTCAACGGGGCTTCCCAGCAGAAATTCACTTCCTTTGGTTATATGGAGCCAAAGAAGAAGCTTCCTGAGAAGCCTTGCTGACATGAGCAACTGGACCAATATACTGGGTCTAGTTGTAAAATGGGGGCTTTAGATGTGGGTTTTCCATTGAAGAGCTGATCTGCATACTCATGCAACTTCAGTCTTTATGCTGCACTTCTCTTTTTAGGCCCCAGAAGAGGCAATTCCATGCTTAGACCTAACCTCTGCAAAGATTTGTCAAAATATCTAATTTTATGACTGTAATTATTCAATGGATCTAAGTGAAACATGTTACAGATGTAATGTTAGCCAAATAAATAAATAAATCTTGAGGTTGGATCCTAACTTATGATCTACATTGAATTCCACATTGAGGTGGGAATCCCAATGGGATATGCAAATATGTCGTATTTAGAGGTAAGGAAATGAGTCTAATTGAGATAATCTCTCATTTTAGGGCTAAAATTCAATTTGTAAAGCATTTTCAATAACTTTCTTTTTTTCTTTCTTAAGATAAAAAGCTTCATACATAAGATGTACTTGGAGGTAATGGTTGGACAAAGCTCTTTTAAAAAATGATGCTCTGTAAATAACTATAAAGAGCTCTCACAAGAATTAAAATGCAAAAAATATCTCTCTTTCTGGTAACCAACTGTAATGTTTTATAAGGTAGACAAAGAATTAAAACAAATCAGGAATTCAGGGAAGAATGTATAACATTAGTGCTGGCCCAGTAAGTTTCCCCTTACTACAGTGAAAATAATACTGATGCCAGCTATGAGCCAGAACCTCTGTTTGTAGAAATCACTGATCCTTTGGCTTTGGTGGCTCTATACCAATTTCCACCAGCTAAGGAACCGATACTATAACTCCACCAATTACAGTAAAAGTCTGTATTTTGCATTGCAGAGTTTGCCCTTTGTAGAATAATTTGTAAGGCAAGTGAAGCATTTGAACTTATGGTTCTCATCTTCTGGTATTTGAATAAATGACCATGTTTATTGAAATGTATAGACTAAACTCTTCCAACAGAAATGGGATCATTAGACCCAGCTTCATAATCTGATTTGCTTATATGATATGATGCCATAATTGGGGCTGGTTTTTTATGTATTCTACACTAAATTATCTGACCAAAATCATGGTAATAATACTTAGACTAGTACTAAGCTGCATTTATTTCCTTTTTCTGTTTGTTTGGTGGTTCAGTTTTTATTGGTTTGGTTTTGCCTTCTTTTTTTTTTTTTTTTTTTAAGGAGAGTTTTCTTTATATTCTGGGGCTGGGAATGTGGATTCAGGGATTTTCTGAGCCCGCTGATTTGAAGTTCAGACTGCAGACTGATTCACTGTGAGACACTTGTGCCTGGGTTATGACTGCACACTGCATGTAAACGAAGAGAGCTCTCCATGTGTTGATTCCCATTCTTCTTGCATAGAGAAAAGACTGCAAAATTGCTGCAAGGAGCTTTCCAGTTTCCTTTGAACCTTGAAGACAGCAGACCAGAAGCAGCATAATGGCAGAGATTTGAAGGTTCGCTGGTCAACATGGTTAAACTCAGAAGGTGAGCTCAGGCATGTGACCTCTCAACCTTTCCACTTTCAGGGAGAAAACATCTGCAGTTGTGTAATTATTGTGAATCTACACCCACGAGGATTCATGACAAGGATTATTACAGAGCTGCATGGCCAGACAAAGAGTGGCAAAGGCATCTGACAAGGGCCAGAACAAGTCTATAAACCCAGAAGCTCTCTGTGTGTGTCTCATTCAGCAGTTTCTGATTTCTGGAGATTCTTGAGCTGGTAGCCAGTCTGTTATGTGCGGGCAAATGACTCCTCATGACAGAACAATTTCTACAACCAGTCTTTTTTTTTTTTTTTAATGATTTGCCTTCTATTGTGAAGTGTCTATTTGTTGTATTTGGGCAGTTACAAATTGCCAGATGTTCAAAAAAACCTGAGAAATCTACAAATGCCTGGTGAGAAAACTTGCCATTTCAAGTTTGAGATTCCTTTAGGAAAAGAGAGACTGTTTTTTTATTCTACATTTGAACAATGTCTCATGCAAAAGTCTTTATGTTTTCTCAAACTCTTTGACAAGTGCTGTAATACATTATTTAGTTCTGGGGTTTATTCAGAGGTGAAAATGCTTCTACTTTACCATCACCATGAGCTAGCTTTTAGTGCCAAGGATGGAAGTAAGTTCTGAAACTTAAACAATCATTCTGTTTGAAGTTTATTTTTAAAACATGGAGGAAGGAGAAGAGCTTGATGTTGTGGTTTCTAACTGATACTAAAATTTTATTATCAGGCACATCAATTGCTTGAGACATTTAAATGTGAACAGTAAGTTCTCTTTCTCAGGCTTGTATCTGGAATCCATCTTCCCATCCAAGAAAATATCAAAGCAGGATTTGTTCTGTAATAGTATTTCTCAGTTGAGATCACCGTGCTGCCACTCTTGACTGTACAGGGATGTGCTGAGAAGTGAGACGTCAATGTTTGCTGTCACTCATTCCTCAGCTGTATCTTACTGTGCTTCTTCTGAACCCTTACAGAAAAGGTAGGCTGAGCCCTTGCTCTGAGTATGTGGTGGCCAAAGATTCAATGTACAAATGGGTCACAGAGCTTAAAACTGCCCCACGAGACATCATTTGTTCTTGTTTCTCTGTTGTGTGTTTGTGCTGTGCATGGCACCTTCCCATTTCTTCTGAAAACAAACTTTTGCAGACCTGCCCTATGGTGTAGCCTCTCGTCCGAAATGAGAACTCTCTGATCAAGCAGTTCGATTTAGGAAGATAGACAATTTTATTGATGTTAAAACCATTAGTTTTCATCTCTTGATCTTCACTCTCTTTTTCTACACCCACCCAGCAGCCACAAACCCACACAGCTGCTTGTGCACTTTGGGAATTTAACCTAACTTATTGCTATAGTATATTTATTTGCTGATTCAGGTATTGGGAAGTAAAGAAGACAAACATTAAAACATCTTTCCTTCCCCTTTCCCAGGCTCAACTGAACTCCAGACACATCTCCTCCCCTCTTGTTATCTCCACAGGTTATACTCAGTTCCTTTGGTGAGGCAATGAGTGGTACATGGGTTTGGGGTCAAGATGTAGTGGTTTCTCTCTGCCTTTCCTTGTTTCTCACCCTTTCGTTGCACTGCTGCTTCCTTCTTACTAATTTCCTCTACACTAGTGTGGTCCCTCTGTGGGCCACAGTCTCTTTGTGATTGTGGCTGCTCAGTTATGGAGCACCTCCAGCTCTTCTGACCTTGTCATCCCATAATTCCCTTGTTTCTATCCTTGTTGCCTGGTTCCTTTGTTCCTCTCCTTATCGCCTGGTTCCCTTGTTCCCTCCTTGTCCCCTTTCATGTTCCCTCATAGGTTTGTCTCTTCCCATTTGGCATTTTCTGCCCTTTCTTCGGTGTGTTTCCACAGAGGCCACACACATGTGGCTGATGGGCTCTGCTTTGGCACGTGGTGGGTCCGTTGCAGAGCCAGCTGGAGTTGGCTGTGACCAGCACAGGAGAGCCCTGACCTCCCTCCTCCACTGGGCCACCCCTGCGGTTCCATGACCAGGATGAGTGAGGAGCACAGGAGGCCAGAACATTCATTGCCCAGCTTCAGGTGGAGATGTAGGAGTAGGCAGATCAGATTCTATCATCCGAGGGCCTATTTGGGCATAATTTATCAGAAAGGAACCCAGGAGGAATCTTGAAACTCATTCGTAATTTTAAATCCAATACATATTTCTACTTCAAGAAAGAACTGAACCATGAAATCTGTGTTTTTCCATGTAGCAAAGTAAAGTTAACTGTATGTGGAAAGGAAGTTAATTCAGTAATTGTATTTTGGCCTGAAATCTGGTAGCGTCACAATTTGATATTTTAAAATTACCGTGGCCAGTTAATTTTCCTTTAAAAGCCCAAGTCACACCTGAGAAGTGGTGCAAAATAGAACTTGAGGTCCAAAAAAACCCCCAAAAAAACCCCCAACATATGTCAATGTATTTCAACCAAAAAAAAAAAAAATTCTGAAACTTTACAGTGCAAATTTTGAAAAGGCAACTTGCATCTGAAAAGAGCAGAAATGGTCGATGCTGACCTTGGCTTCAAATTGCTTTCAATGAGTTTTCACAACCAGCGTAGTTCTTGAGTAGGTTCTTCGTTGAGGGAGTATAGATAAATAATGTAAGAGATAATTACTGTTTTACAGCAGCTGATGGCAAATGCTGAGGAAATTCTGCAAAATGTGTCTCTGAAAGACTTGGCTGGAAAGAGCTAGGGCACATATTAGATTATATTTTATCAGCAATAAAAAGTTTTGTGTTGAAAATCAGAATTCCCTTCCTCTAGGATGCAAAATCATGTCTTAGAGCTGCTCAGAAAGTGTTTGGCAAATCAGCAACTACAGCTTTTCTGAATCTTTACTGAATGCTTTAGGCAATGCTTTAGGTCTGGGCTTGGGCTACAGACATGAGCTTCGAAGAAGAATTATGGAATTCCTTCAGACTCTTATTTTGAGGTCTATTTTGGTCTACTTCTTACACTGAGCCAACAAGGAGATTCTGATAAAACCTTTAGGTCCACTGCAGTCTATATGGGACAGATGAGGGATGTAGGTTTTTGCCCTGGATTCACCATACCACCATAGGAGAGATAGATTTGTTAGGAAGTGCCATAGCCAAAAGGCGTCTCTCCCAGTGTTTAAAACCTGCATGTTTTGGATGATAGTTAAAACATTTAGTTTTGTTTATATTGGTATAAATCACCCTCTTCAGAGCAAATGAAGGGCCAAGATAGTAGTTTGCTATACCTATACTTTCAAAAAAATCCCTAGCCAAAACACTTCCCTAAAATCAGCTATTTAATGCAGCCCCTTTGCCAGCTCATTGCTGTGGGAACTCAGTCTTTCCTTTATTTATGAAACTAGGCAGATTCTTGTCTTGTGTGCAGAGCTGAAATTCTAGGTAAGTGTCCAGAATTTTTTTTAAGCTTACTTAAGATGGGACTTTTTTGGTATGAATTCAGTGGTGTAAATGGTATGACCATTCAACAGTACCTTGCCAATTCTTTTGCATTTTAGGCTTTGAAAAGCCTTGACAATGACTGTAGATGTTCTGTCAGGGTTTACCAGATATCAATTTGAAGTATGAGTTAGAAAAAATGAATTTAAGGAAACTGAGTTTAGGAAAAAACCCTAAGTTTGTTTCAACTGGCTGTGAACCAAAGGGACTTAAACACCTGCATTTAATGCAGGTCAGTATTTTCTTTGGGAAATTAGTAGTTATCTTAAGTAAGACTCAATGTCAACAACAACACATTTTCACTTCATAATGTCTTTTAAAAATTTATGTAAATTGATGTGGATAATAATTAAAAAGTTACAGTTTTGATGACACTGGAAGAATAGTTACAAAAAATACTATTCATTTTAAAAGATCAAAATATGTCACAAGCATTTAATTTAATTTAAATGTTACCTTCTAATAATAAATCCCTGTTCTCTGTTTTATTAAAAACATTTGGAAATTTTCCTCGTATTGGAAATAGTACTGAGTTGTTTCATTTAGTTGGTTTTATTTATATTCAGGGAATTATTTTTTTTTATTTTGAAATATACCATTTAAAAATATTGTTCATTTTCAACAGGATCCAGGTTTTGATATCTAAATAATGGTAAGTCTACAATACTTCTATTCTTTTTCATTATTGAGTGTTTCAAATATACTACAGTAGACTCTTAGTCAAACTCAAATTTGGGGGGATTTTTTAGCTTTTTAGAACAAGGTGTTCTAAAATCATAATAAACAGTTTTCTGAAAATTCACACTTAGTTTCCTCTACTGGCATAGTGTGGCATTATCTCTGCATAACTGCTTCAGAAATTATATGTAATAATTTTTGTCACGTCAGTGTTACTGAATGATAACTTGGGCTTAATAAATCGTGTTAGACAATTGATACATACATTTCTGTATTACAGACTATAAAACTCTCAAATAGTAATAACACCCTTTACGCAAACTTCTGTTGTAAATTAAGGAAATGAACCTTGAAACATTAGACTAAGTGAGTAATGTTACCCGTGTGAGCTGTCCCACTGACCTCAGACAGACTTCTGAAAGAGTGAGAACTTTCTCATAATAGTAAAAACTTATGGTAATGCCTCAGTGCCTGCAAAATGCCTATTCCAGGAGGATGTGTATTCTATACAAGCACTGTATTTGTTTGGGATTTGCTGATTGACAATGCTGAAAGAACCAGCCTGGTCTTCTCCGGTTCCTGAACAGAAAAATGTTCTTGCAGAGTTTTCCTGACCAAGATGTCCTGGGCCAGGCTTTTGAAGATGCATTAGAGGTACTGCAGCAGCACTCTGATAGAGAAATGCAGTATTCACCAGGTAAAAATGACCCTTATTCCCCTTCATTTACCACTTCCTATTTTTACAGGAAAGTAGCTCTTAAAACATATAGGTAGGTGAGTAATTTCAAGCGGATTGATGGAGAGCAGAGAGCATCCTCCTGCTTTGGGAAGATGAAAAGGAAGAAGAATATTTGAAGGGTTTCCACCCCTCTATTAGTACTGCCCAGCAAGTGAAATTAATTTCCACTTTTTACTTTTTTTACATTAATATATAAATTTTAAATATTTTTATTCAGAAATGATAGTTTGAGTCTGGATGATTAATAGAAAATTATTTTCCTTGGCTTCAGGAGTTTTATACCTTAGGAAACTTAAAGTGCCATAAAGCTGTAAATTTTTCCAGTTTTGGCAACGTTTTGGCAGTTAAATTACTATAAAATTTAAATTCTGTGTTTGGTGTTTTCACACTCTAAACAGAAGCAGAAGGAAAGGAAAGTCAGAGGCTGCATCGCAAACTCTCTAAGTCCATAACAAAATATCTCCTGTCTTTTGTATGAAATGCTTTTCATACAAGGAAGTTGATTTACATATTATCTATTATAAACTATTATAATATATATATATTCTACATGTATAATTAGTCTCTAATTATCCAGTTCATTATGTTTGGTGATCTATTTGCCTTCCATTTTGTAGTAACCAAACTATTTCATGGTGCTATGAAATATCTGACATTTTACCTTAAAAAATTGCTTTTTCCCTTCTTCTCTCCCTTTTACTCACTTGGTTTTTGCTACCTCCTCCTAATTATCAGGTTATAAAAATTGCCTGACTGTGATCAACCATCACCACCACCTCCGAGCAAGCCCCAGTTACTGTGTGGCACCCCCTACGGAGGAGCAAGGGTATAGCTGGAGGAATGCGATTGTAAGTGAACTGGTTATCAATAACAGTCAGACATAACCGCAATATTGGTTGCTCATTTGGGATTCCTAAAACAAAATCTAATACTAATGGGAATTTGGTCTGGCCAGGCATGATTCAGATCAAACTTTGAATATATTTGGATATATTTGAAAAACATGATTATTAGTATATTTTTAGGAGTCATCTTTGCTCTTTGCCTCTGGTGCTCTTCTGTGGTTCATCATGTCACATGACAACTATCAAACAAACCTTTTAGTATGACAGGGAAAAGGGCTTCTTTGTATTACCTGAGAACAGGCAGAGAACAACACATTTCAACCTCAACATACCTTCTGCCACAGTGAAAAAGTACCATAATTTTGATTTCTCCAACAGCTGTTTGCTTTAAAAGTTCTGGAAAGACCATGAGTATCAGGACTCTGAGCTCAGCTTCAGCCAGTAGAGTCCGTATTCATTTTTAAAAACACTGGGAGTGTGGCCTCCAGGAGTGATGGAAAATGCAGGGGAAATAATAGATTCCACGAAAGCCCATTTTCGGCCAGCAGATTAACGATAACATGATAGAGGGGCTACAGAGTCTGTAGGGGACACTGTCCAGGTGGCCCTTGTCTTTTACTAACTCTGGAAACTGTTCCTCCTCTGCTTCCAGCAGAGGGTTAAAGGTTCAGAGTGAGGCAATAACTCCTTAGTTTCTCCCCTGGTGGGCAGATCTTGCCCCTGGACATAAATTAGTGCTGCTTTTTACTGGTAAACCTGCCTTCCTGGCTGAGAAAAATCTTCAGTGGATGAGGTGATGAAAGGTTGCATTTTGAAGGCTTCAGTCAATTAATTACCACAAGTTTCTTTTTCTTTTGCGAATGTATTCTGTTAGTAACTTTTTGTTGTCTTAATTCTTGAAGAACAGTGCAGGGGATTTTTATGCAGATGAGACTGTCTACCATACACTGCAGAATACTCCAGAAAGTCAAGTGATGCATGCTGCTGCTGGCCAGCCAAAACCAGGGAAAGGTCTGTAGAAAGATAATGTCTTGAAAATTAACTTACTTCAAAAAATCTCTTGGCAAATCATGCTTTCTCCTTTTCCTTTTTTTTTTTTTTTTTTTTTTACTTTCAACAGGAAACAATAAGTGAACATTTAATAGTAATTAAAACAGAACTGTTAATGTTCAATTCCCATCTGCTAAATCTTCTAAGATATGATAAATCTATTATTAACTTTTTCCATCCTTGCTTAGCCCCTGGAAAAACAAACCAGGGATTTTTTCACTCCAAATCATCTGGATGAAGTCTGATGCAGAAAAATAAATCTAGCTATCAATAACATAGTTATGGACTTACACAACTTATTTCATGTGGTTCAACAAGCAGTGATTTTCTTGGAAGTTTTTTACATACATGAATATTTTTGTACCTGACCCGTGTCTGTCCTTGTTTACTTTTCAAACTACCTTTTAGCTTTTGCCACTTCCAGTGCGCATTTGTATAGCTATTTTTCTGCTCCTTTTGGTTGACTTTATGCTTTACTTGAATGGATATCTATTTTGCAAAGAATGTGTTGGGTGACACTGGTTGTTAATTTTTTTTTTTTTTTTTTTTTTTTTTTTTTTTTTGGTGGGACACAGCATCCTTTTTACGACTGCTAGATGAGATTTCCACAGCTTCCACTCTGAGCTGTTGTAGCTACTTTTGAGTAGCTTCCTGGTTTAGCCAGTCTTTGAAATCCCCTTCTCTCAGCATTAACCACAGAGTGTCAGTTTTTGGTATTTACTCTTCCCATTGATGTTGAACACTGTGGTCTCTGTTGCCTAACAGCTACTACTACTACTACTACTACTACTACTACTACTACTACTACTACTACTACTACTGCTACTACTACTACTACTGTTACTAACACAGACTCTTTGGGATGATGGGAAGAGTAGCCTCTTTTTTTAAGTTCTGTACTTCAGATATCTGAAATTCACCATTGCAAATGAGAACATTTCAATCTAGAAATTTTGCTTTTTTAGGTCTTACCCACTATTGCACTTGGGAATTTTGCATGTATCAGTATCTGATTTCACCTTCAGCTTTTACTGCTGTGTTAAACTTAATTTCCTATTTCCTATTTCTTTTCCTGTTTCTGTTGCCAATCTTTCCCAGAGGGCAATACTGCAGAAATTATTAGAGTAACTGACTATTCTCATGGGGTTATTTTGTGTCCTCTTATGGATTTCTTTGTGTCTGTGGTGATATTCCTGCCAGACAGGAATTTGTGAGACTCTTTTCACTCTACCTAAATAAATGTAGTCCTCTTAGTTTCTTTTTGACACATGAGAAGTTTTCCATGCACTAGCAAGTAGTGTGGTCCTTTAGGAATAGATCTGTAGATGAAACAATCAGTATTGAGGGCCCAAATCCTGTGTTTAATGTGTTTCACAAAGGTTTACTTAGTCCAATCTCTAGGCTGGCCACAAGTTCTAAAAGCTGCACTGACTTAGATATGCCTCTGGAAAGCATCTTTTGAGTTAGGTTTCTTCTGAAATGAGTCCAGTTCATGCACATCAAGACCATTCTGTGATCTGAACTAAAGCTCAGTGAGTGGAGGCATTCAAGGGAGGTACTTCAGAAATGTGTTTAAATTAGTCATATTCTCCCTGAAATTGATTAATTAAGCTGTTTCAGGACAATTCAGCACAGAAATTTAATGCAGATGCTCTGAAACACCTTCTGGAGGAACCTGCTTCTCTCCAGTCATCACATAAGAAACCCGCAGGCCTAGACTGATGTTTAGGGTCTGGTACTGAACTAGCTTATGCAATAAGATGCAGTACACAGGTTTGTAAACTAACCCCAGCTCAAACTTGTGCCCTCTCCAACCAAGACATCAGCTAGAGGCAATGTGTCTAGAAATGAAAGCTTGGGCAGAAATGACAGCTGAACTTAAGAGGGCAGACAGCAAGAAATCAGAAGCTGCTGTAGGCATGGCTACGTGATCCTTTTCCAGCAGAAATTCAGTCCACAGCAACCTGTGAATTTCCCCCTGATCTTATTTGTTCTACCATAGGTTTGTGACATAATTAAGGTTAGAGTGGACTTAAGAAGCTAACCTACTAAGAATTGCCTACTGTGACCAAGCTTTTAAGCCTCTCATCTCGATAATATTATTATGTATTTCTAATAGTATATGTACTTCCAGTCATAGGCCAATTTTTATTTTGATAATGAAACTTTATTAATTTTTTGGAAAGTACCTCTGATTTCAGGCTCCTCTTCTTCCCAGTCCAACTGTTACTTCTCTCCTCTTTCCTTATCAGCAGATACAGAATTACTGTCATCCCTGACAGATGTCTTTGACCTCAGTGTTCCTTAGCAACTGTTACTTTTCCCCTGTTCCTAGTTTAAAATAGCCACACAATACATGACTTTAGGTGCAGCTGCTTGTTTGCACTTTGGTTAAAGTGGAGGATGTTCTTCTGCATAGATTCTCCTTTCTGCAAAATGTTCCTCTTTGTCTCATAATCTTAAATTCTTCCTCCTTACAATAGCTTCTTGATCACCCTTGGCTTTGTGAAAGGAACTAGCAATACTTCAGAGAGGAGGATCCACAAGATCTAACTGAAACTAAATAAGCCTCACTAGTAAACTTAAATTTGAAAACTGAACCTATGGAGTGAAAAACTTAGTTACTAAGCTTGCTTTATTCTGCATGTGAATGCAAGTTGACATTTCTGCAGATTTAAAAGAAATTACAGGGTACCAGAAAGTCTAGCTCCTTTTTGACTACAAGAGATTTCTGCTTAAAAACTAGCCTGCTTTTCCTGCTCACCCACTCACAATTTCTTATATCAAAGACTACCTTGCATCCCCAAAACATTCCTGAACCAAACCTGACAAAACGGAGCCATCTTAAAATCTTGGAGTTTTGATTAAACAGGGAAACCATTTATTCAAAAACATTCTAATTGGCTCTCCAGAACCTTTTTCGCACCCTGTTTGAGGTTGTAATTTCCTAGTGTGTGTTCCTTCACTGTGCATCAGCACAGCATGTGTCTGAAGACTGCTGAAAGTGGCTTCTGAGAACTACCATACAGTGAAGTCACCAGATATTTTTCATGATCCCCAAATGACCTGCTCTTGAAACTCTAATGACCAAATCCCTTTCTGTCACCACATGTTTCAGAATAATGATCCCATTTGCTGACACTGGTCTTCCATTGAATAGTTTATACTGATCTTTTAATTTGGGACAGGGTAATAGGTTAAGCTACGCTTTTGCCTGTAAGATCCTTTCCAGGAAAAAGGCAACTGCTCATCTTTGAAAACAAGCATGAGTTCTATTCTGACCTTTTATACTTTATTTCTTTATAGGTAGAAAAAAACTTCGACTGTTCGAATACCTCCATGAGTCTCTGTATGATCCAGCTATGGCAAACTGCATCCAATGGGTGGATAAGCCAAATGGTGTCTTCCAGTTTGTCTCCAAAAACAAGGAGAAACTTGCAGAACTGTGGGGAGAAAGAAAGGGGAACCGCAAGATCATGACATATCAGAAAATGGCCAGAGCACTGAGGAATTATGGAAGAACAGGTGAAATAATTAAAATTCGTAGGAAGCTGACATACCAGTTCAGTGCTGTTGTGCTAAAGAGACTTGCTCCATCTTACTTCTTAGGAAAAGAAACAGTTTATCATCCCTACATTCAGTCTAATCAAGAATATCAGTGTGCAGATGACTGGACCAGTTACAATAATTACATGTACAACAATGGTTATGCATTACAGCATTCTAACAGCTAGACTTATCCTTCACATAAGCAGGTCTTTGTTATCCAGCAATACTTTCCAGCACAGAAACTCTTCTCTTTTCCTTTAAGATATCATACATGATACATGAAGAGGAAGGTTTAAAAAATTTTGTTGGCCTACTTTTGTTCCTTTTGAAGTTAATGTTATACAGTCATTGAATGTTGAAGAAAACCAGCAGCTGTAGGACACATTCTATTCTCCATGATGTTAATCAAAGGAATTACTGTAGTTTCAAGATGGTATATCCAAGATTAGGATCAAGGCTTTTGTGGACACCAAAGATCCCATCCTGAAAACACTCACCAGAAGTTTTATGCATATTGCTAAGCAAAATTTAGATAATGTTGTGCCATAGTTGCTGCACTCTCCTAAACTAGAAAGGGAAGAGGTTTATCAACTGCATGAAGCTACTGTCTTCTTTTTTCATCAACATTCTTTATTAAAAGACATTTTCTGAGTGAATGCCTGGCTGAATGATAGGGTCAGCATGAGGGTGCACCTGTTGACCAAGTTTTTAATTCCTAATCACTTAAATTAACATATCCTAGCACAGATCTTTATGTGGTATTAGGATTGCCAGGTGCACATTTCACTGTTGGCAGTGGATTCTTTGGGACCACGAGAGAGTTAGTAAAGGACTGTGCTTTTCAAGAAGTTATTTACAGTTCTTTCCCCACTAATATGAGAAGCTCCACTTTTAACCATCAGTTCTGTACTCACCTAACAAATATAGCTTTGTCATGTATTTTAGGAGTTATAACTTTATACACATAAATACAATTTCACTTCTCCAGCTCTTTTCCTACATAGGAATGTAGCTGAAAGGCTCAGTAATTTTACAGTCTCTTCAAGGGGAAGAAGAATTACATTTAGGTAAAAATAGAGTAGTAGCCACTTATTCCAGGACAATACCTATAAATCTACTTTTTCTCATACTTTTGTTACCTGATCAACTTGTATCAGTTGTCTGTTGTGCTAAGACGTTTCCATTCAACTGTGTTCAATTCCAAGCTCTGCATTTTGCTTCAAGTAAGTGCAGGCCTGGATATTAATAAAGACAGTATTAATTTCTGTGAAGAGGTATAAATGGTGGCCTGATGTGTCTGATGAAGTTCAATGACTCTGATAGTTGCCCCTTTCTCTGACTCCTGCTTACTTGTACATGGATGTAATTTTATGTAGCAGACACAATGCAACATACTCGGCTTCAAGGTTTAGAGGTAGTACTTTGGTAAGCTGAAAGATGTCTACTCTTTGAAATTCATCATTCATTCATCACTCTTTGAAATACGAAGCATGTTAAATAGCACTAAAAAGAGATTTTATATCAGTAAACATTTGCCAAAATAAGAAGGTCATAACTACATTGTTAATATGTCATTTGCAGTGTGGCAGGGTCTGTAGCACATACCTTATAAAATATAAACATTGCTACAAAACAGACACAAGGATGCATCTGGTCTTATAGAACTGAATCTGAATCCTGCTGCAACACTGAATTCAGTGGGAGTTTAGCTCTTACAAAGGACTGAGGTCCTTCAGTTAGGATCCTTTACTATGTGGGCACATATGTAAATACAACCCTTCAACTGTCATAATGTACATAAATTTGCCAAGAAGCTGCACAGTTTAGTTACTTCCCATCTGTCACCTATTGCACACTGGTAACATACATTGGATTAAGAGCCTGCTTGGTGTAAAATGCTTACTTAATCGATGTAAAAACTAACTTAATCAGTGTGCTTAGATTCAGCTACTTGTTAAGGAAATGAATACTTATTCAGACTTTTTGTTATCTTTTTAACTTAGGTATAAACATTAGTATTTTGTTCCTGTAAAACTGGTAGCCAAGTGAGGTGTTATAGTTGCAGCTGGAGAACAATAGAGAGCTGAAAGAGAAGAGCATAACAGGGAAGAAGAACTGAAAGAAATTCAGGCAGAGTAGAAATGAGGCAGTCATTGTATCTGTGGAAAGAAGGAGAATGATTTCAGCCACAGGAAATAACCATGGGGACGGACAATGTCAGAAAGTGATTTCTTTGAAGAAAGGTACATGGCACCACACCTTCTGCCTCCCCAATCAAATGGGAGGATTTAGAAGCTGCTACTGTAGTTCTGTGGATATTTAACTGTGCAATGCACTGATACTGAGCTTACAAACATAAAAGTTCTTGACTTTTAACAACACTTGAACCTAGCAGAGGCAGGTTAGATCATAAGCAAAAGCACAAGGTTGCCAAATATCTCAAGCACAGACTTAGGCTTACTGAGGTCTAAAATAAGGTGTAGCTGTTTTCGACTGTGCAGGTGTTTAACCAGTGAAACAACACAGGGGATGTGGTGGATTTACTGTGTCTCAATGTCTTTAACCCGAGACTGTGCCCATTTCTAAGATGTACAGTACTGCAATAAAGTCGTGATAAAGTCTTAGCCAAGATCTAAATAGAACTGAGGTGGGTGCTTGTAAGGCATTTTGATTCCCAATGCTTGGGCACCCCACTCTCCCTTCCTGTCCTCCCACCTTCAGCCTCTGTGTAGCATCTCTGATCCCTCCCATTTGCATAGGCTTGGACACAAAGTGTGATGATGCCAAGTACCCAAGGGAAATATGAGAGACCCCTCCCAAGAGAGCATCTTTATCCCATCTATGTAACCCATGATAACTGGCCCATTGCTCCTGTTGTTGATTCTCCTTTGTCTCCTGTCTCCTTTCTCATCGCCTAGCCAAATCAGATCAGAAAGCAGTCTGTCTGCCCACCTACCTGCCTATATGTCAAACACACCTCTGACTTAGAGGGTGCACCTCATCTCAAAAGAACCCAGGAAAGGGCGTAGGGGTGGGGAAAGAAACTGTGCTCCTTCCAGCTCCTACACTCAGTGCTCCACTTTAAACAATACCCCAATCTGAGCAAGATGCCCACATGAAGTCCTGCATGTATCTACCCACTATGAGAAAGACACTGAGGTGCTGAGGTGAGCCAAGAAGAGCTAATGAATGGTCTGTAGCACATATCTTATGAAGGATGGCTGAGGGAGCTGGGGGTGTTTAGCCTGGAGAAAGGAGGCTGAGACCTCCTGAGACCTGAGACCTTATTGCTCTCTACAACTATGTGAAAGGAGGTTGTAGTGAGGTGGGGTTGATCTCTTCTGTCAAGTACCGAGCATTAGGAAAAGGTGAAATGGCCTCAAGTTGCACCAAATGAGGTTTAGATTCGATATTAGGAAATATTTCTTCACTTAAAGGGTTGCCAAGCACTGGAACAGGCTGCTCAGGGAAGGGGTTGAGTCACCATCTCTGGAGGCATTCAAAATACGTGTAGATGTGGCACTTAGGGACACGATTTAGTGCTGAGTTAATGGTGGGGCACAATGATCTTAGAGGTCTTTTCCAACCTAAACAATTCTATGGTTCTGTAATACTGTGTCTCATGATGCTTCAGGCACTCATGAGCCTTTCAGAAGCCTCTGAAGGGATGGCAGAAATCACCTTGCATGGGTGTAGCTAGGCATGTGGTTCGTCTCCTTGCTCATCCCTTGCACCAACTTTGCAGTCTGGTTTCTGTTCAGACATGGCAGACAAGACCAGAGAGTCCCAGGGAAGTGCTGGACTGATAGCTCTCCCCAGCACACAGCGCTTGTTTGTTCAAGTGATCTTGGGTATGATATCATGCCTTCTATATGGAATCACGGAATGGTTTGGGTTGTAATGACCTTTAAAGGCCATCTCATCCAACCACCCTGCAATGAGTAGGGACATCTTCAACTAGAACAGGTTGTTTGGAGCCCTGTCCAACCTGACATTGAATGTTTCCAGGGATGGGGCAGCCACCACCTCCATGGGCAACTGTGCTGGTGTTTCAGCACCGTCATGTAAAGAACTGTAGAAACATCAGCTGCAGCTCCAGCGCTGTGCTCTGATGGAAGGTCTCTGTGCTACCCTCTAGGGTGGCATGAGGTGGGGTTGCACCTTGGTGGAGTGAGCTTTGCCACTTTGGAGTGGGTGGTGGCTCTGGGCCCACAAGATGGCACCAGCGGACAGCTTTTCACAGGGGGGCTGTAACACTTGCAGGCCTTCAGGTCATTTGTTCCCTCAATGTTCCTGCTATTTTTTTCCTTTCCCCCCTCCACGTTTAATTTTTTTTTTCATCTTCATGCGCAGCACCGCTGATGATGCAGCAGAAACAACACTCTGCCTTTTGAAGTTACTGCCTGTCCAGTTCCAGCTGTGGCAGATACAGAAAGCATCATGATACAAACCCCACAAATTAAAGCAGATACATTATGTCAGCAGATCACAGTGCTGACTACCTGAAAAACTGTCAGTTTTACATCTGGCGCTCAGTGTCTTCTCCAAAATAAATATGACGGCAGTGGCCTCTAGCATGGCTGAGGGTGATGCATGAGGAAGAAATAAAGTTTATCTTTCAGATTTAGACTTCAGGATTCCTGCAAGCAGGGATTACATCAACAGCCTTACAGATTATGTGAAGGAGACAGAACTAGAGCACCTTTGTAATGCATTTTATCTGCCCCATCTTTCCTGGCCTGTGCAATGCTTATGTATATCTTGTTCGGTAGATAAAAGCAGGAGAGATTCTTACCTTCCAGCTGAGAAATTACTTGGTCTGATTTAGTTTGATTTGAATTTGACTCCAGTGAAACTTTTCCCTTTGGCAGCACTTTGAGCACACACCAAGTACCTGCCTCCACCTTGTCAGACAGCTACCAGACGTGCGTTCAGGTGGCAGATGGATCT
Source organism: Lophotriccus pileatus (assembly GCA_035583135.1). NCBI lineage: Eukaryota > Metazoa > Chordata > Aves > Passeriformes > Tyrannidae > Lophotriccus > Lophotriccus pileatus. The sequence continues at coordinate 62,264,646 of JAWWES010000041.1, forward strand.
GACTGCCCCACCATCCCAAGTACAGATGGATGCTATCTCCTGAAGAACGCTGAGTTACCAATTCCCACTATTTCCATGCTGAGATCTTCTATCCTCTCACAGATCTGCATATGTAGGTTTACCATTAGTGCATTGCTTAGTGAGTATAGAAATGACGAAAATACTTCAAACAGTAGTGAGCTTTTTTCCCCAAGAAACTGTCCCATGGATTCTTTCCTAAAAAGCATCCTGAGTGCCAAATGTAAACAAAACTATGTATTCTTCCCCTTTTTTTGATTAGTGAGAGCTGCCCTTCATTCTCGGTGACATCTAAAGGAATATAGTTAATTGCCCAATAGATGACTGACTGCGAACACTCACAGGTGAACTCACAGGGTGACAGTGAAGCTCAGTATGGGTGCTCAGGCTATTTTCTGGTTATGTTTCATTGACCTTGGAAATTTTCCTAGTTTCCTAGTTTTTGAACTTTCTTTTACGGAAAAGGTCAAGCCCAGACTGCCTCTAAAATGCAGGAGCAGATTCTTATATCCATACCTAAGCTGAGGGCAACAACATTGCATGTGCCTGCTTCTGTCTCATGAACCAATTTTTTTGAGTAACCAGAGACAGTTTGAGATCATTAAAAAAATTTGTGGTTTAAGTATTTTTTTTTTATGATGGTCTTAAATTCTGCTTTCAGTCTGCATTTCAGACTGAAATATTTGCCTTAATATTCCATTAAACAATGTGATTAAGGGCTCACATACATTTTAGAAGACCTGGAAAACTGTAGTCAGCGCACTGTGTAGAGACATCCCTTGTTGATAGTGACAGCAGAGGGCGTCTGCCAAAATGCATTGTTTTCTTGGGGTTTTTTAGGTCCAGCAGAGCTCCCCGTGAGTTACCATCTGGCCTCCTGCAAGTGGCACTTCATGGGCAATTACTTTCCACCTGTGTAAGGACCTCTGCTGAAATCTACCACTGGTTTAGATCTTATTTCCCCCAGCTTCTATCTGTCTTGCCTGCTGTGAATTTCATGTGGCACAATTTGGAGTAAAAAGTGGCAGCAGTACCCTATGGAGTCACCCTTGGTTTTATAAGTGTGCATCACCAGAAACACGGTGCCTATGCTATAGTATGGCTGACTCGTCCTGTCTTTTATTGTATCATCTTGGCCTTCACTGGTAGATTTCAAAGGGCTCTGAAAGCACCATTATCACCTTTGTACCTAAAGGTAGAGTAGAGCATACATAAAGTATGGTCAGATGTGCAGGGTCTCAGTGGCAGATGAACCTGTCCTGCAGCCAACAGTCAGGCCCACCACGTGCTGATCCAGTTTCCTGCTGTTTCTGAGACATCAAAAGAAACAAGTAAAACAATTAACAGAATCCAGTCTGTGCATTGAAAGTGTCCAAAAGAGAAGCGAAAAGTGCTCCACTGACACATACAGCACACCTGGAGGCAGCATGAGCTTTTCATATTACTCAACAGCACACATCAAATTTGAAACATGGGATCATAGAATCATAGAATTGTTTAGGTTGGGAAAGACCTCTAACATCGTTGTGTCCAACCTTTAACCCAGCACCACCAAATCCACCAGTAAACCATGTCCCTAAGCACCACATCTGCATGTCTTTTAAATGTCTCCAGAGACGGTGACTCAACCACTTCCCTGGGCAGCCTGTTCCAGTGCTTGACAACCCTTTCAGTCCTAATATCCATTCTGAACATTTCCTGGAGCAACTTGAGGCCATTTCCTCTCGTCCTGCAGACACCTTTTTGCCGGAGCAGAGTATTTCTTTTTTCTACTGAAGGAAGTTATATCTAATTTTGACAGTTGGGAACCTCTGTGCAGGCAGCCTTTATCCTGGACACATGTTTTAAAATGTCACTCTCCCAAGGCAATACAGCGGCAAAGAGGAACCACCCACCTTGTTAGGAAATCACACATTGAACAGTCAGTGTTGATACAATGGATTATAAGGTGAATTGCAGTGCAACCAGGCTGTATTAGCAAGATGCCATCAAACTGCATGCAGAGTGTAAACTAGTGGATGGAAAAGTAAATTCCTTATTTGACATTCCAGAAACACATAACCTGAGCCAAGAGTTCAAGAACCACAATGAAATACAAAGATAGACAGCTGGTTGTTCGTCATGATATCTCTGCGTAGAATTAGAGGCTTTAATTACATATGGGGAATATTAATGACAGTTTACAGTGGAATGTAGCTAATCATTGCTGTACTGTCTCCAAACAGAGTGCTGGGAAGCAGTATACTATTTTGTTTCAGAGGAAATGAAAACTCAGCAAATCTATTTTTGAGTACTAACAGTGTGTAGTAGTCTGAGGATCAAGTTTGAATTTTCTGCCTTGTTAGAGTAGTATTCAGTCACAATGAGAAGACACAATTCTTTACAGATTTGGCTAATCTCTCGAGTCGTGCTGAGAACCAGAAAGCACAGGAGATGGCTTAAAAAGAGTGGGATCAGCTTAAAATAATAATATTTGAATAATTTGGTTTGCCTTCTAGTTTTCAGCCCTTTTGATTTTAGGTTCCCAGACTGCACCCAAAAGTGCTGAGGTCTAACACTCTTTTCAAAAAGGAAACCAGAGGCTTGCAAACAGGCGTTGTTGGAAAAGCAGCACATTTGAAGAGATGCAGACTAAACAGGAACACTCCACCTTCTTTACAAGCATCAACTTCCTTTGTAATGGAGGCAAACCCATCCACTAGGAGTGGTTATTGACTTGCAGACGGGTGAAGGAAAAACACTGCAGCACCAAGACAGTCTCTGGCCACTGGAAGTCTGTGCAGTCACAGGGGCAGACACATTTTCACCCAGCTACTACTGCTCTTGGTTTCCTCTCGCTTGGTTTTAGGAAGCTGGTTTACTTTGGACCTCTGAGGTCTGCAAAGTCTCTCAGTCTTTATAGACTAAGGCATAGGATTTAGGCAGCATTTTGGTATGCTGGGACAAAATCCAGAGAATCTAATTGTCCATTACGCTTGTTTAAGAGTCCACAGTATTCAAACCAGATGAGAATCAGAACTAAACGTCTCAAAAGACCTTGAAAGGTCTGAGACTCTTAAGAGCAGTCCTGCAGGAAAACTGCAGTTTTCACTTGGTCACTTTATGCTGTGTCCCATGAAAAGCATGGTAGAAATGGAAAGTGCTGGGTTGGCTACAGAGCTTCAGGGCCCTGCAGTGCATGTTCCCCTCTACCAGGGATTTGGCTGCCTGGGCTCACAATAAGGTTTGATAAACAGTTGTCTGGACTTCAAAATGTTGTGAAAAAAGAGTTGATTGAGAAGAAGCTGAAAGAAACCTCAGCAAGGGCTCTCACTCTTTTCTTGAGAGCTGCATTTAATCTGACCTGGACCCTGCCTGAGATGTAGTGCATCCATGCCCTGTCTGGCCATGTATCTTGTTGATCCTGAGCCATGGACTGTCTCTGTGACATTGCCTCAGACATTGCTCATCACTATGGACTTGTCTGGTGATCACTTGACTGAGTCTGACCTGGTTTCTCTGTTTGGTCCACCTTGTTGTCTAAGCATCCTGCTCCCTGTCCCTTGCGGAGTAGCTTGCCCTTGCTGCTCGTGGACACAAGGGCAACTGGGCTGCAAATGACACTACCACATCCTGGGAAGTGTAATGGAACACAATCTCAAACGGAATTGCTTGAAAATAGTATCTAATTGGTAATTCAGAGTATTGTTTGGTGTATGGAAAGCATTTAATTCTCTCTCTGACCTCTGTGCAAAAAAAAGCCAGCTCTTACACGGCTCATGTCTACAGAGGGAAGTTTTCTTGCTTTGTGCTGAACTTTGAATTTAAACCACTGTTGTTATGCTGGTGTTTTCCTCTCTTCGTGTGAGTTCTTATTCCTCCAGGTTTCTGCCAAATTCCCATTTCCCTGGAATAAACATTGCATGAATATAATGTCAGTGGTGTAAGTGGCAGGACTTCTTTATCTGGACTAAGCAAAGTGATGTTTTAATGAAATAGCTCTGCAGGATTTGGACTCTTGCAGGATGCAAGTAACATGGAAGATTTGTTATGTTATGGAAACATAAGTCTTTCTGCTTTCTGTATTGATCTGTCTCAGATAGAACTCTTTAATTTCCAGTGTGTATCTGTCAGTTCGATTTCTTCTCATATTTTAGATGTAATTCACCACTGGTTTGCCCCCTGGCATGGTGAGGACAGCAGCACATAATCAATGGCAGGCTTTCTCCTATTAATCTTGTTCTGTAAGATCCTGATGCTCTTCCTGCAAAGGGCAAGATGACAGTTCACACCAGCTTCAGTGTAGGCAGGAGAGTGCCCCAACCATGAATGGCTTCAGCAGCAGGTGTTCCAGGGTATCCACATTAATCTTCTTTGCTGAAATTAAGCCTTTTGCCACCCTCTACTGGGCTAAAGTCAAATATCCATGGAACCTGACTCTCCAGTATTAGGTGTGGAAGGTGTTGCCATATAAAACTCTCCATTCATTTTAATTGCAGTAAAAAACCCCAACTAGTTTCACTTGAAAAACTGACACCTTTAAAAGTGCTTACAATTACCTTAAGCTGTTATATTAATTGAGACTGGAAGGAAGAAACACTGCATACCGTGAGGAAGATGAAATTATTACTCTCCAGTGACAAAAATCTCCCTTTCTTATTTTTTTTTTATACCTGGAAACAGGTAGAGATGTGGGTTTTGGGTCAGAGAAAAGACTCACCAACCTGAGACTTTGGTCAGAATCATTTGGAAGGAGAGGAGCCCTATTTCTGAGTCTCAGTCTGCCAAGGCCATGAACTGCCTGCAGTGGGACTGGACATGAACATTTGCCTTTGTACTACTGTGTCATAGTTAATTTTTCAACAACAGCTGTTCAAAGATATCCAGAGGCCTGGAATGCTGCAGTACTTCCTGGGGAGGTAGATTAAGCTTCAGTTCTACAGAGATTTTGATCTGTAGGTCTTTATTTTGTATGTTGTAAAACTCATGTAAGTCCTTCCAGGCACAGGCTTGCACAGAGGAGATCCATTGGTTAAATGCAGTCCATCTGGTTAGAAACTCAACAAGTATGCAATTTATGTGATTACACAACCAAACATGACATTTATTTCAAGTATGTGTTCATAACTCAATCACTCAATGTCCAGTGTCCAAAGTTTTTATATATTAGCATAATTTATGTTGCATAATGCAGTACACATGCATGCACATGAAAGTTTTTCTGTGATTACTGGGCACAAATATAGTAAATATTCAGATTTTCTATATATATTGAAACAGCAAGAGAAAAAGGCATGGGCTATTTGGACTCCTTTTAACCCTTTAATATGATAAAGGTTTGTTGCTGTTTTGTGTAAGTGGTTCATCAGATAGATGAACTGCATCTCATGAAAGTAGTTTTCATATCACATTGCTCTTTGAAAATGAGCCCATTTTTAAATTTTTGCATGATTTATGTGTTTTGGACAGGATCAATTTTTAATTTCAAGGTAGTGAGAGTTGTGTCTGTAGAGACACAGCTTACAGTTCCTCATTACAACTTGTAGTAGTACTCAGAGCTGTTACCGTCTTAATTGTTTTGAGGGCTTTGCATTATAATAAAAAAGGAGTAAAGCAACAAAACTTTATTTCTAGATATTTTCTAGTACTTTTGCTAATATTTGGTAATAGATAAATAAATGCTTTGTAGGGTAGTTTGAAATAAAACAATGTATAATTAGATATTTGCCTAGAACTGGAAGAGAGTGCTGCTGTGAATTGGTTGGAAATAATTTTACTCAAATGCAGGATAGAAGGGATCTTCTTAGTGAATATATGTAAGGGAACTGCATCCATACACAACAAGTGTGCTCAAACTACCTTGTAGATAGAATATCTGAAAGAAGTTTGTGATTCTGTATTTATTTCCTGATTCAAACAAAGGTAAATAGTTGGATTCTTTGCAGTGATTTAATGTCCTGCTGGGAAATTCAGTTTTATTTCCTGTTTCCCTAGGCTGCAGGAGTATGAGAGAGGAAGGACACCAAAATCCCCAGAAGCAGCCTGGTGGGGTCGGTCCCTGCAAGTTAGGGTGCAGGAGGACAGGGGGGTTTTTCTTTTTTTTTTTTTCCCCTGTGTCGGCAGCTGGGACTGCCTTTTCATGTTGCAATCAACTTCGGTGATAGGTATTGCAGAAATTCGTGATCCTTCTGTGCTGCTTCAGTTTCTGGTTTCCAGCAATGTACCATGAAGTGATCTTGGGGAAGGGTGAAAAAAGGTTGGCAGTGGTTGATGGTGAGGATAGCCTGCCTCTTGAGGGCACCTCTTCTTTGGTGCTATTTGGTAGCTGCAGCATTGCAGGACGGTTGAAGTCCTTTCTCAATCCCAGGAGAGTTACAAGTGTTTCATCAAAGCATTCATAAAGCGGCATGCAAAGGCTTCATGTACTGCTTTGATCATGATCTGAATACTCCCAGTTCATTAATTATCTTATTATGACTACTCTGGCCTAGGAGTCACAAAATCATAATTTCAAATTCCAAGCAGTGTAGCTTGCCTGCTCCACTTAGGGACGAGCACATTGTGAAATCTGCATTCAGACCCAACTCCCTTGTACTCCATGAGAGCGAGGAACATTAAAAATTCGTGTTTACATTCAATCCTCTCTTCAGCTCAATATTGCCATGGAAGCATTCTTTTGGATGGTAATATTTATTGCTATTTGTTTTTCACCCTTTTTGTCTTCTGCCCCATACCAACACATGTCATGCTCCTAATACCTTGCAAATGTACTCACTAGGTAACAGAGAAACAATGCAGGCTCTTGCCAGTTGTCAATCATATGATCAAAGAGCTCGGCACTGTATGTCCCAGGTCAGTGATGGATTTACATCTAGTGTCACCTGACACTTTCTTGCTCTGGACATAAAAGAGAGTATTTAGATGTGGAAAAACTGGAATCAGAGTCTTTGTCACAAACTTATGAGCTTAAGTCCTTAACAGGTTGCTGCAGAGATCACCACTTTTTGTCTGAGCCAGGTAGAAGCAATGTCACCTTAACCACTTTACTCTGCATGTGACTTCAGTTGATCTTGACCCACAGCCAAGATGGTGAGTGTTAACTTTATGACTCAAGTTTTGGCATGCTGTAGTTGGGAACAAAAATGTAAGACTTCAGATTACACTTTGGCAAGGCCTGTAAAATTCAACACTAAACCCCTTTAATTCCTTTTGGTTAAAGCTTCATTTTTTTAAAGGTTAATGACCATTTGATCATCAGAATGAGTTGCTGCTGCAAATAAGAAGCATAAATTAGATCACAGTAGAGCTATTAATATTCCTTTCATGCTCTTTGTGTGCAGTTTAAGCTTTAGCTTTAAAAGATGGGTTTACTCACATGGATAGAAGACTTGTCTGCTTTCTTCTTTAGGAGAAGATTTGAGATTCCAGCTATTTGACAACTCCTGCTTGTAGGGAGTTGAGAACTTCATTAGAAACCATTGTCCAGGGACCTTGGTTGTATTGTATGTGCAGTACACAGGACAGATAAGATGCAAACAATGCTGCTTAATTTTGCCAAAGCTTTATTTCAGAGGTTTGCAGACATAAATATCTATGGACAGCAAAGATTCCACTTTTGGTATAAGGCAATTGTGGTAGTGCTCTGTGTCCACGAACTTACATATATTACATTTCTACAAGGACCCTTAGGCTAATGTGTGCACAGCTCAGTGTACTATTAGCATTATTCTTAATGCCTTTCCCTCCATCCTTTTTGCTCCTCTCTGGTCATCTCCCACACTTTGGCCCTTTCCAGTCCCGTGTTCCCATCACCTAACACTTAATAATGTTCTCTCTCTGCAGTCCTTCCAAAGTTTCTAGTCTCACTGTAGCCTTCAATGGTATGGGTTCATGTTTGACATTGGATGGACCTAGAGAAAGTTTTAGCATGCCTTTATCCAGGATAAGGCCATGTTCAGTGTGCTAGCAATGCTAACATATCAGCTTTTCACTTTTCCAGTAACTGCACCACATATCTGTGTGTAAGGTACACCTCACCTGTTTCCTCTTGCTAGACATGAATGTTTTATAGCTTTGTATAGAAATTTTTCAGCAATGAAAATAGAAACACTGATGTCAGTTCTTGATAAGTTACTCATATCAAATCACATCCCACTGGTAATCTGGCATAGCTCTTTCTTACAAAAGCATTATGTGAATGGATGCCCAAAATAACATTTCATGTTATTAGGAGTATCAAGGTCTCATCTGTAATAACAGTAACTACTGAAAATCCTGCAGGAATAAAACAGATAGTGGTTCCTAAATAAATAAAAAGAAGTTTTAATTTCCTTGTATGACATGACTTATTGAGATTGTTGCAATCTCATCATTAAATGTCACCAGTGATGACATAAATTTCAGAAAAAGTAATCTTCATGAAAGTTGCAGGTCTTTTATCCAGCAATAAAAATTAGATAAAAATAACTTCACAAATGCTGAGATAAAGAGTGCATTACTTTCTCTCATAGTTCCTCTGTAAGTTTATCCTGAAAACATTACTTCCACCACTTAAAATTCAGCACTTGCCACCACAGTACCAGGTAGGTTAGCAAACAGGATTCAACCCCATTATTGGGAAAAATTTGGGGAGCGTGAGGGAATGAAGCAAATACAGTACACCTCTCGGGAGGGTACACGTCCTTCAGCCCTGGAGGTGTTTGTGGTCAGGTTAGGAAAAAACAGGAATCATATTATGATCTTCTGAGACTTCCTCTAACCCTATTTTTTTCACAGTTTTGTGTTATAGCATTTCCTATTGCAAATTTATATAAGTAATATTAAACAATAATTTCTGGACAGGAGCTGTCAATAATCATTGAAACCTGCAGGTACAAGAGGAACAGTGGCAAAACTTATAAAAATATTTAAAGAAATTACTAGTGCAGTTTATTTAGTTAAAATTAAAATTAAATTTAATCCACCCAATGGAAACTGAAATAAAATTCTGAGGAGACCATTAGAAACTTAGTGGTGTTTCTGTTTACATCTAAACACCCACTGATATATGTATGTGTAATATACACACAGCACATGTACATATAGATAGAGATCTTTATTTGGGCTGGGTGTTAGGGCATAACTGTATGAACATAGGTCCTGTGCATTACCTTTGAGATTGACTTGTCAGGTCATAGGCTGGAGGAAAGAATATTTGGGTAATGTTGCTTCTGTCCTTAAAATATGCTAAGGCCATGGTCTATTTCTCTGTGCAATATCTGTGAAAGGAAACTGTTAAATCTGGCAGGGCTCTAACTGGTTATGCACATTTGGGAATCAGCTGGGGATAAAGATTCAGTCATTTGGAAAGGCATCACTAGGCTCAAGCTAAGAAAGCAACTCGATTCTACTTGATTTTGAGAATTTAGGTTCCATCATTGGTCTCTTTTAGTGACAATATGCTGTGAATGAACGATTCTGCTGCTCAGAAATTATTAAGTGAGCCTTGGAAGAGAGAGGAAACGCAACATACCTGTGTGGCTCATGATGTGTTCTTATTCAAGTGTTTGCAAGATTTTCTAGGAGGGGGAAGAACTTCACATTTTTTTGCTGGCTTACTATTGCTTTGGCTTCACTCCCAATTTCTGCAACAAAATCTCCATCCATGGAGAATTACTGAGTGTTGACCTCAGCATCTAGCCCGAACTGTTGCTCTCAGTTTTGACTAAGTCACAAGTCCTGCTCTGAAACTGCTAAGCAAAGAAGGCAATTGTATGTTCCCACCAGAGCAGACAGATCCAACTTTTCTTCGTGTTCTCTTGCATATGTTACAGCTGTGACAGCTACTCACACTGTTGTTCGGCAATAAATAAAAGACAGAGAGAATTACTCTGCAAACAGTTGTTCTATTCAACATACTCATGCCCATGGAGAGTCATTAAAGCTAACTTTGCAAAGGATTGTCCTCAAGAAAGTAAAACTGGTGCTTGAAGCAACTCAAGTGAACGTTCTTCCACGAAGAATCATTATCAGAACATTCTGCAGCTCTACACAGTGCTCACAGAAGTGACTGCATAAATTTTGCAGTGCTAGCAGAGACTAAATTCTCTGTGCCAGACACTGAAAATTTTAGAACCTTATCCTTTGATTTCTTTTCCTTTATTTTTTTTTTCTGTCCTTAGATCATAAAGGGCAAAGAAATTGATAGGCAGCAGTCGGGCACAGAACTATGCCTAATCAGGCAGTCTCTATGTATTAGATTTCTACATATAAATTGAAAAGCAATGATGACATTTCAAGGGGTTTTCTAGAATATCCATAACCTTTCTGTCTGTATCTGCTGTGCATGCTAGTGGAGACATGAGTAAATGCGCAGCATTGCTGTTCTCCTGAAATTCTGCCTGTGAACCCATCCATCTACCTATTAGAGGTATCCAGAAATCCTAGAAAGATATATTCTGCTCTTAAAATCTACCTGTGCAAAATTATTAGAGCAAATGGGTTGCGTCAGAGAAACTGTAGATGTGTGAGAAGCTCAGTTGTTCAGGAAGTCTCATTAAAATTTATTGGATCTTGACCAAATGCGCGTGTAATTGCCTTGCATTGCTAGGAGGGAGAGAGCAAAGCAGAGCACAGCAGAGAGAATGGCAACCTCCCAGTGGCCTGCTGGCTTGCTTTGTGTGAGGCACAGAGCTGTACCACGGCAAATAGATAACACTTTTTTTGAGGAGACTGGGGAAGGGATATTAGCCAGCCCATGGTTGAGCTATGGCAGCAGCTGAGGCTAGAACATTCCTTTTCAATTGAATTTTCCTGGCATGCAGTTTCTAATGCATTCTCCCCTAGAACTATAAGAAAATAATTAAAGTGTTTTTAATATCTTCCAACATGAAAAAAAGAGGAGATATTACCATGCCATTCCATTGCTTTATTGGCTTATAGAAAGAAAGAATAATTTCTTTTGATCCCACACAAGAAGAACCATGTCTGTTTCTCATTTTGAATTCAAATCCCGTGCACAAGGAAAAGGAAAACAAACTTGCTGTAGCTCTATCCACGCACATGTAGGGACATACACATAATGCCTGATTTTACCAAAAAATGCTTTCCACCAAGCCCATCCCACGCACAGTGGAGTGGAGGTGGTCTGTTCTGATGTGATTTTGAGTCACTTCAGTAATGCCATGGGTTTATTGCAATAAAAAGTTTGGTGTGAACATAGTAAACCCATGGGTATAATTCATTAGTAAAAGGAGAACTGATTCCACCTCTTGAGACATGGAATATTGAGTTTCTGTTTTAAGTTCTTCTAATTGTGCTCCTTCAGTGTTGCTCATCTCAGCAGTCTGTGGTCAGCATCTCAAACAAAGCAGTAAGTATGAAGGCATGTGTTTATATGCAAGTTGTGTATGAGAGAGGGTAAATAAGAGAGAGAAAAAGAAAGTGAGAAACAGTAAGAGAAGAAGAGAGAGAGAACAGGTAAAAGAGATGGATGGAAGGAAGAAAGGAAAAGAAAGACAAAAATAGAAATGTTAAGCAAGAGGATCTGCTGTCTTCTACTATGTCTATCCCATGTTTTTTTCTGAATTATGTTGATCAAAATGTATTTTGCCTTGTTATGAAGAAAATACCTAGGTAAAAAGATACACTTTAAAGAAGTACAAGGACTTTCTCTAAGAACACAGCATGTATGTAAATGCTTGCTCATTACTTTATTGAATTCTTATCCAGAGGTTATTTAAACTGTCTCCATATGGAAGTTTCATTCCTGAGTAAGTTTTTGCAAAAAGAAAACCACCCACGCAGATACCATATTAAAAAAGGCTATCAGATTTCTGTGGCATTGTCTCTTTCACAAATCCCACTTGGCTTTAAGCCAATAGGTTTGTCTGCTCTATCCAAGCAAAAATAGATGCTCCTCTCAGGTTTTGCTAATATTCTACCTGGAACTGAAGTCAAGCTGCCAGATATAGAGTTACGCAATTCTCTCTCTAGATTTTTAAGGATTGCAATATTCTTTTCTTTCACTTTGTTTTCCAGCTTTTGACATTTATAGAAGCTTAGGCTCTCTTCTGAACATGTGCAGAATGTCAGTGTTGCTACAATAATTGTATGCTACCACCTCTTCAACAATAACCTAGGCTTCTTATTTTTCATTATTGTGCCTTTGCAAGAATTAAGAATTGTTGAATTCCGAACCTCTTGTTGCTGATACCCTGTTGCATCAGTGCTATGCTGTGCTGTCCTCCTCTACAAAGTTAGAGTTTCATTTTTTTTCTCCCTCTCTTTTTTTGATGGCTCTTGGGCACAGCTCTGACAAACAGGTGGTAGATAAGCTGGGCTGGGGCAGGAGTGAGCTGACAGTCTGAGCTGGAGGCAAACCTCTGAGCAGGAGGATCCTTCTTGCATCACTCTTGCTTTCAGGAGTTACAGAGAAGAGGGGAAGTAATCTGTCACTGATCTGTTTTCTTATGATAGCTTAGCCACTCTGCATGGAAGATAGTGGTGAGGAGACAGAGCCAGGCATTGCCTATCTCTTCCTCCCCAGCTCCAAGTTGGGCCTATGGAAGGCTGCTACCTGAATCCATGGACCCAGCTGCCCTTGTTGTGTGGAAAAAGCTTCTCATTTCTCTGTGCAGATATTTATTCTGAATTTGACAGTTAGATAAGTGTCTAGTTATAGTTTAGCTGCAGTGATTTTTCAAGTCTTGTCAGAGCCTCTTGGCTGGAGTTATCATGAAGCCTCTCATGAAATAGAAATACTGTGGTTTTGGCACATTATGTGCTTATAGTTTCATGCAGGGAAACATCTGCCCTTCCTCCAGAACTCTGGCCATAGCCAACAGTTGGGAATAAAGAGATAAACACAAATTAAAAAGATCTTTAAAATGACATGCAGGAAAGCCAAGGGCCGTTACAAAAGTTTGAACCCACTCCTGTTTTATCTGACTTTGGATATATCCTCTCTGATTTCTAAGAGCACAGTGACTACTATGCAAAGTAGCCCTTGCCTGCGGCTGCCCAGACAGCGGGTGTCTCCTGCCTTGCAATTCCAGGGATAGTATGAAAACTTCCATCGTGCCATCACCTTGACATCATCAGGAACACCAACTGCTTGTTCTCCTTGTGATATATTACTCTGAAGCAACATAAATGTCAACTGGCTGCCTGCACATAATACACTGGGAGAAAACAGCATTGCTCTGAGCCTCCAACTTAGTTCTGGGCAAATTGAAATGATGGTAAAATTAAACAAAAATTGAATATTGCAAAGTAACAGTCAAAATCAAATTAGGGTTTTATTTCTTGTGCTCTTTCCCCTTTCACAATGGATGATTTTCCATACATTCTTACCTCTTGATCCCAAGAGGTTGGGATGTTGCTTCTGCTGGTCCTGGTCATCAGCAAAAGTTGCATTCATTTGTCGCAGACTTCTGCCTATTTTATAAGAAAATGATCCTCAACAAAAAATGAAATGCTGTTGCCTCCCCCACTGCAGAAGGTGTCTTGAGGCACTGTTTGATTTTGAAGAAAATGGTTTATAAAAAAAGTGAGAGCCAGTCTCTCTATTCTCATCAAACATCAGAAAGGGAACCCAAGGCTTGTCTTGAAGTATGGAATTCTCCTTGGCAGAAAAATGTATAAAATTACCAAAATTAAATGGGAATCTTTCTATACTCCAACAAAGACTTATTATATTGCTGTAACACCTTCAGCAGTTTTGTAAAAAATGAGTTGCTTTTACAGAAAGACCTGTTTGATAGTCCATAATTATCCTAGTTTGAAATTGCATAAATAATTATACATGAGAAATCCAGTTAATTTAAAGAGTGCACTTATGAAAACTCAAGTTTCAAAAGTTGTCTCTTAAGTAGGCATAAATCTGTGTTCTAGCTTTGACAGTACACCTAATTTTTTTTCCCAGTTTCTGGCTGGGACAGGGGAAACAGATTCATGAGCATTCTCAGGACAGTGCAGAAACAGTAGATTAATGCTGAACACCAGATATTCAGAGACTAAGTCTGCCCTATCATGGCTGCAGCTTCAAGAAAACTATTTCAGGGAGTGATTATAGTAGTCACAAGGACACAGAGCTCTGTACAGACTGCAACCTCCACCCAAATATCTATCCAACCTCTTGTATGGTTTTGCATCCTGTATTGTATTCCTGCCTGCCACAGCTAAATCTGCTGCCACTATCCAGTTTAAATACAGGTAGGTATCCTTTAAATGGGTAGGTTTACACAGCAGGACCTACAGTGCACTCATCTCTATAGTGCAATTTCTTGTATTCATGTTAGCAGACCTATTCTTGCAAGCCAAGTTACTCACATGCTTACATGTTCACTGGGTGCTGATATTGTGCATGGAGCTCTTTTTAATAAAAGGAAGGAGTCAGCACTTCGCAGAGTTTGCATGTGCATATCTGTAAATTTGATTCATATGAGAAACTGTGGTCACCATATATAAAATGGAAACCTTAAAACTTCCAGGAATTATGCTGAAGTAAGAAGTATGGCCTGTAATTGTCCTCTTAAGAAAACATTATAAACTAAAGGAAAAAATATTATATTCATGAAACACTCCCATTGCACAGAAAAATAAATTCAAGTAATGGCAAAAGATTAAGTTGTGAAGATGTCTGCATTACACTATGTGTTATTTTATGCTATATTGTATTTTGCAGTTCTGTTATATTTTCTGTCTTAGCTGTTTTTCTTGTCACCATGCAACAGGCTGTTAGCTTTTGTTTTGTAGTTATGGATTACTGTGCAATTGCTCAAAGTTGGGCAATTCTCAGGAACTGTGACCATAATGCATTGCAAGAGACTTCATTTTTTGTGCTTTTCTTCTGATACCAGGGAGGCTGCATTTACCAGAATAATTTCATAAGCACAGTTTTATCATAATGCTTTAAAAGTAACTGCAAACCTCTGACAGCTGCAGCTGTTTTCAGACCCTGTAATGAAATGGAAGATGAGTCAGACTGACACTGTGCCAAGGGATACTGCCAGTGCAATACAACCTCCGTGATACCTCCAGTGAGGAAAGCAATATCAGTGAAGAGGAGGTGTCTAGAAAGGTTGAGCCAAAATATGCCTCAGTGACAGACCTCGAGAAAGGAGCTACATCCCCCAGAAGGGAAGTTAGTAGATACAAACCTGTTCACCTGGGTTTGACACTATCAGCTTCATCAGTTGGATGGGCAGACTGCATCTGCTACACAGTGCTCACAGGAGAATGTGCTTGGAGACATGCAGGTCTGCTGGTAGCAGAATCAACAAGTCCGAAGAGCCCCACTGACTCATAGACACATCCTCCAGTGCCTCCTTCCAGAAGCTTCATTGCATGTAGTTTTGTAAAATAGAAATAGGGGCAGACTGGAAAAGGGAGGCAAATGAACAGCATTAAAGTGGGGGGCTGCACACGCAGGGCAGCAGATTCTAAGATGGAGATTCTTTTACTTCAACAAAAAAGAGACAAAAAAGAGAAAGTAAAAAGTGTAAAAAGCAACTGAAATAGATTCCATCAGTAACAACAGCATATAGGGAACTGAACTCCTGAAAATCTAAAGACACAGTCCTGTAACCTTTGCTATAGAGAAAATATTAGAAAACTATGAGGTTTTTGAAAAATATAGCTCAGTTCTTAGCATTAGAAGTTTTTATCAAATGCTGTATGCAGCCTGCTAAGCAACTCAATAGCGTAATCTGAGATACATATGCAAATGTCCAAAGGGCATCCCAGATAGGGATTCCTACAAACTTAGATATTAACTTGTTATTAAGGATGAGAGAGAGCATATTTTGATCCTCCAATCATCTCTAGCAAGCAGACCTTGCTCTTTGATATGCTCTAAGTTGCCAAGTAAGTAAAATAGTACTTGGTGTGAGTTTGCTGGCTCCTGGTAGCACCATTTACTAAATAGAGACAAAATTAAGGGCTAGTATTATTTACAGTAGACCTTTCCTCAGTAAGTTAGTCAGTTTTTCCATCCAAAATGCTAAGGGCAGGAAGGTTAATTTAGTGTCTAGGACAGGATTAGAAGCCAGCTTTAAAAAAAATACAAGAAACATGCATTATGTCAGAGCCCACTTAGTCTGCAGTGTTTACTAGAGTGAGATCCAACAGACGGTGGGTTAAAATCTTGTTTAAGTCAGTGTCTGGGTAACTGGGCAGCTGAATGTTCCTTAATATCTGGAAAGACAATGGCTGATATACACTGACTTTTTTTAGCTTGTGTAACAGTGGGTGACACTATTTAGACTTCTGAAAAATGGGTACCTTCAGAGACAGCTTAATTTGTTTTGTCAAAACTTCTTCCCGTGTAAGAACCAAGAGCTGGCCCCCCTTGCCCTTCTTCCTGCAAGTGCTGGGAAATTGCACCCTTACCTGGAGGGTAGAAGAGTTTCTTTGGGGTATGATGAATTTTTGCATTCTCTTTGAATTCCCAGAGGGCCTTTTCATACATTCCCACCACCATTTGCATCAAGGAACACTGCTAGGTTCAGTGGGATAAGTACCTGGGGATAAGCACACCTCCGTGCAAATATGATTGTTCTTACCCCACAGCTGTGTGAATGAGTATGGCTACTCAACCATGTTGGTTGGCAGAATTGCAGCTTACACCAGAGCTATTTCAGGTGTTCTATTATTCATATCTTCAAACTAAATATCCCTTTATGCTTTAACCTCATTTTGTAACTCAAGAAAAGCTTATCAATAAAATCACTCCACTCTTTGGTACTTTACATCACTTTGAATCTTTTCAGTGCTTTCTCCTTTTTCATCATGCCAAATTACGTTTCATATCCTCACTTTTCCAAACCCTGAAGATGCCATAGTCCAGACTTAGCTTTCTTTGCTTGCATCTCTTTCATCCTACCTATCACAACATTTTCTATCTCTTTTTCTGAGATGTCTTATAGAAACTGAATTACATCTTAGTTGTAGTTCATAAGTCTTTCATCTTCTTATTTTAAATCTTCTTCAAGTTCTTATTGTCCTGAAAAGACTAACTCCCTCTGAATTAAGACTGGGTGCCAGTAGCCATCTTACAGGTACCTGACTGTCAGGACAAAGACTGTCATCCTGAGATTTATACAACATGGAGGTTTTCACCCATTTTACTCAGTTCTTTAGGTATGAACACTACCTTGGCTTCTTCAGGGGGACGATAGAGGATGGGTTTAGAAATTCTGCCCTGCATATTCATTATTATGTAGTATTAACTCCATTGGCATATCTGCTCATTTTCAGTAAAATAAAAACTGCGATTTTAAAAACTAGGAACTTGAATTTGGGTTCTTAAGCCCATATTTAGATAACTGTGATGAACTTTAACAGTGTTGCATAGAATGGTCATGACAATTTAGGGCTTCTGAAATCTAGACTAAAATTTGAATATTGGATTTGGTAGCCGCCTTTAAATTCTGTATTTTTTAAATATTTTTTTTTTAAACCAAACAGAAGCCTATTCAGAAAATGATGTGACATTCACTAATGTGACATTTATCCTTGTTCATGATGTTTAATGTCAAGGAAAAATGATAGTGCTACACAGAACCTACTGACTGATACTTTTGACATTGCAGAAATCTGATAGTTTGGTTTTTTTCCTCTATTTTTATAGTTCTCTGCAGCTTGATCCTTGGCAAAAGCATATGACAGACAACAATTTGCAGAACACTAACAGAAGAAACAGGAGAGGGTGAGAGATTTGAGACAGGAGATAGGACTGAGCAGGAATAACAGTCTCTCTTGGAATATGCTGGAAGTCCCTTGACATGTTAGCTAGATGGCTGCTGGCGAAACTAGCATGAGGGTTTAAGAAGGGGTCATTTTCGGATAGTCTCAAATGCCTGAGACAGCCTGAGAATATAAAACAGAACCTGAGGGTGCTCCTGGTCTGCTTTAGTGTGCAGTTAGCATCTCTAGCTGGAATCAGTGCTGAAGCCAAGGGAAGGTGAGAAGAAACTAGCTGAGATGACAATAGCTGCTTAAACTGCTACCCCATACCTGTGAGAAGGCAGCAGTGGAGGAATTCTTGAGCATTGTCCAGCTGAATTGGTCAAAATGCCCATGGGAAAGGTTTGCTGTGTGACTCATGAGGAAGAAGCATTGCAAGTGGGATCATGGCTGGTTCTTTCTGGGCAGGGCAAGGGATTGACTGACACTGCCCGCCTGAGAAAGTTATACAATAAAGCATTTTCAACCATAAAAATGATCAGTTTACTGCTGATATTTTTCAAGCCACAGAACTTTTTGTTTAAATTCAGCACTTGAATGAAAAAAAGGTTGTCATGCTTGTTAAGGTGCCATAGACAGCACAGTTTTCCTGCTTATGCAGTTAATACTCAGGCAAAAAATCCCATAGAAACAATCCCACAAGAGTTATTGAACTAGTAAGAAGAAAGCAGTGATGGTATAGTGCACAATTGTTGTTCAGCCCTCTTTGGGCTTCTCATATGTTTGTATTGTTATGGTTCCAGACTGCTAATACCCTAAGCCTCAGGCTCTAACTTGAGCCGGAAGGATTTATTTTTGGAAGAAGAATTTTTCCCATAGAAGAGTGCCTGCAACACCAACCTTTTTTTTTTTTTTTTTTTTTAAGTACCCCATACAAATTAAATTTTTTAAAATGGCCCAAAACATCATTGTACTGTTAAGACAAGAATAGTTAGAACCCAGACTGTAATGCCTGAACACTGAGATGCTCTGCACTGACAACAGCGTGTCCAGGAGGTGGAGAAGAGATGGAGCTGAGTGGTTCATGTATGTACAAAGACTTTGGCTCACACACAATTCTGTGGGTGCACCCCCACTGCAAGAGTGTAACACCAAACTGAACTGATCTACTGTGGACACTCAGGGAGAAGCTGTACAACCACCGGGGGTTGGTACATGAGGCAGCTATGAGGAGTCAGTGGGAAAGGGGAAGGGCACATGAGAGGGCTTACTTTTGGGCATCCAAAGAGAGCCTAAAAATCTCTCATAATCATTAATCCTTGTGAAAGATGCACTGAGTAGGGTCCTTTGGAAGTCTATGCTGGAGCACTGGCATGTGGGCTGATCACATCAGGGGGGGCATCACCATTGAATTCCAGAATATGTAATACCTTATCCTAAAATTCACTTCTTCATTGCCATGTAAGCACCATTTGATAAGGGCTTGCTTTATGTCCCTAAAGATTGCTGTCTAGTGTCACCAGAGTTACCTGCAGTTACTTAGTCATATGAAAGAGGTGGATTTGACACCAGAGTTACCTATGTCCCATATGCTCTGCAGAGACAGTGGGAGGCCATGACGGATATGGGAGGGTGCTCTCACACGACTGCACGTGATCGTGTTCAAGTAACTGAACTGGAACTAAAACTCCACTGACTGCATGGCTGGGAAAGATGAGTTCAGATGCAGAAGCTGGCACTGCACTCACTAAAACTTAAGCACAAAGGATGTCACCCCAAAAGCCAAAAGAAGTGTCTGTTCTGAATGTTATATGTGCAGCCCAGGGCAAAAGTGAAATATATCCCCTTGGGGTTTCTCTTCCAAGTTTCAAAGATCCAGAAAGCAGCATATACCTCAGACTAGGAGCCAAGGTAAAAGACTGAGAACCAGATCTCCTGGCTCCTGTTCTTTGATGTTCTCACGTGGATCTTCAAATACGACGACCTGTCCCTGTTTATTCCTTTATATATAAGATATTCATTCTAGCCTATTTTAACCAGGCTGCTTATGAAGCTTAATTAATGCAGTAAGTACTTGTTAACGGATTCTAACAGTCTTCTTTAATATTTAATCTTACGAATTCATGTAATTTTTTGAGAAACAGACTATCTTTAAAATTAATGCTGGATGATCTCCAGAAACTTCAAGTCAGAATCTTCAACACACAGTTTTCACCAAGGAAATTTCCTCATTTCTTATTTAAAAGATGCAACTAATATCCAGCCCACTCCTGACTCAGAGTGGACAGAGGTTACAAAGACTCTGGAAATACTAGCACAAACTGGCTGTCCGTGTTAAAGCCAGTAGGTGTTCATAAATGAAGAAAAGGTGTTGCCACCACATTGCTCTCATTCAGCTATATTAAGTATGTTGCATAAAAGATAACATTTTTTAGAGCAGAAAGGAGGTATGTCATTCCTTTCATTATGTAATGGACATAGAAGGAAGGTACATCATCACCATCTGTCAAGGTCAGGGGGAACCACAAGGTTTCATAGAGCAAGTGATGAAAACTGAATAAACCTCCCTTCTTAGAAGGTGGAGACCTCCACCAAGGCAGATTCACAATTAATTATTGCAGATTTGCTTTGTGCTCCCAGTGGATGGTTCTGTCTTTTCAGTCGTGTCCCCTGCAGGCCCTGTTCACTTTCCTCAGTGAATCAATGGGACTCCTGAAGTTTGAAAGGAATTTGACTTTTTTCATCCAATACAAAGGAAAAAAGATTTGGTTAAATTAAAGAAAATATCTCTACACAACAGATGTTTTTGGAATTAAGAGATCGATATGTAGTAATTCACACGTATCTCAAATATCTTCCAGAATGGGAAGTGGATGTTTATAAACTGTGGACCTCTGACACAACGAGAGTATAATTTCCTGTTAAACCTAACACTATGTGTGTGTAGGTTGCAGCTAAGAGAGACAGTCCCACTCCCCTGCTGTGTGTTCCCTTTTCCTCACGTCCAGCAATCACAGGGCTGATAGAGGGCATTGCTTCAGCCAGCTCAGCCACCAGAAATAGTGTACCTCCAGCTCCAAAAGGGTAGGATCCACTCACATCAGTAAGTTGAACTGACTCATCCTCCACAGGGCTAGCACAACTGAGGGAACAAGGCCTCCTGGCTGAGGAAAGAGGAAGAGAGAAGGGAGGGGAGAATGGACCCATCCTGACAGCAGCAGTGCACAGCAGCACTGGATTATGTGTCTCAGTTTCCTGAGACACTTCCTATACAAGTCCTATACAATTAATATGTCAAACAAATTAGCCTAGCATACGATCCTGTCATAATCATACTGCAGTTTTGCTAAGAACAAGTATTTTAATACATAAAAGATAATACCAGCCCCAGTACTTGACTCCTGTTATTCCATCTCTTCATGTCCAGCAGTATCTTTAGTCGTTGCAAATAGTAATAATATATTGTAATAGCAACTAAGATTAAGGTTTCACTTTGCAAAACAGTACTGATGCACACTCCATAGGTTCTCTAAGGAAGCAAAGAAGGTATGATGATAGCTGCAGGGTAAAAGACTGGGCTATCAACCCCAATTTACAAAGAGAGAACTGATGTATGTCCCAGTTAAAAAAGCTGTCTAGGATGATGTCTGTGAACTCCTTTGGATAGCTGGGAATTGAATGTATTTCGGTTAAACACCTCCATAGGATTATTATAACGCGAGGGTAACTTTAGATGGTGATAATCTGAACGGAAATGGCCACTTTCACAATATTTCCAGGCTATCAAATAGTTAATTTCAGTTTTCAAGCCCTTCATGTTGGGATTTGGATGGTTCTCTTTGAATGTTAGTGGACTTTGACACTTGGATTTGTATAACTTATTCTGAGTTTTTAAAATACTCATCTACCTCAACGAAGTATTAAAACTCATAAGACTATGATATCTAAAATTTAAAGGAGACAAAATAAGGACTTTTAATATCAATGTATTTCCAATACTTCCATTTGGAGGCCCTGTACAAGTATTTCCCATAATACTGAGGGTGTGCACCTTTGGGTAGAAGAGGTACCTGCAGCATACTGAAACCGGAACATGTTACTTGTAACCAGTAGGGAAACAGACTCAGAAAAACAATTTGGGAAGATCTGTGCTATTTCTGGGGTAGTTACTGATTTCAGGAATTTTCAGGGCTGAATTTCTACAGCCGTGTTTTTGAAATTTTGCAGACTGCTAATAAGAGAGATTAAATGAACTGAAAGTAATTTAAACTGAATCCACCAGCCTCAATGGTGAAATGTTATATTCACATCAGAAAAAAAAACCAACAGCAACAAAAAATGCAATTCTCAGAAAGAACGCCTCATCAGAGCCCTCAGCTTATAATGATGAAGGCACATTTTCTCATCCCAGGCCTCACTGGCCAGTGGTGGTGACACAGTACCAGTGTGACACACCATAATCTTGCTGGGTCAAATCATGTGCTCTTTTTAAGCTGCTGAGGTAAATTTCCCATGCTTAATGAAGGGGTCAAATCAGGGCCAAAGAAACCTCTTCTTGATATCCTGCATTAGGCATTCACAAACAGATTCCAGTACAATGGAGCATGTAAACCCGGCGTGTGTCTTGCTTACCTAGACATAGCTCAGGTGAGGAGCTGCTCCCAGTTTCACCTGCAGAAGTAGGAACAAAAACCTGAGCTACAGTTTCTCTCATCTCTCCTGTCTGCAAGGTTGTCTTTCACATTTCCTCCTAAAAACAGAGTGAAACAAACCCTGGCTCTCTTAAAGAGCAGTGGCAAAGTTCACTTTTACTTTCTTAGCAACCCTCACCTTAACTTATTTCTGAGTGATCCAGCCAAGCAGTTGATAGAAAGAAGCTGCTCCCCTTCCTCCTCCTGCTGTTTTGCCTGCTGCCCTGACCTAGGGATTGGCTCTTGACTTTGGTGCCGAGTGCCTCAGTGCGCTGGAATTTACTGCCAGAAAGGAAACACTCTGACTGCTATAGGACACCATGGGGCATGTGTTGCTTACACAGTAATGTCACCCTTTGGGTCATTGTAAGGCAGAAGGTAAAGCTGAGAAGTGGTGTTTATCTGTCAACGACATCTTGTACATGCCTTGAAGTGTCTCCAAGCCGACTGCCTTGGAAAAAAAAAGCAGTGTAGGCTTTAAAGTTTAATCTTCCCTCGTCTTGCTAGATAGAGTAAGACCCCATTTGTGGATGCTACATCAATACAGAAAGTATTTCTCATCACTTCTAGGCAAAGGTCATGTGTCATTTACATGGCTGAAAAGTAGAGCGTGTGACAGGGTAGGAGAGTTTTTTTCTTCCCACAGGTCTACACTGCAAGGCTGTGATTAAATTGAGCTGTACAGGTAAATCCAGGTGTCTTTCATCAGCACTAAAAAGTTCAGCAAAGATGTCAGACAAAAAGGACTGCCTTCACAAATTAGACGGGGACTTAAAAAGCAACAGATATCCAAATAAAAAACATTCTTGCCTTGTAAAAATAGAAGTTCTGCATTTTTCTTTTGTACATTTTTAGCTTTCCACTTGCCAGCGTGGTAAAAATTCAAAAAATAGATTTGTTATTTTCACTGGTAAAAAAGAAAAAAATGCTCTGCAGATTATCAATTATATCAAATACCACTGATAATAATAAATAAATTTACCAGAGTCTATAATGTCCTGTTTTCATGAGACTATGTGGCAAATGCAGAATCTGAGCACAAAATGTCATCATTATGATGCAATTCTGCTGTGGACATGGACTGTTAAGGAAACTTTCCTTTCTGACCATCCAGGAGCCACTCTGCAGTCACACCCTCACCACCTGAGCTGGGACCTTTGCAGCAGGCGGGTCCAGTGAGTGATGGGTACCTTGCTTGACTCCCTACACACACCAGCCTCACACAGTTGGACAAGGTTTCCTCACCAGATCAACCCCAGGTTTCCCATAGCAGAGTCTCAGATATCTGGATCCTTAAAATAATTTAATCAGGGTACAATAAAATAACAGCTTGAGCTGGATGCCTCCAAGGAGGGACCCAAACCAAGGATTCCCTGGGATCGCAGTCTAAGCGTGTGAAAGTCCATGGTCCTCCAGATGAGTCCTTTCCTCCTGCTGTGTCTCTGTGTCTGACCACCTGGCTGGGACCACAGGTCCCCATGCCCTTTGTTAGGCAAAGGGTCAGTGCCAGGTCAGTGCCTCTTGTCTCAGGCTGCTGCCACCCAGAGCTCAACCTGCAGCTGGCACTGCAGCTGCACACAGACCCACCTGCACTAAATGTATTCCTCAACACGGAGAACAGGCTTTTCAGGCCTGGTGGGACAGGATGTCAGACTTGGATGGGGTTTGGGCACTGACAAACCTCATTCCAGTGTCCTCCTGAAGAAGCGCATTTATGTGTTCCTCCTGACGGGCGGGGAAACTCCATCTGCTACTGCTTCTTATCCTTTATCCTTCATTCTTGGGCTCTATAAATAACTGTCCAACTCCCTCCTCCTCACAGGACTACCAAAAACTAAAACATGTGACTAGCATTTGTTTAAATACTTTGGTTAAAACCTTGTCTCTGAGGTCTTCTAGGGGAGTCCTTTGGCTTGGTGACAAGATGAAGATTTTTCTCTGGTAACAAACAGACAATTACTTTAGAGACTGAAGTGAGAGTGTTCAGTCTTTGAAATAGCAGCAAATATGAAGCTATTGATGCAGATCTAGCAGCTGCAAGTGCAAATAACAGCTTTGGATGTTTAACCAATGGAATTTATTAAAAACAGATGAGAGAATGATTTAATTATCCGACGCCTTGATTAGCTGCCGTTTGGAAACTGCTCAAGGAGCTGAACAGAGTTTAAATAGGATACTCATGCTTTGGAAAGAGACCACAGAAGATTAATTGAGGCAGGCATGGAAGAGAAAGGCTCAGAGAGCTTCACATTTTTGGCCTCTGAGGTGGTGGAAGAAGAGGGCTTGTGACAGTACACAAAAGCCATGCTGTGATGAAGATAAATTTTGTTCATAAGACATTCACTTTATGGAAAGGAATGTTTTATCAGAGTAAAAGCGAACATAACATGAAATGCAATGAATTATGCAAGTATAATGTAAGAGTAGGAAAGAGTGAAAGGATGAGCAAATTTTCATATGGCTGCTACTCCACTATTTATTTTGTGCAGCTGTAGAGCATTTTGTTTGCACTCACAGCTGACCCTTACAAAACAGAGACCTCAAGAAGAATAAATCTTTCAACTCCCTACAAATGCAACTATAGTATTTCATGATTTTTTTTCTAACCACAACCTATCTTCATCCCTTGCTGCCTAGCAGAGGTTATAGAGCCAATTTCATTTTTCTAGCTATGTCTGCACCTGTAAATAAAGCAGGGCTAGGGCTAGGGCAATGCTGTCCTCCGATTATAATCCAGGGGGATGATTAGCATGCTCCCTGGTTATATTTTGGCTTGGGCCAACTAATATTCTCCCACCTATGCTTAAGCACAACTCAGGCACATGCCAGCAACCATTCCCTGTATATGTTTTGACTGCAGTCTCACAGTTTAAGGGTGGGGAAGGAGTTTTGCTGTGCAGATGAGAACCACATACTTTCACTTGGCCTCTGGTCCAGTGAATGGTCTCAGTACTGCTTTATTTAGCAGTATAAAGGTTGACTATGAATGAGATTCTGTCTTCCTGAATATCCTTCTTCCTCTTGCTGTAAAGAAAGTCCTTTAGGCTGTAAGGATAAGCACCTGCCATCAACTCTTTCTCACTGTAAGCTTGCAGTGGAGGCCCTCTCTAACCCATCACTACTAGAGTGTGACCATATTTAATCCTGTTTGTATTAACAGGGATCTCCAGAGGCATAGTTCTCAGCACCTCTTGGCACATGATGGGTGGAGTGCAACGCCCTTACAAAAGAGCCACTAAGGAAACACCATGCCAGAGAGCATCAACAGTTGCTTTTCCTCACCCTCTGGTTCCAGCCATCACAGTGTTTGGTGCCTGGATGCAAGTAGAAGAAAGGGGAACAAGAAAAAGTGATCTCTGCAATGTTACTGAGTCTGTTCATGCACTGATTCCCCCCTGCCACTTCACTGCCACCTCACACAGAGGGACAAAATCCCCAGTCACATTTTCAGGGCAGCACTCTTTGCTTTCTGAAGACGGGAATTATTACAGTGATATAAGGAGATTTACCCAGATAGCAATATGAAAGAAAGGAGGAAAATAGTGTTAATATTCCTTGTTTAATCAGAGGATACTGCAATTTATTTTCTTACGCTCTTTTAGGATTTTGAAACATGCGGACAGAAGTCTTGCCTTTTCTCTGTATTTTACAGGCACTGTAAAAAATACTGTATTTGACTGAATCAGTCAAATAATAAACACCACAATGAGCAGAGCAGAAAAATGTTGGTGGTCTGGTCTCTTAAAAAAAAAGAAGGAATGAATTGCTCATCCTTCATAAGATATCTGTAAAATGGCTAAATAGGTAAGAAACAGTGTATTGCAGAGGAAGCTATCATATGTTGGCTATAGAATAACCAGCCACTTGACTGTTCTTACATCTCCTATTCAAAGATGCAAGATATGTTTTCCACAACATTTGCATATATTCATACACTGAGCAGTCTTTCTAGTAGTCTAGTTCTTATTGATATGTGCTAATGATATGAACATGTGTTTCAATAATATGAAACCTTCAAGGACCACTTCATCTATTGTGCTACAGTCACAATAGTTTTGTTTTAAAATCCTATAAGCGCATAAGAAATTAAATCCTAGTACCCTCCGATTATCTTGACCTGTATTTCTATTGCCTACATGTTCATAGTTTAAGTTGGAGTTTAAGAGGAGGGCAACCCAGTGGCTTAGTTGAGTGGCTCTGTGCGTGTGCTACAGATAGGATTTCCATTCCTTCTGCCTAGTTTCCTGGCTTGGCAAAGGCAAGCAGTGTTGGATCTCCTGGATGAGTGAAAAAGAGAGTATCTCTACTCTCAGCAGTGATCTCTCCAGTTAATAGTTGTGCTGAAAGGAACATTATAGTGTCTACCAAAGCTGAAATGAGGGTGGCTACCGGGAAAGGACCCAAGAAAGTGTAGTGAGTGTAAACAGAATGGAGATATGGAGGTTCTTCACTGCTGCAAATAGTTTTTTCTTCATTAATCCTTTTTTCATCATTAATACTAAAAAGTATTTCTCTCTTTGTCTTTACACACAACTCTCTCTTAAAGGAATGAAATGAGGTGTCACTGAAGGAATACTGTCTGTAATTACTTGTCACTTTTATGTTGTGGAAAAAGGCACAAATGTATACAGGCATTTCCTATAAGTTCCGCAGGCAGGAGGGGCTCTTTAACAGCATGGCAGTCACTTTTTCAACCTCTATCTGCATGTGTATACGTGTCTGCATGTTGCAGAGAGGACACAGAGAGCGAGCTGTGCAGCTGAATTTAGAAAGTTATAGATGTTCTCATCAGCCCCATGCAATGCAGCAGAGATTCCTTCCAAAAGCCAAGGGAGCAGAGGCTGCAGACAACAGATGTGAGAGGGTTTCCCATAACTGTCAATTTTCAAAGTGTTTGCATTGAAAAGAGAGGAGGTGCTATTTTGATTGATATTTCAGCCGCGGTATATAAAGCAGAGGAATTCTTCTTACCCTCTGCTTGTCATACTGATCTGCATACTCTCTCAGCTGGACTTGGGGCTACTACTTACTGCATCTGAAAGGCTGAAACTCACTGGGAATAAAGAATTCTTGTAACAATGCCGGAACCCACCAAGAAAGATGGTAAGCGTAACAAACATTACCTGAATGTTTCTTAATTACAGGAATTACGAGCACACACACAAAACATCTTTTAAACCATCTTGCATATATCAGCCACAAGTAATATCTAAGAACAATAGCCATGTAACATCATTATATCATTAGATATCACTGATTCTTTTAAACTAAGAAATTAGTTTCAGGCAGTGGTATAGCACAAAACTGTTTTAGGCACGAAACAATGACTTTGAATGGATATTGAGGAACTACTTGATTGGGCAAATACTGTGTTTTTTAAGGACTGCAGGATTTCCATAATGCAAGTTGTGGTTTCTCTATTCTAAACTAACTAGACTCTGGAAAAGAGGGAATAAACATTTCTTATGGTTTAAAAAGCCAGGACACTGATATGTTTTTCATACAGCTCTCTAGTTGTTATTGAATGGAAAGGATGTGTTCATGAAACAGTGCTAAGGTTCTGATGAAAATACATTCTATCCATCTAATGCATAAGTGAAGAACATAGTAAGTTTTTCTGCACAAATTGAACTGGAATGATTCTTTTTTCCACACTACAGAAATTATTATTTTATGTTTCAGAGGGATAGTTATAGGCACTAATATTGGCCCCTTTCATGGTGCTATTAAGTTCATAGCAAAGAAACTGAGTATAAAGTCTGCTAGTGAATTACAGAATTGTAAATTGGAAGCTGCACAAAATAGTGCAGAGTGGCTGGAGTCTGTTAATTAATAACCTTTTGAAAGCTAGAATTTATTTTTCTACCACTTTGAAAATATAGGCTAAATAAGCTTCTTCTATTTACACTACTTCTGTAGCCCTTCCTTTATTTTTCTTTCAAGTTTAGATGTTTTGGTAAGAATTTCTGATGATTTATTTTTAAAACTGACTATATGAATAGCTTTTACAAAGCCATGAATGTACAGACTGTACATGCTTTGCAAATATTGGCAAATGAAAAGTATAAAGACAGGTTCTCTAATGCATTCCCAAATGCAAAACTGAATTTAATCCTTAAGGGAATCTTGTGGAAAGAATAGAATTCAATAGATAGACCTTATTTCCCATTAATTCTGAATGATCTGCTAGGCCCATGTCTGTAGTTTAAGTCCATTGCATTTAACACTGATCTATCAATAACGTTTACTTGATTTTAAAAGTCTTTTTGAAATATTTTCTGGTTTTGTGGAAGGCAAGAGCAGAGCAACTGTCAGGAACATTACCCAGTTTTGGCACCTTCTTTGGTTGGGGACATATGAAAACTAAACTTTTTGCACGACTGAGTCTTAAGCAAGTAGTGTTGACAGACCAGTGTGATCACTTTACTTACTGGCCCTCCTTAGTGCTCGAGGACAATGATAGATGAAGTATCCTTCTGAAAATAGCTACACCAAGTGCACGTATTAATACAGGAGCCTAATCCTCTATATCAAACCTAGAGCCAAGCCCCTTCTAGAGTGTCTTATTTGTAATTCAAATTATTTACACATGTATTAAGTGTCCTTTTTATTTGATCTGTTATTTGACTGGATATTACACACTTTAATCAGAATGCATTCTCTGGTTGCCAACTCAAAAAAAAAAAGAATCCACTAAAATATTTATGCAAAAGATTTTTGCTTTGAAGAAAATTAGTTTGGAGACTTATGTTTATTATTCTGTTTAAAATTAGATTGTTTCAAAGATGTTCTTACAATACAGTGATTACCAATGCAGGTCCGTGTTTGTGTTACAAAAGAAGTTTAACAGCTCTGAACAGCATCGTCTTAACAGTGGAATAAATGTGATTTTTGGTGAATCAATATTCAGGACCTAAAAATATTGAATTATTCTGTCTTGATAGAGCTAGAATTCACAAGCAGTAAGGAGCTCTGGAGAAGTCATACAATTGGGTTGTACACTGGTTGCTCCTCATTGCACCCAGTTTATTTGCAGCCAGTAGATCAGTGGAGTAACAGGTTTATATTAACTTAAGAGATTAGTTGCTTGCTAAAGGTTTTCTGTTGATCAAGAACTCATCTGAGCTGGTGGCAGTACTTGTACAGTAAGTATGGCAGGAGGATTTGGTTCCAACGGTAATACAATACCACTGCTACTACTCCTATTAGCTCTACTCATACTAAGTCTACTGGTAAGAATTCAGAACCTCACATGTTCATCAAGGTAATTTCCAAGATGTGAAGGGTTGAAGGCAGTTAATTAATGAAGGTGAACCTTGGACTGACTAATTCTGTAAAGTACCACTGGAAGGACTCTGAGAAACTTTTGATGACCTTGTTGAACTACAATAGAAAACAGGGCGGGGGGGGGGGTGGGGTGGGGTTGGGAAGAGGCTCAAGCCTTCTGCATCACATGAGCACCTGAGCAGTGTTCTTCTGACATTTCCAAAAGAAGCAATCTACTTAAATGATCCCATACCCTTTATTCCCATAGGTCCTGCCACTTAAAAACAGAACATACAAGAGCAAGCAGCTGAGAAACCAGAAACTGCCTAACACTTGAATGTTAAAAAAAATCTCAGCTTTGCATTTTTTTTATCTCTGTAGTCACTGAAGTACACAACTAAATTTTTCAGAGGCAGTGCTGTAGCAAGCTCTCAGACTTTTTTTTTCAGGCCAAATGCTCTTTGAGCTATTTTAAGATTATTAGATTAACAAAGTGAGAAATTTCCTGACTTGGTGAGAGTGTAGCCTCACAAAGTGCTCTTAACAAATAGGATCACCAAATTAAACACACCACTCAGCTTAGAGAAGGTTGCTGGAGAGCTTCAGCCTGATGGAATTTGTCACTGTAGAAACAGGCTTCCATGACTAATGATTTAAGGCCTTTATGGTGCTCTTAAAAAGTTGAGTCCTGTATATAATATCAGCTGTGGCTTCTCTGCGATAGATGGTCATGTTGCTGTAAGACAGTTTTGTCTTAGCTGGTTCAAAATATCCTATTTGCAAGGTGAAGTTTATATCAATGGGTTAACTGATCCCAGTGGACGACTAGGATACGACTGTGATGCCAAAAACCTTTACTGGTGCATTTAAATTCAATGGTCTTTAGTTTGCCTGGTGATTAATAAAATAACCCTCCCCCCATATAATTACTTCCTGTAATTTATTGCAATCACTCAGTCAATCTTTCCTCTCCCCCCTTTCCTTTAACCAATATTCATAAGAGCTGCTCATTAATTAGGCGCCTTCTTAAGCTGTCACAGGCCATGGCATTTGGATGCGCTTTTGTAAAAGTGCCAAGTCTCTCAAGAGCAACCTTTTCAGACTATTTGTGGGCATCATCCCACAGTGACAGGTGCAAGTCCGTCCCCAGTAGGCAGCTCTGTAAATTTGCCGTATTTATTCTCCCCGATCTAGGAAATAACTCATGGCCATGAGTTAAGTGACCATTCCAAATTTTGAGCCAAAGCATTTATTGACTGTCTGCCAACTTTATTTTGTAAGGGTTTGCAAGCTCTGCTTGAATACTGTCCTGGAGCATCCACATATTGGCAAGGAATCAAAATTAGAAGTCAGTTTGTCTACTTTAGACAGAGTTTTAGTAAAACTTTACACAATCTATAAACAGGATATGTGTAAAAGTTGTGAAGAAAACTATGTGCATATATTGTCTGTTAGAAGAACAATCTCTAAAACATGAAAAATTTGTGAAAGGAGGTAAACAGACATACCAATCGAGACTGCTTTGGAGATATGGTAACATTGTTCTCTCTGAAGATGCCCTGCAGAAACAACCTTTATTTTTGTTGGCTTCTAAACATGACTGATTTTGCTTCATTGTGTGATTTTTTTTCTATCACCAAATTTGAATTATATTTAAAATATTTTAAGCAATACCACAGTCTGGTGTATCAAGATAATAGGCACCGTCAAACAAATCACCTAGTCATATAAATCATACAGGTAGACACACACGGCAACTTTCCAGTAGGTAATCAATTTAAGCATAAAGATTGGTTAAGAGATAATTAAAGTCAGATTCCTTTTAATATTATACTTTCAGGGCAAGGCAATTTTTCAGAGGTGAAAAAGAAGTTGAATGGGAATTCTGTTTCCTATACAGAGTTGGCTTGTTTCAAAATTAACACTGCTAATGGAAAGTTTTCCTGAAAATTCAAGAACCCAGCATGTGAACCTTTTATAAATTGTTTAGTGCTTTCCATGCAGGAGACTAGACCTGTATAATCATTTCATATGGCACCACACTGGGTAGTGCAGCTGCTGCTCTCTTTGTTGTATATGAGCGAAAAGAAAAGTATACAGACATCCACCTTTTGCCATCATCATTGCCCCTCTGCAGCACTGACTGTAAAATGCATTCCCATTATTTCTAACTTCCTTCAATTTCAGAGCCAAATCACACTCCAAGTCAGGCTCATATATATAATTTCCAAGCACCGTATCCAAGTCACAGGTAAATCAGTTTCGGTGGACGAGGGAAGGATGAAACCCTAACCCCTTAAATCATTTTCCCTCTCAATTCTTTAGAAAGTTTCTGTTCATCACCTCTAGCTAATAAACTAAAATCCCTCCACAAATGGAAAGCAAACTTACGCCTAACTGTTGTAATTAGATCTGTGAGGGTGGGCTGTGCTCCCGTCCTGAGCCCCACGGAGCAGCATCCTCCTGCACAGATCGTGTTGCACGCTGGGAACTGAGTTGTTCTTAGACTGCCTTCGCCCTCCCATTGCTAACTTCTAAGTGTTGCTCCCACACTTCCTTCTAAGATACCACAGCATCTCAGATTTGTTCTTTGACCTTCCGCCCCCATCGTTGCTAAGTTTCAGACTACTTTTTCAATCAAATTAATTTGATTAAAACCCCCCTACACTGGCAAAGAAAAATCCCCTTGATTTATTTTTAAGCTTTTATGTTTTGTTTTGTTTCATTGTGGTGTAAATCAAAGGCACTACACTGATTTTTTATCCTATTCGATGTGTTGACTTTATTTTAATACTCATGTAGGAGGATATGCAAGATTGACCTGCCTTACTTCCTGTTCTTCTTACTTGAAAAGCTTGTCCATACAGTGTAAAAAACGGTCCATCTATGCAGAGGAAAAACATTTAATATTATCACTCTAAAATAAGAAGATCATTGATTTTAGGAGGAAAGAAAGGAATGGTCTTTCAGCAGATCAGAGGGTGCTTTGTACTTGGCAAAACTGAAATTAGCAAAGGCTGCCTTTGTGCCTCCCTATACTGCACCTGTTGGTAAGATTAATAAAGGCCTGCCCAGTTCTTTCTCCTCATACCTCCTAAATATATCACATTGAGAGAGCTCTAAAAAAAACAGCCATGCTACAGTACTCTTCTGTTCCACGAAAAACTGGAGGAGTTTTTTCATGTTAGTTTCAGGGATCTACCAAACAAAATGGTCACATAACAAAACAACAGCAGAGAGATCTGGAGAGAGTTCAGTTGTCAAAACATTACTAGCTGCCCCACACATCAATGGGCCTTGGAAATAAGTTGTAGAACATATTTCAGGTTTCATCAGCAGACATCCAAGGTGTTCCTTGAAAGGGAAGAGCAAGTCAAGTTTGAAAATAAATTGCCTGCAGAAATTTCCCTTGGGATAGGAACAAATACTAGACTCATCACTCACGGAAATGCAGAGATTCAACTAAATTGGAAGTCCTAATTTAATAACTGCTCTAGAGTGAAAGAGAAAAAAAAAGTTCTCATTTAGACACTAATGTGAATTTGCACTGAATGTAAAAATCCTTAAAACAGAGGACAAAGCCAATGGAGAGGATTGTGAACTTCAGTAAAAATTAGAGATTTCTCATACCCACTGCAAGCAGTTTTGTCTCTTGAGTCTGAGGAACTGTGTGACTGAGAAACACTCCCTTCTCTTCCCACCCTCTCTTCCCACCCAGCCCTCTCTTTCTGCTCTCAGCCACTGAAGTGCTATTTCCAAAGACTTTAAACACAAGATAGATGCAAAGGTTTCTCTTTTTCACTGTTGTTAGGGAACCAGTACTTGAAGCTGCTTTTCCATCATTCCATCATCATTCACTTTATGACATTGTGAGATTTTATTCTTTTGCTTTGAAAAGTTGTTGGAGTTTTAAGAGTTAGGGAAGAGAGGAGTGGTGTGACATGAAAGTCCATGTTAGATCACTGAAAATTTTAGTAATTTTACAACCCTAGAAATCAACCAATAGTCTTTATACTCTCACAGAAGATCTCTGGGTTAGGAACCAGATACCCAAATGGAAGTGTGCGCAAGTGAACTTGATGTACCCACTCCCAGTGGAGGAGTAAGGGACAGCAGCTCATTAAAGTCAGAGGTTCCCAGTCTGCTGCTACTCAGCTGACCAGCCAGTAATTGCCTAAACATAGGTGCCCTACCATATAAGATGCCCTGGGATACATAGAATACCCATCATAGGCTGGCAGATATGACTCAGGACCTGTAGGAGTACCATGAAGTAGCAGCTAGAAAACAGGCTATGCTACAAGATCTGAATGTCATTGATCAGCTGTGATGAAGAAAATTAATCAAACCACAAGCAGCTATTATAAGGTGGAAAAAAATCTAATTCAATTGATTATAATGGCAGTTTGGACTCTTAGTTCACAATATAGACACATTCACATGCCTCCCTTCTTCTGAGAACTGTCATGATAATGCTGCAGAGCTATCCTCTGCAATTTGTTCAGTCACTGTTCAAGGATTTTCTGCAATGGGTAGATTCACAAGAAGACAAGGAGAGAGCTTTGTTCCACCATTATTTTCATATTCAGATGCTCTTCCTCAATAAAGAAGTACATTAGGCACAGATTCTCTTGAGCAGAGTGCACTCTTCTGTCATCTGTAATCTGCCTTGTGCACTGGTAAAATAAAATAGTAATAATAAAAATATTCTACTGCCTTTTTTTTTTGTTATTTGGGAGAATCTGATGCTTTTACCAGTTTTATTTTTATAAGAAGGAGTCAATGTATTTTATTTCATGGCTGAGCATTTGAATCAATGCAAAATTAAATTTCTACTTTGCATCAAGGAGAGGAAACAGAAAGTTGAATTCCTATTCAAATTAGTGCTAATTTATCTACTTCCTAATTTATCTACTTCTATTCAAGCTTATTCTCACTTCCTCCAACAGCTTTGTGCTGTTGGATAAATGACTGGTTACATCAGTTATCTTCGTACCTATAAACACTTTTTATGTTAAATAATACAGTGTTTCTGAATATTCTATGAAATGTTCAACAAAAACCTGTAGATTTAGGAATCTCCATGAATTCTTATTTCTGGAATTTACTCTCTCTAATTTGCTAGATGTGGTTTTAGCTCCTAGAGCTCACTGAACTAGCAGATGTTCAGCCAAGATGAAGCACCTCACAGAAGAGATTTCTGTGTTTAACAGGATTTTATGTCCTAGGAAGCCATTCTAGCAAGCATGTTTTGGGAAAAGTGTCAGTCCATCTTTACTGCTTCCTGAGACAGGACAGAAAGTTTCTCTGCGTTCAAGAACTATGAAGTCAGATTTCTGCTCAGATAACTCTCAGACCCTAAAAATTACAGCATACACGAAGCAAAGAGGTTTCTCTCTGACTTCCCTCACCCGTTACCTGTGTCTGTATTGCTAAAGACCTCTCCACAGAGGAGTCAGTGGGACCTAGGCTAAGTGGTGCAAGATGCCTTACATCCACATGGCTTAGAACAGCCACTTCTGAAGATTGATAACATCCCCTTTCCTCTCTACTGGCTGACCAAGTGTCTTTATGTGTACTTTCAGTTTTAAATGACAAAATAACCTGTGGCCTCTGCTGCAGTTAGTCATGGTGGTATTAGGTGTCATAATACTGGGATATTGCACACCCTGCTCTCTCTCAGTGATAGATGAAGGTTAATTTAGGATATTAGACCTCCTAGAATAATTTTGAAGGCTTGCTGAACAGAAAGTCAAACGGGGCAGTCTCAGAAAACTTCAAAAACTTAAAAAAAATCCACCATCTTAAAAATTGGTTCATGGTCTGCCTCAGAGTAAAGCTGTTTGTTTCAGCAAAAGCCCTCACAAATATGGTAACTTGCAGGTTCGTCACTGCATGTGTTTTCTAAGCAGAGCAAGGATGTGCAGTGCCAGGACCTGGGAGCATGGTTGGGTGACTCATTCCATGGTTTAAAGCTGCCGCTGCTGCCCTATGTACCACCTCCAAGTTCCCAAAAGTATGCAGACACTTCAGCTAGAAGGGAGTCCTGCTGCATCTTGCAGCAATGGAACGTGTTCGACACAGTCATTGCTTTCCCTGCCCTGGAGTTTAGGAAATAGTTCTTACATAATTTTCTCTCCCTGGCCCTATTACTAATTGAAAATAGCATGTGATCTACTTCTTAGGGTAGTTGTCCTTATATGTGATGGCTCCAGCAAGTTATTTTGATCAGGTGATTATTACAAAAAGTTCTGTTCTAATTTAATTCTCCGTAGGATCAAATGGTGGTTTCAGGGAGCGTCTGAAAGAATTGTTCAGTAGTAGCATTATGCTTTCTGAGATGGATCTATTAAAATACACTCATCATGTCTTTGCAGGCTCAGAATAACTTCCTAATTTTGGTCATACATGCCAAGAGTAGCTTGCAGTCAACCACAGACATAGATGAAGGTTCCGTTTTCCTACAGATTTCTGTTTATAAATCTTGGTTCTGTGCATAGACATTAATTTCAGAGACATTTTCTCCGCATATTGAATGAACTGGATGCAACAGAATGGGCAGTGATTGATCAAAAGCAATGCACAAACAAGTAATTTTTTCTTGAAAGTGAGTCATGCTTTGCTCAGACAGCCTCCAAATCCAGTCCAAAAGCCTATTCCAGATTTTCTCTTCTCTCAAAGCCCTGACATTGTGATGAAATTAAACTGAATACAAATGCAGCTAAACCTGAAGGAGACCCCAAATGAAAAGTTTGTCGGCTCAGTTGATGAGACAGACCTTATTCCTTGATAGTCACCTAATCCAATATGCTTGTGGACTAAAAAAAGCAGTAAGATATAGTTGTTGAACAGTTGTTGAATTCCAACCTTTGGATATTTTTGTGTTTATTTTCATCGCTTTCTGCCACAAGATTTTTTTTATGGGAAAAAAATTATGGCACTTAACACCAGTTCCAACAATTCTAGAAGGAAGAAATACTTCCTCTTATCAGTCTGAGCTGATTGCACGTGTGTGGTAGGGCCTTTCACAGTTTTCTGAACTGAAATGAAACATTTCAAACCATTTGCACACCTCAGCGTACACGTTGGATTTCTATCCTTTTTAAACAGCTTTATTCATTTTCAGTACCACTAAAGCATTATTCCTAACAGAAGTCACACAAACCACTTATCCCTGGTGATGTGGAGAATATCTGTGGCTTGAGATATCCAGGAACAACCACAGGAGAAATGCCGTGCAGATGAAGTAATTCATGGACTAATAGCTTCTGTGTCTCATCCTGTGATACTCACGTAGATAGAGATACATGTGCACACCCTGTAGCACATTTGGTGTCTTGTGTCTTTATAAGAACATAGTATCTAGGCCAAAATCCTTATTTTAGACCCAAAAGAAGAGCCTAATTCCAGTGGAGACTGTGGCTGCCACTCCTCCACAGATGCAGACTTCAGTGAAGGCACAGAGGGTCAGATGCCTGATGACATTTTTTCCATGGCATTCCCTCCAGCCTTACTAATCTTTCATCTAAGCTTTCCTTAGCCCTATTTTTAAAGGGGAAATCTGACCTCTGTCCTGTGCCCCTTTTTTCTTTGCCCTTGTTTTGCATTTCCATGTTTTGCAATAAAGTTTTCTCTCTTACCCAAGAGCTTTTTCAGCTGCAGAGAAACCATATGCAATGAGCTGCGACTGTAATTCACAACAACATCTCAAATGCATTTTGCTGTCATGCTTTGTAAGAGCTTTCTGTTATTCGTATCGCTTACTGATTTACTGATGCAAACCCCCACAGTCTGTCTACAAACATCCTGCTGTGTGCAAACACTCCCTAAAGGCAAAGCCAAGTGATTTTATTTTTTTAAAAATGAAACCTTATAATTCTCACAGTTATCTTCATTGATGCAGAATGAGATAGAGAGGTAGGAAAAGTTAACAGTGTTAAGACAGAGGGGTGTATGAAATTTCGTATGCTGAACACCCACAAAGGAACATAAATGACTTTCCTGTGCATAACTCTTGCTGCAGGACCCACCAAAGATTTGCCTAGTGCCATAGGTCTCTGGCACTTTAGATCTCCTAAGTTTTCACCTACAGAAAGAATCCTTTCTTTCCACTTGCGCAAAATACTCCTAAAGGTTTTTCAATACAGTGCTGAATCCCAGAAATCTGAGCAACAATAAATATTTATATGCCAAAAGGCTTATAAAAAGAGAGAACTCCATAAGTCAGTACATAGAAATCCTAATAAAGCAGTAAGTTTCTGAGTTTTAGGATAATTGCTGGTTGTTAGTGTTTACTATCAGCAATACTGCAACTCTGATACAATGCTATCCTGTATTGTGAGTTATGTTTGGGGTTTTTTAATTTCTCCAAGCTCAATTACATTTTGCTTAGCATGTATTCAGACATCAGCGCTCACAAAAAGTAGCGGCCACCGAATTTCGCAGCCCATAAATCTGATTTTACTCTTGGTAAACTAAAAAGCGGATGCTACTACCCTCTTTTTCATCTCGAGTGAGTTGTTTTCCACAAGTCTGATGGGTAAAAAATTCAGAGTGACATAAGTAATGGATTATTACTGATTAACTACTCAAAACAATCCCTAGTCACCTAGGCGCCTGACAGCCCTGAGTCCGGGCTCCTGTTACGATCCCATTCTGTAAGACATTGTCTCTCAAAAGGACTGAAGTGCAGATGACAGAAGAATACTCTTATCTGAAGGAAGTCTGAGAAGGCTCTTCCTTCTTTTAAAGATCACAGAGTATCAGATTATCTGTCACCCACTGTCAAATAGACTTGAAGCAAATGTTTTTCTTATTTGGTATTTGGATACAGTCATGACAGTGTTTAGACCTAGTTGTAGCATATATTACTCTGACAAAGACCAGTTAACAAGCTGATAAACTCAATCCTTCGGAAATCCCAACATGTTAGTGTTTTATTTTGCCCTGATCCTCAAAGAAATTTGACGTTTCAAAAACCATGGAATGGGAATAGGAGCAGGATTTCATTTTAAATTTCTGAAATGCTTTATTCTGAAATTTGGTTAAGCATGTCTCAAATGTTGCCTTATATCCAGATGAAATAAGTTAGATTTCATGAATGCACACCACCATGGCCTTATGCCGATGTCATCATTTTCCCTATGAGTCAATCTCTCTAAGTGGAATGATTTCCCACTATCTGCAGATAATCACATGGCTCTCAAGACTAACCTGAATGCACTGAATGGCAGGAGACTTAATCCTTTGTGGAACTCGCTCCAGTTATGAAGAACATCCAGTCCATAATGACATTTTCATGAAAAAATACAATTTCCTTGACTCAGAGTGACATATTTCAGGAGAGCTCAGCAAAACAACTCTATCACAATTTGGGTTGAGCAAGAGTGAAGATATTTTTCTAACTGGTAAAATTGGTTTCCTGAGATGGTTTGGAAATTATCTGGACAATCTGAAAGGGAGTTCATTACTGGTTAAGTATTCATCTCTGGAAATAAACGACCTTTCAATTTTATTGCTGACTTTTATTCTATAATTAGAAGTGCAACTGTCACTTAACTGAAAATTTGAGGAATAAATTACTGTCATTTCTGAGTAGCAGTTCTATGGTTTATGAAATGTTTTATCCAATAATGAGGTCCACTTTATTACATTTTTCACATTACAGCTTTCAGAAAGGAAGTTACCATTAGTCAGTGCACTGCTATCTCTGATACCACATTGTGGTGTCTTCTGCTTTCAGTTTTCTCTAGGGAATCTCTTGAGCTAAATGGAAATATTTGCTTCCAGAGAAAAATTATGAACAAACTATTGCAAGCAGGATAGGAAACTGAGAATAAAGTCTATATTTTGCCAAGTTTTTTAACATGGGATCAAACTATTCTGATGAGTGGATTAATTGATTTTAGTAAATACATAACAAAGATTAATCAGATTTCGGTCATTTAAAAGAAGAATTGCACTTGGCTGTGCTAGGAGTAACTTTGAAAACTTGATTTCTCATTAGCATCCACTGCCAAAAATAAACCATGTTATGTTAAGGGCAGTTTAACACATTAAAAACTAAAGAAATCTGAAGTATGTCGAGCTCCTGCCTTTTGTGTTTACGCAGTTCAATTCCGGAGTGTCAGAACTAACAAAACCTGGTTCTCTCTGCGTGCGGCTGCCTCTTGTCCCTGCAAACACTAACACGCTGATTTTCCACCTGTGAGCCAGACCATTCATTTTTTCCCCGAAGGCAGGAGTCTGAGATCTCCCTGCCCTCTGGACATCACTCGAGGGGCCCGCAGCATGGGCGGTGTCGCTGCTGCCCAGCAGCGGCCCCGCGGGGCAGGAGCGGCACCAACACAGAGCATCGACCGCGGGTGCACGGTGGGATCCTCTTCCCTGGCCTCTGGGACCTTCTTATACATAAAAAAGGCAGAGTGAATGCTCACAGCTGAGCTATAGCACAGTGGGAACTATTCTGCAGAGCTTCCATCACACCTACAGCCCCCACCGAAGACAGGAACCTGTGCCGACTGCTCAGACTAAGAGCAGGGGCTTTCAAGTATGACACTGTGTGGGGAAATCTATGAGGTTCAGATCAGGTATTTCAGGACTGGTTTATTTATTGTTGGTTTTAAACAGTAGCACTGCTTCTGTCCTTTAGACATAAGCACCCATCTCGTTGGCAATATATACCCAGCTATTTTTCTCCTTCCCCTCTTTAACCGGAGCCACAACCATGTAGTGCATAACATGACTGTGGCTCAGGTGACTGAACAGCTGGGTGAGGAACACAGAATGGCAGGAGTCATAAATCATTTCAGACTTACCCTAAATTGGTGGTGTATAAACTGAGATGGTGCCATAATACAGGAAAAAATTGAGGCTTTCTATCCTCTGTAGTAAGAAGCCGACTCTGGATAGAATTTCCACGGTTTTCACTATGTAAATTTTATGAGGAAAGTGCTTACTAAGAATTTTTTCAGCAACATTTAATAGCAAGTTTTGCAGTGATATTTCAAAATAAAATGGTTTTATTTCCAAACATGGAAATAAATGTTAGCACATCAAGATGTGGAACAAAAGATAAATCA
Organism: Lophotriccus pileatus; assembly: GCA_035583135.1. Classification (NCBI taxonomy): domain Eukaryota; kingdom Metazoa; phylum Chordata; class Aves; order Passeriformes; family Tyrannidae; genus Lophotriccus; species Lophotriccus pileatus. Next base: position 62,305,348 of record JAWWES010000041.1, read on the forward strand.
GTATCACCATAAATAGGATCTGCAAGTGCAGCTGTGCTGACGAAAGCCTTCGCATAAGCTGCAACAATGATGGCAAACTGAACTACCTTATGAGTACAAGTCTCATTGGTAAAGGCTATAACACATTTCAGCAAAATTCTTCTCTCTTAACCAGCAAAACTTTGCCTACAAGAATTTGCAGAATAGATAGCATCACGAAATTTCAGTTCTGGAAGTTAAAAAAACTCACAAGGGTTTATAGTTTGTTTGTTTTTTAACTATGGAATGAATTAGGAAAGTGCAATTGTGAAAAGATCAATAGAAAAAGATTTAGTGTAAAAATTTTGATGAAGTTTGGCGCTCAAAATGTAGTCTACTGCTAGGTCTGTGAAATGCGAGATACCAGTATGATACTCTTTTTTCTCTTAGGTACTAAAGTAGTCAGGAACTAACTTTTATGTTTTATTTTCTATGGTATAAAGTAAGACAAGAAAGATACCATGGAAATAGAAATGGAATTTAATTACTCCATGCTGGTGCCTTGTGGGCTGGGCAGGTTAAAAATGAGTTTAAGAATTCATTGGAACTTGATAACCAGAGTGAAGCCACCAACTTTAGCTTTCTCTATCTATTTTAAATACTGTCAGAGCTTGGCAGCCTTCTAGATCCCAATTACAGTACACACAAATCTTAAAGACTGAAAAGGAAGAAACTTAGAAGAATATAGATATATAAACATGGATTTTATTAAGTTATTTATGTTTGAGGTCATGGTTGCAGTGTTCTTTAGAGATTAATTCCTATATGAAAGCCAAGTTCTTGCAAGAAATGAAAAAGATGTGGAGGCTTACATATGGTCAGGTTTGATTTAATAGCATCATTTTAGAAAAATGGGAACAGCAAGGAAAACACACTGAACAAGCAATGGTTGCTTTATGCACTTCCGTAATTATGGATGACAATAATGACAAAATCTGGAGTCAACAACTACACTTGAGTGTATTTGTAAACTATTTCTTTGGTGTCTAGTCCATTCCGCAGAATTCACTATTACCAGACTTTTGTTCCAATTGTTCATTCAATTTTTTAATCCTTAAGTCAGGGAACATTTTAGCATATGGTGGTTTGATTGGCTCCTGTGGCCCATAAAATCACTTATAATTTAAAGTATTTAGATTATTCCTGAAACAGGACTACTCTTGGTGAGATTATATTATCCTAATTAGGACTAAGTATTATACTCAGATATGTTTGTGTTTTCTTGGGTGCCTGTTCTACAAACTGAAATTCTTTACGAATGGGTTTGAATTTTAATCAGATGGAAAATCAATTTTTTAAGCAAACTCTTTTTAAATTTTATTTTTTCTCCAGTCCCTACCTAGAGATGCATCACCAGAATGTGACACTTTAGGTTGTTGGAATACAAAATAATTTCAGGTTCAGTGAACATGCTGCTTTGTTCACTTTGTCACAATAAAAGACTGTATTTAACCTAAGGTTGCTTTTAATCTTTAACCATAAAGAGGCATGAGTCAAAACAGGCAGTCTTATCTGCCTACTCCATCAGTACAAGTGGAAACAGAAATTAGAAATACATTAATGAATTTATCAGTCTGGCTCTGAAATAGTAATATTACAGTAATAGTCATTTGGCTAGCAACCAAAGCACCAGCAATTATTTACTTCAGTCCTTTAGAACGACTTTTGATCTCAGGACTCAGGAATGAAATCTGTTGAGAACAATTCCTGTAGCTGTACATCTTTTAAAAGTAACAGTTTCTGTGGCTGTATGTCTTTTAAGAGTAACAAGGAAAATGTCCACGGACATTCATAAACACAGGTAATGATTTCAGCTGGTATGGTAGTTTCTTGCTTCCACTCGGACTGGGAGCTCTCTGCAGAAGTTGCCCACAGATCAGATCATTTCTCAGTGAGCGATAGAGGCTCATGAGGCACCAGGCAGAGCCTGCTTCATGACTCTGCTTAGGTTTTGCAGAAAGATGATTACAGATTACTTTGAATGAAGACCTCTGTGTTCCAGTTCATTTAATCTGAAGTCTGCTAACAGCATTTTTTTCCCAATGAAATACTCATCATGCTGTTGAGCATGATGAGTTGAGCAAGTTCCTGTCTTCTAAAAGATGAGGCTATGGCTTTTAAGCACATCACTGAAGCCTCTCTAACTCCATATTCATCTGGGTGAAGCGACCACAAAAAATAGTCAAACCATTTTGAACCATTTCTCTTCTTCAGAGCAATTTTTCTTCAGGGACCATAAGGAATGAAAGGAAAAATCCTAACTGCATTAGGCTACTGATGATCTGGACACAAGGTCTGTCAAGTAACCCTTCCACATCCTTGGTCCTTCCTTGATACAGTGGAGTATCTACCCCAGGAGAAAACCATGTGCCACAACAACAGTTCTTGTGTCTTGCAGTGGAAAGGCACAGGAGACAAATCCTCACACACAACAACTGCACAAAGGCTGGGATGAGCCATGCTCTCTCCCCAAACTAGCATTTTGTCTATTTTTGTCCTACTAGCAGAGTCAGCACTTTAGGAATGCCTACGTAATAGTTATATTCGTCTGATCCCTCGAGGCTATGTCCGCAAGATTAATCCACATACTTAAATTTGACACAAGTTTACGCTGACAGGTCTTTGTGACAAAAAGCACTAAGTGACTGTCCTCATGCTCTTTGACATATGAAAGCATCTTCAATATGCTGCTGTTAACACAGACAGACATCATACCTGTATCCATGATGGTGCAGTCATAGTCCTGCTTTCCTTTTGAGGGAAATGGGGGATAAGTCCTTTGGTCAGATAGGGTGAGATTCTGAATCCCTTGGCTATTCTTCACTGGGTTGTAAGTGGTCTTATATATATGTATATAACTGCAGGGAGAAATTAGTGGAGGAGACTTTCCTCCTCCTTCCTGTGAGTGTCCCAGGCCAGTGATGGTGAAATGCTATCTTTGGGCTTTCTGCAAGCCCTGACTTCCTGCTCAAGGTCATTTCCTTTACCTAAGGAAAAAAAACAAAAAAAACCCCAAAAAACCAAAACCAAAAACAAAACCAAAACAAAACAAAGCAAAACAAAACAAACAAAAAAAAAAAAACCAAAAAAAACCCAAAAAAAAAAAACCCAACCCACTACTTGTTTTCCAAAATCATTGAAAGTTCCTAATCCTACCCAAAACAAACCTGGTCATGAATAGAGTTGCAAGATGAGAAGGGTTATCCAGGCAGATCTCATTCCCAGTATGCTTGTTGATAAGCTGTAGTTCTTGAATGGTCTGAACTGCAAGTCTCCAAGATGCCTTTCGTCCAGCACAGTAGTAGGTTAGGACCTGGAGACTGTTTTAGAACTGTCAACAAGCCTCATTATGATTACACTTCAGTATGAAAATTAGTATATATGATGTCAGGGAGTTTCCATGCTTGGTGCTGTCAGAGAAGCCCGTGGAAGTGGGAATTCAGAGCCCTTGAAAACCGGCCACCACACACAAACTGATATCTCTATGTCAGTTCCCTGCCAAAGCTTCTTGTGGCTGTTGCAGCTCGGATGTCAGTGCAACCAGACTAAAATGGAATTGAAATTTTCAATAATGGTGGTCACACTTTAACATGGTTCTTAAGCATTTCCATAATTTTGGCACATTGATAGTATCATGGAAATTTTAAGCTTAGTTATCTATATACATAGCGAGGGATTTTAGGTCTTATTTTATCTGAAAAACTGAACATAGTAAATGTGAAACAGTGATGAAAAATTGTTGTTAATGGGTCAAACTTCATCTCCTGCTGATTTTCAAGAGTGTATGTGCCCATGTATAATTATAAATCACAAATAAAAATGTCTTAGCTATTAGTGCTCATATCCTATGTCAAACTGGATCCTGAATGCATCTCATGACATGGATGAGGCATGAAAGCCTTTCTGGAGATGTTATCTAAGTGGCAGTTGTGCTTTCCCTTTATTTGCAAACTACACTTCTTAATATACTCTCCTTTCTGAGCAGCCACATAGAGAGCACTGTTGGGTAAATTCCTGTTCTTTCTGAGGAATTACATAGAGCCAGATGCGTTATAAGTTTCACAGTCTATTGACTAACCCAAGGTCTGTGTTTAGCATGACACAACCCACTGACATGCAACATTCTTGGCTTCTCAAACAAAACACCGTCGAGAAGAGATCTTTTATCCTAGAAGCTGCAAGGCAGAAGTTAACTTTAGTTGCTCAGTAGAAGGTTCAGTGGACACTGTGGTATCAGTTCAGTGGTAACCGGACCTTCAATAACCTCTTTTCCCCATAGATCAAGAGGCATCATTGCAACCCAGTGATCAACACTTCTTCTCCAAAGGGGTTGAGGATTGTGTGCTGGAGGCAACACTTTCTCCACCACCAGCCCCCCCGACAATGCCTCGACAGAGCACCATATTAGGCAACGGGCTGTCAGGAATGGCATCTGGGGACTCCACTGATCATGCCTCCTAGGGAAGGAGCACAACCATAAGCTGCTGGTTGAGTGTACAGAGCCCTTTCCTGGCTGACAAGCCTTTTGCAGAGGTCAGCCAGAGAGGGCTATCATTCTTTGGGGAAGTGGAAACCACTCGGTGCTATTAATGGGTTTTTTCCTGGCTATCCTCAGGAATGGAGCTGTAAACCAAGCATGACCATGAAAGGGGTTGCACATGGCCAGAAGATTATGTTGAAGCATCTCCCATGTCTCTGTCATACCTAGTGGCTGGAACTCTTCCCCCTTTTTTTTCTTCTCACAGTATACTTCAAGTCTCTCCCTTGAGCTCAGTTCTTTCCTCAGTTTTCTTAGCAATAGTCCAAACAGCCTAGAATTATGGTTTAGGAAAGAAAGCACTGACTTCTTGGTTTGGCTTCAGTCATCATCCCATCACAGAATTATAGAGTAGCTGAGGTTGGAAAGGATCTTTGGAGATTGTCTAGTCCAACCTCCTTTCTAGGAACAGGGTCAACTCCAGGCAGTTGCCCTTGAGAGTACTCAGGTTTTGAATATCTCCTTTTGTGTCTGCATGTATAAGATGAAGTTTAGACTATAATAATAGTGTTTCAGGTCTGGTTTGTGCTGTTGATTTTGACTAACATCTGTGCCTACTGCTGGGTAAGGCAGGACTTGAAAGATGTGTTATTCCTGAGCAACGTTACTGTGTTGGTGTAGCCATGAAATGCCTCTCAAAATGAAAGAAAAATTCTAGGCAAGTCTCTCAAAAGTCTCATAAGTTTTTCATCTGAGTCTGGACAGTGCTGTATTTGTTGAGCTTTTGTTTATAATGGTGAGCCAGGGAGAATTTTCTAATTCAGCATTCATAACAATACTCCCTGTTTCTAGCTATTAAATTTCATGAGGAAAATTATATAGTCAATAATTTTCTGCTATTACTTTTCCATGAAAGAAATATACTTCCATGCCATAGAGATGTTATTTTATTCTCAGTGGAAGTAGTGAGAAACACCATGGTAGCAAAGTGAGTATGTTCCAAGGCACCCTTTTTATGCTGTAATTTTCATATTTTCATATGAAAATTTTTCATATTTTTCTAGGCCACAAAACAAAACTTTATATGTTAGTAACTAGACCAGAAAAAATAAATTGCTATGAACCTAAGATATTGTACTGTTTTCACACTCCATGTGTTGGTCTTTACTATACTTCTGCCTTTCATTCTGTGTGAGGGGTAAAGTGACCAGAATGTACAACACTAACTCTTTCCCCTGTAGTGAGGGTTTCTCTTTGGAACCTCTACAAGGATTTGCTATTGTGTCTGTGTACGTGACTGGAAGTTCCTAAACCATATCAAATTCACACACTCAACTTAAAATTATATTTGCACTAAAAATATTCTTCCATTTTAAACATTAAATGGACTTCTTAAGAATGAGAAGTATGTTTTAGTTATATTTAGACCTGAGTGCAGAGGAATAGACTTATCCCCATTTCAGTGTGACAGAGATTGAAACTTTATTTCCTAAATATGACCTGAGGTGGAGTCCCAAATGTTAATACCCAATAACACAACAAAGGTTGGTAAGAGCCATCTACTGTTACTGTTAAAGACTTCAACCTTTTAAATCTTTGCTTGTCGTAAGTAGTTAAACTGTAAGTCAATGAACTAGTTCCAATAAATATTGCTGTTTTCAACCAGTCTAGAATCCCAAAGCTTTTAAGTGTTGAAAATATGCTTTCTTTAATGTTTTAAAAGTAAGTTTTAGCTAGTCAGGTTGTTCTTATGTATTAGATGGGAGAACATGTCAACCCAAAAGGATAACATTTAAATAGGATAAAAAGCCTGATTTCTTTATCACACATCTGAACGGGAAGTGATTTAGATTAAAAACCACGACTGAAAGAAAGAAAACCCAAACATACTGTAGGTCCTACTCAGAGTAGATAAATTGATTTTTTACTTTCTGCTTGCACTGAATATTGATCTCTAGGTCTGATGGTGTGGTGAAAATGAGATAAAAGTCTCTGCATTCACTCTGCATGATCCACCTAAATTAATAGATCAATTACACCTCACCATTAAAGTCATATCAGATATTATATCAGTTGGTGGAAATTTTGCTTAAACATAAGGTATTATCTGACAGAAGAATATTGATGTGGTAAATTATACATTTAAGCAGAGGTTCAATCCCAATTGAATTAAATAAATCAAACCCAAACTTGAAATTCAACTTGGATTGCATGATATTCCAGAACTGTCCTAAACTATAATTGCCAAAAGGTCCTGAAATTTACTGGGGCCCAGTTGATAAAAATACATGCAGGTAGCTGACCTGCAGTCAAGAAGAGACCTTATCACTCTCTACAACTACATGAAAGTTGTACCTGAAAGGAAATTGTAGATAGGTAGGTGTTGGCCTCTTCCCCAAGTAACAAGTGATAGCACAAGAGGAAAAGGCCTCAAATTGCATGAGGGGAGGATGAGATTGGATATTAGGAAAAATATCTTCACTGAAAGAGTTGTCAAGCACTGGAACAGGAATTAGAGTCAGCATCCCTGGAGGTATTTAAAAGAAGTGTAGATGTGGTTCTTGGGGTCATGGTTTAGTGATGACTTGTCAGTGCTGGATGGACTCAATGACCTTAAAGACCTTTTCCAACATAAAAAATGTTATGATTCTATGAATATTATATATCTCCATACTGAAAAACTTCCTTGACCTATCTTCACAGAGCATAAGCTGTAGACCTCCAACATTGTCACTCTGAAGTTGTCATCTGTTGCATGCATGAAAGCAAAAAAATATTGACAACTGCATGAAAATATGAAATGAACACAAACTGTGTCCAAAGTCAACAAATGCATATCAAATGTGTGAAAAAATATCTGCTTTTATTTGAAGCTCAATATCTGTCTTCTTTCCTCATTTTTCAGAAACTGAAAATGAAAGTGCACCGCCACCTCCAGGTCAGTGTAAAAAACACTAATTTGAGCTGTAACATGAGCAACAGTTGCATTAGGTACTGCATGGCCATAACATGATTTGTGCTCATTGTCCCTTTGAAAGTAAGAGGACAGTAAGGCAAGTAAGAAAGCCTGCCCAAGTAAGATGTTCTCACTTCACTTTGCCTAAATGTTGATTTTCAGACTCAATTTTTGTTTTACAAAAGACTAATTGCTTGCTTCATATTGCATGTGTCTTTCAGAATGCAGGTAAATGATGAGCGTTAAATTCTGTGGCTAAATCATGCTGTCTTCTTTGATGCTGGACAGCATTTAATTACCAAAATATTCCCTTTAATTTCTCCTCAAAGGTACACTGTGAGTAAAGCTGACAGAATCAAGCATGGGATTCATTTCACTTAGTTTTAGACATTTAAAAATCAGGTATCTTTTCTAAGTAGTTCCACAGTGCTCAACCTATGACCAGTGGAGCAGATCCTGAGTCATACATGCTCATCCAATGGGCATTTCCTGGATAATCTGTGGAAAATATCACTGCATATCTGTGTGTGGGCAATTGTCCTGAGGACCCTGATTATCCAGAATGGCGTGGGTGAGTAACTTCCAGGAAGACAAAATTAGGTGGCCTGCAACTCACTCATAAGGACTAGGGCTTCAGGTAAAGCTGAAGCTCTGTGCAAAGCTGCTACGTTCTCTTTAGTGGGAGCTGGAAAGGTAGACAAGCATTTGCCTTGTGGCATTGAATAACTTGAATTATATTGACAGACACTGGTTAATACATATATATACATTATGCATGTCTAATTCAACCATTTTGTGAGTTTTATTCTCTCTCTAGCTAGCTAAACAGCAATTCCAAACAGAACAAATACCCTACAGGTGTTAAACTTCATTTACTTACAGTCTCATTAACTGACATTTTAAGAGGCTGGTTGAAGATGTTTTGTTTCAACAATACATGTTTTCATTAAAAAATGACAAAGGTAGCAGTATTATCTGACACAAAGAGTTTCATGTTTAAATGATCCATGTATTATTTTTATGTGAACTCTTTCGTATTGCATATATTTGTGAGGAAGTTAATTGATATTTCATTAATGATGGTTATATTTAACTAAACTGTAAAATTTGTACAGTTAATATTAAAGTAATTAATTTCACACTGAGGATCTTGCCTATTGTACTTGAATTCATGCTTTTCATCAATCTTAACTTTCAAGTAGAACTGAAATGAGAAACAGCTTTTTGTATGCAGAAAGGCACAGCATCTCTGAAGCGTTACATTAAAAACATCTCTTAACATAGTCAAATAATTAACATCTTCATTTCTACTTAAAAACACAGGATTAAATGCAAAATCATTCCTATAACCCCCTTTCTTTTCCTCATACCTGTACTTCTTTGCTAAAGTAAGTGTTAGCAGGCCTTTATGGTTAGGCACAGACCAAACTGGGATATTTATAAGCTGTGTTAGTCACTTCAAGCTTCCTTCTTCCTGACTCAAGATGTTGCCATCTTGGATAACCAAGTGCTATCACACAAAGAGGGAAATTAGTTGTTCAAGTATCCAAATTCTGTAACATATAGTTTATTTGACATAATCAGCATCTTGAACTGCACCCACTTACAATGGCAAGCCCTTGTAAGTGTTCCTTCTAGATCTCGATGTCAAGACATGAGATTGGAATAATTAGACCTAGTGAAGATTTCAGATGGGATGTAGACATTCTACCACCTGCCAAGAGCAGTGAAATCTCCTAATCCCAGTTCCTGGTGGGAAGAGGAAGTGTTACTGTAGCAAAAGTCCAATTAAAAAGGAACAGGCTTCACTATCTAGGCAAGATGGACGACCCGACAACAGGAGCTTGGAAATTAGGGAATATGGACAGAAGCATCCAGGAGTCTGTCACAATTTCAGAATGTGGATTTGCCCTCTAAACTTCAAGTTTTATTTTCATAGTTACCATGGCTACACACATGTGAACAAGAAATCAGGGTGATCACAATATCAGCTTGCTCTTGACAGTGTTTCCTCCATGTAATAAAAATTATCTTAGCTCCATCTTGACAATGTTAATCCATTGACCATCATCCAAACCCATGTTCTATCAGGCAGCTGACAGGTAAGTTTGCCACAGAAAGTCATTGTTCACAGGCAATAGGATATTGAGTGTTTATACCCTGAAGACAGCACAGTTCACAGGATTTGACAAGATTTTAGATGACCTTTTATGCAAATTGAATGAGGTAGGAAACCGAAGAGAAGAGGAATCCCATCAAGTCCTGAAATAGAGAAAGTGTAGAAATTATTATCTTATTGAAAGTACAGTCCAAGTTTTCTCATACAGCTGAGGTCAAAAATAAATCAATTCACCTGCTTGGAGTAGAGGACAGGATGGCAATTCTTCTAATTCAGAAAACTAAATACAAATAGTCTAGGAAAGACTGTTGATAATGATGAGGATGATGACAAAGAATTAAGAAAACCCTCAATACACTTTCTCTGTACTTTGTCTTAAGGACAAACTGATTAGTGTGATGGAGCTCTGGATACCATTAGTATTTGGCAGTATCTCATGTCTGATCAAATTCCTTTCAAATTAATAGTGATATATAACTCATTTCAAAAGCTTTTGCAAATAAGTCCCAGAACAAGAGACTAACAATTTTTACTTCTGAAAAACCTGGTATTTTTCTTCCACTGAGTCCAGGAACATCAATCTTACACGACTTAGTTCAAAACATAGAAATTGCATTGATAAATGCAACTGAAAAATGCTTTAGGGGATTAAAACTGTATATTACTTATACACATATATCAATCATTCTTTAGTGTTGTTTTTTCAATACTAGCAGAACCTATAATATGACTGCACTTTTTAATGCTGTGTAAGTTTTTCTTTTTACTTTAAGATCCTCTCAAAAATATACTTGTACTTCCTACACAGAACAAACAACACCTCAGGATGGTGGAAATGAAAAGGGTAAAGGTAAGTCTGAAATCATATTTTAAAATTTGGCAGTAAAGACAACATTCCAAGATACAATTCTGAGGCTGAATTGCTTGAGCTTTAATTCAGAATTTTGGTGTTGTATTTCAGAAGTGTGATGTGACGCTTCCTAGATCCTTTTCGTGCATGACTTAGCCAGCACAAGGAAATTACAATACTTATGAATATTTTCAAAAATTCTGCAAACCAGACTGACACTTTGGCAACAGTGTTTATATAGACTGTTTAATTAATAGGTCAAATTACAAGTGATTTGCATGAGCAGAAAGCCATGGTTAAATGAGCCTGGGTGTTGCCACTGACCAAGCTTGCTAAAACTCAGATACTGTATGCTCTGGTAGCTTTTAAATAAAGTCTCCTGCTGTCATTCTAAGCTGTTTCTGTTATACCACAGAAACTTGATATTGCCTGTTTTACTTTTTAAAAAGCCCTATAGATTTTTTCATCTGAAAATAGAAATCACACATTCATCTTTCTGTCCTCACTAGGAACCAGCAGCTGAGCTCATTGCAGGTTCTGAAAATTGACTTTGAGGGCTGTCGGCTGTGAACAAACAGATAACTGTACCACTAGCAGTGCATGTAAAAATCAGCTCCAGTTTTGCTATATATTTTTGTGCTGCTAAGATTAGATTCAAGCTCTGTTGTCGTTTCTTCTGGTTACTAAGAGACTTTTTGAGGAAATTGGGCCAAATTCCCCTCGTTTTAGTAGGACCCCCGCCGAAGTAGGAATCAAACGCCCCATCAGCTTATTTTGAAATTAATGACCTTTTTTGTCTTCTTTCATTCTGATAAAAGGATAAACCAGACCAAGATACATTTACAGCTGATGCAATGCTTGCTTTTCATTTGGCATGGTTATGCTTTTTCATGGCAAATCAATAAATGGCTTGCTTGAAAATGGGTTCTGGCTTTTGGTCTCTTCCAGACAAAATCTTGTCTTTTAGACAGGTTGGATGTCTACTTGATACTTGCAGATTCATTTGGCAAAGGCATGCATGGCTATTTTTCTCACTAAAGTAAAAATACAAACACTGAGAGTGTGTGGTTCAAGTACTCTTTTGAAAATAAAAATGCTGAACCAAGATTCAGTGCATGTTATTTTGCCAGTTATCTTTGTATTGAGCAATTATTTTGACACACAAAGTATTGTGTGAGTAATCACATCTGTCATCTTGGTAATGGAAACGCAATTCAGGAATAATTTGCATGCTTAATGATAGGAAAAAAAAGATGAAAATCTTGCCTCAAGCTATTCCAGCAGTTAGTTCTGCTTGCTTTAATTTTGACATGAGAGAAATGTTTGCTCCCAAACTGAACATGGATGGCGTTTTCCCCACTGCTCATAAGCCTACATTTTACTGAATAAAAAAGAAAACATGGTAGGTAACTTATCAAATACTTCTATTACCTTCTACATTACTATGTTTCTGTTTTGAAGTTAATGAAGGACACAAGTGTTTCTTAAGGGGAAAAATTTTCCTCCTAAGAGGAACCATTTGGTGCTAGGAGGATCTTACTACCAAAAATGGGATCTTAGTATGGAAAGTGTTTCCAGTTTCAGTCCATGGTGGCAGCTGCTGCCTCAGTAAAAATTCCAGTGAAATTCTGAATACTAGTATGTAGATGACCTTCTGCCATGCTCCAGTGAAACTGTCACCTCTGCAAAGCAGTGTAGATGTCATTGCCAGACACTCAGTAGTAATTTTTTGGAAAAAGTTAGTTATAGTGCAATTGTTCCTATTAGCTGCTGTTGTGTTGCAGAGTATCCCTTACTAAAAGAAAGCATATTTTCTTAGAATGATTTCTTCATGTTTGTCTGCCAGAAGAAAATCTTTTTAATGGTGAGCATAATTCACAAAATGGGAAAAGGTTCCATTCTTTCAATCTGTCCAAAATCATATACACATCAAGGAAAGAAAACTTGGTAGTCCATGTAAATCCTATAGTCCATAATTTTCACCCTATTACTAAGAAAAAATTAACATCAGAAGTTAGGAAGATAGAGTATAACTGTCTGTGTGTCTGTTTTGCTGTTCTATTTCCTTTTGGTAGTTACTGTCTGTGTGAAGTTACAAATTTGTGTTCCTTTATATTCACTGTGAAGCTAAGAAATGGTGAAGAGTGCAGTAAATTCTTTGTATCTGGTGGTTATTTTGCTATAAATTAGTAGCTCAGAGCAGTAGACATAAAATTTTATTTCATAGAATAAACTAGTTAAAAAATATCTGAAATAATGTTGTAAAAATTCAGGATTATATGATCATCCATTTTATTTTCAGAGAAAAAAAGTGACAGCAGAAATCCCTTCAAATTTATTACATTATCTTATATTCATTCAGTTAAAATGTTTATGCCTTTGTTTTGAATTTTATCATTATCTTACAGATTGAATATTGTTATTATTTTGTTCTCACTTGCTGGAATTATAATAGAATTTTAATATCAATTTGCTCATTCCTTTTTTTTTTAGATCCCATCCAGCCATTCAGAGACCCACTAAAATTTCTGCATGCTTTACTGATACCTTTTCTCTAGGTTTCATCCAACAATTTACTAAAATGTTTGCATGTGTCACTCTTGTATTTTTCCAGGTTGCACTTACCTATTCATCTCTCTACTAAAACTTCCACTGCTGTATGTATGAACTTCATTTACCATTTCCAAAATGCCAAGTCCTCTTGATGGGACTGCTGAGTAATCTTTGAAAATCAGATGGGTAATTGAAGTCGACTAAATTACAAGCTCTTGCTCGGTGATTTCAGCATAAACCAAAATTAGTCAGTTCATATACAGATCAGTAATTTTTTTTGTCAGATTTTTCTACATATTACATGTCAGTGTCCAGAAAATTTAATACTGAGGTTACACTAACTGTGAGTACAAAAAGCTTTTACATTAGGTACTTCTGAGATACGGAGAGTTCTTTTGTCCAACCAGACTCTACTCCTAATGAAGCTCAGCCTGGTCCTCAGTTAATGTTATCATTTAGATACAAGGAAAAATACCATAAATATCCTATTTGTTAATGAAAATGTACTATAGACAAAGAATAAAGATCTCTACAGAGTAATGCATCTTATCAACTATTATGTGTGAGTCTGGGCATACAACAAATTACTAACTATAGTCCATTAAAAGTTTACTTGCAGAAGATAAGGACAGTCATAGTTCTACTGAGAGATTTGGTATTTTTAGTAATTTTTTATCTTTAAATATAATTCATTGCCAACATAAACAATCCTTCATCACATAAAGCAAATCAGTTATAGCTGTTTAACCAGTAGTTCGTCCATTTTGGCCTAGAAGCCTGAGATATAAGGAGTGATAGATTGTTAATTACCCATCTGTCAAAACAATCCAATTGTTTTCATACTCTTTGCATTTCTAACACATTCAATTGGGTTTTCATTTTGATACTTCTGAAAGGTTGGTTTGGTTTGGTTTGTTTGTCTTTGGCATTAACACCTTGTTAAAAAAATGATAGATTACCCTGGAGAAACCCCAGCAATCCCTCTGTAAAACTACTAATATGGTTTTGGTTTTTAGTTTTTAATTATTTTAATTTAAATTATTAAATAGAAATCAGAGTGGTCCTTTCATAAGATGATTATGATACATCACTATGTAGGATGCATCACATCAAATGTTTTATGCCAGTCTTAATCTTTTTTTCCAGCCAGATGGCTCTTCGAGCCATAATCAATCAAAATGGTGACATTATTGACAAAAAGAGATGAAAGTACACTTTATGCTCTCATGTTATATGGAGAAAGATTTACAGTGGAATTACTAATCCTTGCATTCATTTAGTTGCTAGCACAGTATGTTAAAACATCTGACGTGACTTTGTCATTATTGTGCTTTCACTGAAAATCAACATCTTCAACATCTGCTTATGGCATTGGATGATGCAGGTCATGAGAACTATTCCATTAAAAGAATTTGGGTTTTTTTTGCTAAGAATAAGAAGAGATTTTTGTAAGATAACACATTAATCCTTCATGTGCAGGAACACATTTTACAGCTCTCATCTTCCTCCCAAGAGACTTCTAAAATGAAGTTTGATGAATCATTAAAAAAGGAATAGGTAAAATATTACAGCTGAGTACTTAAATTCTATTAACAGACTTTCAATTAATCTTCAATGGTTAAACAAACCCCAAAAATCAATATCACCATTGTTTGTGAAAGTGTAACTATACTTTATCTATGCTTTTGTCATAGTTACCACATTTGCCCATGAGAAAATATAGGCAAATTATAACTTTAAAGTCAAAATCAAAGGATAACTTCAGATTTAAATTTTGATTATGGAAACCCAAATCAAAAATGTAAAAAACTCTGACCCCAGAAAAAGTACCTTTAAATATGAGGGTGAATATTTTTCCAAGGTTTTTCTTGTTCAACTGTCTTCTCCATTTTGAAATGTTATTCAGAATATTTTTTGATACCATATGAAAAACATGTTATCTTACATATGTATTAAATCCTAAATATATCCAGTTTATTCTTGCCTTTTAAATGGTACATTGGTAATTTTCTTTTTCTTTACCATTAGACTTTTAAGAAACTAAGACTTTTTGCTTATTTTTATCAAAACCCAAGTTTCCTAGTCAACATGTAAAATTCAAAGAGATGTAGATGACTCTTGTAAAGATATGCTTTAGCTTATTCTAGCTTTCTAATAATCATGATTACAGTATTTCAGTTTTAATGACAGTTTTATGTTTTTCCAGGCTTTTGATTTCTGTAAATATGTACTATCTATGATTAAAATTTTAAAACACCTGATTACCGATTACTTGTAGTGATTTAATACCGATAATGGTCAACTTTGAGTGTGATTAAAAGGAAAATCAAACTTCATGCCAATAGTTCTTTCCTTATTTTAAATTATTCTCCTATAATATGGAAAAAAAGAGAGTTGTTTATTCCTTGCATTTTAAATTGATAGTCTAACAAAGCAATTACAAAGTTAAAATACAGGGGACTATTTTTAACTTTTGCATATCTTGATTTAATAATGCTAAATGCATGTATGGTGCGCGTTTTAATTGCAGACACAGTCACCAGAGAAATGGCGTCTTCCTCAGGTTAGATATGTGATTGACCTTCATTTCATTGTGGCTTTTTCTTTTGTATTTACTGTGGATTGTCATGTCATGTCATGCCATGTCATGGCTGGGCTTCGCGAACGAAGATTTGGGAAGGGCTCTACCCACGCTTGCTACAAGCGCGCTGATTTACTGTGGATTACATCTCTAACAAACAGAATCACTCTGCAGCTTTCATATAAACTCATGATTTAATAACAGATCACAGTCCACATCTCATTTTTCTTTTATTACTTGCTTGAAACATTAAGGTTTACCATTTCAGCTACTGAATTATGCAAAGCTTTCCTCATCAGTTTGAAGCTTCCATTGTGAATGCTTACGAATACTGTGATTTCTTTCCCTTTCTTTTGCAGGTTTTACATTTTCACGTAGTTGTTTTAAAGCAGATGATCGTCTGTGCTTTCAGTCTCTTTATGTACCTTTTTATTTGTATTTCTTTTCACAGATGAAGATGACACTTCAGTTAGTACTCCACCAGCAGGTTAGGACTGTGATAGTGCTTTGAGTGTGTATGTATGTATGTATTTTTCTCTTGACTATTAATGAAAAACAAGTTCAAACCATTGGACTGAACTCAAAACACATTACTTAGAGAAAAAGTTTTTTAGAGTGCCCTACATTATATTAATCTCTCTTCAGAGGTACAAGATTTTAATACTGGATAAGTCCCTTTCCAGTCCTGTCTTGAGGCCTTTGATAGAACTTCTACCAGTGGAAGGTAAAATATTGGTTAGTAGATCTGAAAGCGATTCCAGATAAATAGATAGTCTGTTTAAAAAATTCAAAGTACTGCCCACCGGATAAATATTGAAGAACATAAATTCATCTGTTACCTGGAATTACACAAATCATGGAAAAAACATCAACCTCATGTAACGCTTCTAAATACAAACTCCTAAAAAGGAAATCTTGAGTATGAAATAAACTAATTTAGATTTCCCAGAGAAAAAGGGGGAAGATTTCTGCTTTGGTTTTGGGGTTTTTTTTAGTTTGTTTTTTTCTGGTATTCAAGTAGTTTCTTATGGATATGGTCCTAAATGTTAGTCTCTCTTTCATGAAGAATCCATGTTTTTGAAATCGTAATGATCTGAGATCAGTTAAGCTATGATATCTCAGCTGGTATCACCTAAACTGCTCTTCCCTTTCAGATGGGATGTCTAAGGCAGCGGAAAGAAAAGATTCAGGTGAGACGTCCTGAAAAACATGAAGACTCCAAAATGACATAATAAAAATATTATTTTTTCTTAATTTCTTAAAGATAATACTTCATTTTATTTTCATTGTTTAGATAGTAGCAAATTATAACTGTTCAAATGCTTCTATGGAACAGAGCAAGCAGGTTGCTAGCAGCTAAACCAGGAATGAGAGAAAGCCCTTCTTCACAGGACAGGACACGTACCAGAATTTTACACATACATACATACCTATCTATCTATATCTATTTCTGTATAGATAGATACACAGCTGTTCCATTCCTCCTCAGCCTACAGGGTGACAGTGGCTTACCTGAATCCCAAACACGGGTCCCAGGAGACTGTAAGAGAATGGCTCCCGCTCACACCTCAAAGGACAGTGGGGAAAACTTAGCAAAATCATAACCTTTTTCTTCCTACCCGGCAGGTAACGCATATACTACATCCACTTTTGTGGTTTCAGGATTTGCAGCCTCTGGAACAAATTGAGCAGCAGGTACTTCAACCATGGTTATAGACCTGGCATAGCCACCTATGCCAGCCCCTTCCACCAGCGTCAACCCCACCTTCTGTTCTGTTTGTTTAATAATTAGGAAAAATGTTAATATCTAAAGGTGATGATAATATTTTGGTGTTCTTTTATGTGGTACCAAATTAATGACTCTGTGTATGCTTTTCCCATTCGTTAATATTCTTTTTCCATTTATTAATATCCTTTTTCCATTCATTAATATCCTTTTTCCATTTTACCCCGTGGTGTGTTAGGGTTGTTACTGCACGTGACCAGGTCCTGTACTGAGCATCATCACTTCATTCTGTTCCCACCAGTAACCTTCACTTGCTGTTACGTTGTTTCCATATACTACCATGTAATAGTGGCATAATTTAAACATTTATACTATAGAGACAGTATATATAGATATGTATCTATATATATTTGTGTTCATTTATGTCTACGTGATTTCATGTATGTGTATGTATGTTTTCATATATGTATATATACATGTGTATATACATGAATGTCTTTCCCTATGAGAAATATTGTACAAGCAGACATATAGGCACACCACATAAAACTGACTGAAAGACTGAAGGACAAAGATTTTATAGCAAAGCTATCTAGAATTTCTTTACCTTTCTTAAAATTCCTAATAGACTTTAGGATAATAAAAACAGTTTGATTGCATTTTCTCATGTTTGTCATGAGTTGTGCTGCATTCGCTGAGTGATGGAAATTTTCATGAGTTAAAAATGTTCCCCCAGCAGTAGTCTTTACATAATAGAAAGACAATTCTGACTTCTGGTAAATGAGTTTCTACAAAAAATACTGAGCAGGGAAAGGAACTTTTAATTTCAAGACCTGGGTTTGACTAAGTGGGAAGTGTTGTGTGACTGGTTCCTCCCTTATGTTAGTTAGGAAACCAAAACTAAATGAGCATTATATGAACTATAGAAAGCTAACTTCACTTTTGAAACAATTAGAAGCTCAAGGGAAACAAGGAAGAGGTAGCTCTGTTTTGAAAGAGACAGATGGCCTTTATTAAGTACAGCTGTGCCTTTCCACACTTGCCCAGCTCTTCAGAACCACCATGGCAGCACTCAGTTTCCCCTGTGCACTGGGGGTAACTCCTCACAAAAAGGGGGTGCAGCATTTGGACTGCAAGTTGACAAATGGAGCACACCAAAGAGTAAAAAGCAAGAGAATTTATACATTGAAATCTACATAAACCTGTTTATCTAATACATAGTTACTGCCTACCTTTTCCATAATTGCTTAGTTGTTGTGCAACCTTATGTGTCACTGTGCTGGCATGAGCCTCTTCCGGTGTCTCTGGTGGTCGTTTGGGAAGGTGCTCCCTACTCACTTTTGATCAAAATTCAGCTCAGGATGCACAGAATCCTAGGTTGAGTGCCAAAGTTGTGATTTTCTCAGACAATTGCCAAGCAGATAGTAAAATACAAAAGTTTCCCATAAACTTTGGACAGAATCTGCTTAACATGCCTGATAGCATCCTCTTACATTTAAAAGAGGAGTTAAAGGTGAGAATGATACCATCAGATTCCATCTGCAACAGAGATCAAAGGAAGGGACAGGGACAGCGAATTCTGCTTAAAGACTCAGAGATTAAAAATACGGGAATTCTACTTAAAATACAGAGGATTCTGCTTAAAGACAGAAAACAAAGTTCAGAAGTAAGCTTCATACCTGCCCCATTTTGCAGACAAAGAGGAAGAATCAGCTTGTACAATTGACTTCGTTTGAGAGAGACCCACAATGTGGGGGTTTTTGTATGTGAGTTTTTTTGTGCTTGTAGCTGTTTGCGTTTTCAGAACCTCCATCTCTTCTGAAAAACAAAGAGCTACCTTTGTGCATCACCTCTGTAAAGAACTCATGGTTGAATGCTCAAGTTGCTCAGTACCCATCTTGGCTGATCAGGTTCCCCTCTCTTCCTCCCTGATAGTTTCATTTTCTCTCACCACAGAGGTAGCGTTCTGGCAGGAGCTGTACACAGTGTGACAGCCAAGCAATGGATGTCAGTGCGAACAAAAACTTACATATCTTTCAGGACATCCGAAGAGAGAGGTGATAGGGCTAGAGAGTTTAGTAAGTTCAGGTAAGTGTACTTTGGAGGGAGTAAAACACACTCAGATGACTGATATTTCCGCTTTTCTCTGCATCTCAGTATGGTCTCTTGGAGAAGGAGCTCCAGAAGAGTCAGAAAAACGAGATGACTCCCAAAGATCTACTTTATTTGTGGAAAAACCTCAGAGCGGTACAGTGAGTGTCGGTAAGTGCTTATAAACACAACCAAAAACCACTGCCAGAGAGACAGGGCTTGAGACAGGGCTTGGGAATGGTAGGTGCCATTCCTGTGACACTCAGCTTCTGCCCTCAGCTGCAAGTACTGCCACTGATTTTAGCTAGAGGTGAATGCCACTCTGAAGGGGAAAAGGATCGTACAGAGAGAAGAAAACCCCAATTGTTTAATTCAATACAAGCTCAAAATCTAATAGTTTACCTAGCACGATGGTAAGAGGCATAGTTTCTGGATAAGACAGTGGTTACTGTGACACTGTTGGCTGTACTCTTACTGATATATCAGGAAGATCTTTCCAAAGATCTGCAGCATCCCTTAGAGACTGACAGGTACCCTACAGCTCTGCATAAATCAGCAAGTAGCTTAATTGGAGCAGCTGCCCACTGTGACCATTCTGGGGCACTTGCTCTGGACTGGCTTTGGTTTAGTCCAGTGGTCTACATCCACGTTAGCGGTTGGAGCACAGGTGGTGAACTCCCAGAGCACATCTTTGGTTTTAATTTCACCCCAGAAGAATCCAGTTCAAGCACTGTGAGGACTTTCTGTGTTGTGAACCTCAATACAGTAAATGGGGGTAGTTAGGAGGTTCACTTCCAAACTGCACTCCTGAGCCATGCTGCCATGGTAAAGTAGCCACTCCTAGTAGTAAGGATGAGAAGTTCAGTGCAGGCTACTTAATATGCATGTTATTTCACTGGGTGCACAAAGGTGTGGGCAGATCTTGGGATTTTTTTTCATGCCTGTTTTTTTTGGTCACTTTCTGAGTAGAAAAGGGGATCTGAGAAGGATTTATTTAGAAAATAAATATAAGGAGTTGGTTGTATTCTCTTACATGAGATGAATGTTAGGATGGAAACTCAACAGGGGCTGTGCAGTGGCCTTTTGAAAACAGATATTTACTACTCCCAATTTCCTGTTTAGAGAAAACTCTTTACCTTCTCAGCTTAAAGAATTAATGAGAAGAAAGGCTTTCTTTTCCAGACTGGAGTTTATCTATATTACAGCTCCATGGTAGCCTATGGTTCAAAATAACCTGTGCTTCTTTTGAGCAAAGAAATTCAAATATTAGGAACAATTCACCCATGAGAAGATGGAGCTTTGCCTCAGATTTATCCTGCTTCTCAGTGTCTCAAACTCTATGTTGACATGCACAGAAAGCTTCCAGACCCAGAATCATTAATGTTTGTATCACTGCAGTACTTGCATAGTCTGTGTGAATCTTACTTTTGTGGTAGAGCATGTGGAGACTGAATGGAGCACGAGTGAAAGAAACTTGTACAGATGTAACTGACAAACCACATGTTCCTCAACAGCTGCATTATTCTTTCCTCTTTTTAAAAGGTGGGAATATTACATTTATAGCCAAAGTAGAAGCCAAAGATCTTCTCCGAAAGCCAAACGTTAAGTGGTTTAAAGGAAAATGGATGGACCTGGCCAGTAAAGCAGGGAAGCACCTCCAGCTGAAAGAGTCCTTTGAGCGTCACACGAAGGTGTGTCTCTGCTTTTCCTTCTTATGGGAGCGAAGCTCCAAAGAGAGCTGAAAGATCGGTTTAAGACAACAAGTAGAAGTTCAAGAGCAGTGGATTCTAACCCTGGCTTCCACACACAGATTTCAACGATGATCTCTGACCCTGCACAGAAAGAGACTTTTCTGCTCTGCCAGTGCAGGACAAGTAGTGATGGGGGAATAAAAGTTGCCATTTCTGGGTGCCAGATCCTTTTCAGAACCCATTATTTGAGTTATTCCTTGTTTCTGGTTTAAAACTGAAAGACTAATATTTTAACCTGTGCTTTGTGCAAAAGTATCTCCCACATATTAATGAACAATTATGTATGATTTTTAGATTCACACATTTGAGATGCATATCATCAAAGCTAAGGAAAATTATGCAGGGAACTATCGCTGTGAAGTTTCTTACAAGGACAAGTTTGATAGCTGCTCTTTTGACCTTGAAGTCACTGGTAAGGTTCCACTTGTGTCTGTAAAATTTTATAAAGATTATCTTTTTTTATTATTTTTTTTATTTGAAATGCCACTTCATTTTGTTCAGAACCTTTAAATGGAGGAATGCCTAAAGTGAACGTTTTTTATCATAGAGCTCAGAGAATTTTCTTAAATGTCTGTAATTTATTGTTTAAATGAGCATTGGGATAGATAGCATGTGAGACATTTATCCAAAAATTAGAAAAGCTGGCAGGTAAAGCTACTATTGAGTTCAAATCAGGCTCTGGCACACAAGACATTTGATATGTGCCTGACAGCCCAAGGGGTGTAGTACACACCTGTGTGTACTCAGAGGTGGGCAAGGCAGGGGCAGCCTGGCTGCAGCCATTCACTGGCTGATCAGCCAATCAGAACATTTAATCTGATTCAGGCTGGCACAAATGGGTAATTGCCACAAGAAGGATTCTTCCTTGAAATGAGAATAAATGTGAGTCTGTAGCTGTAGAAGAAACTCTCTTTCCTCTGATGCTGAGTGTACAGAGAAAGCACAAGATGCAAGCAGGAGAGAGAGAGCATAAAAATGGGAAGATGAAAAGGTCAGAGCCTGTGTGTAAGGTAGGAAGGGGAATGGTGAGAAACATCAGAGAAATGTCTCTTATGCAGAACTGCAGAAAGTAGTTTAGAAATACATTAATTACGCTTAGCTTAGCACTGAGCACCTTTGCCTTCGTCAGAACTTAGTATCTTAATGAGAACTCTGGTCACTTAGCAGGAAACTGAACAAATCTCATATTCCTAATTACACTGGTTACATAAATTATATGAATTTCAAATTGTGTTTTTAATTCTTGAATTACCATTATTTCATAGAATCTTCCCAAGCTGCTCCATCCATTGACATCAGATCTGCTTTCAAAAGAAGGTAACTTCAAACAGTGATGCCATGAAGTTCCTCAGTAATGGGTACTGGTAGCATACGCAGAACTTGCATCAGACAATTGTATCAAGTACTTTAAAATCTTGTTTTGTAAATACAGATTTAAAAAGTGGGATTTAGGGTAGTTGATAGTGGGTAGAATGAAATAGTAACAACACATAGTACATATGATATTAAATACTCTACTGTGAAATTACAGTGTCATTGCTTTAAGGAAAGAATGTATATTTAAGGCATTTAAATATATGTTTCTTTAGTAGTTTTAAAAACTGTACTTTCATTCACTAAAATATTCTACTGCATGTTTGTGAGAAAAAAATTTGTGAGAAAAAATTCACCTTGATTTCAAGAAGACAGGATCTGGCTTTATGTTATCTTACAATAAAGAGTAAAGGCCATCATTAATATATTACATCTATATATATAAAAGCTATAATATAATATCTTATGTTATGGAGAATGTAAGATAAAGCATTGTGTCTTAAATTTTATTACCTTTCTGATAAAATAACAACCAGTATAGATGTCATCTTTATATGATGCAATACATAAAGAAATATACAGATACATTCAGAATGAAAATGTTTTACAAACAGAAAAGGAATGCAGTTTGTTAATTTATAACTAAAGCAGTGATTCCAAAGTACCTCCTTTTATTTAGAGGGTTTAATTTAAAGAGAAAATGCAGAAGATATTACACCCAAGGTGCACTCCTTTCTTTAGCACGTTTAAAAAAACCTGCAATAACTACTCCACCCAAGCCGATGAAGATACCTGAGTATTTTCTGATTTTCTAAGTAATACCTTGCATACAAAATTTGGATGAAATATTGGCATAATTTCAGTTAAGATTTGCAGTATTTTGACCTTTTAACAAATAGGGGCATTTCTTTTGTTTATATTTGCTCTATGATCAGATAATCCTGCTTAAGGTCACTTTATAGAAAGAAATGCACATTCATAGAACTGTGATTCTATCTGTAAAAATGTACAATGTACTGTTTCTTTTTTATCACTGATTCCTCCCTTCATTTAGAGAAAGGTTAAATCTAAATATAATGCTGTAAAGTGTAATGCTCTACAGTCTATTTGGCACAGCTGTGCATTGTTAAAAGCACCACCAAGCAATGCAAATCTTTGTTTTCTATTCGTAGCAAAAGATCAGCACAAGCCCTTTGTTTTTATACACGTTCACTACAGAAATGAAAAACAAAGCTGGTTGTGTTGACTAGCTCACATTTGTTTGTGTTACTGAAATCTAACACAAACCTTGGCAAATTTATGTATTCAGTTACAAAAATTTGCCATCAGAGTATAATAAGAAACAATACAAACCTTTGTGTTATTTTTCACAAGTGTCTACGGAAACATAAGTAATGTGAAAAAGGATACAGGTTTGTGTTGATTTTATACAATTATTTGTGTGTCTGGACAGTGTTGAGTATATGAGATGTGTAGATCGTTTCCAATGTGTGTTTGTCTAAGTCTTCCTGTATTAAACAAAGATTTGATCTTTTTCTATTAATAACAGCGGTGAAGGACAAGAGGATGCAGGAGAACTTGACTTTAGTGGTCTCCTGAAACGTAGGTGAGAACCAAGTGATGCAGTGAGCAGGTGTGGATTGCAAACCATTAGGTTCGCACACAGAAAGAGTCAGGTGTAGCATTAATAACTTCTTAAGAATTTTCTGACCATTTTTTAATGTTTCTAACTATTTTTTTTCATATTATAATATGCAAATATTCAGTTAATTTTACCTTTAAGTGTGCAGACAAGAAACTTCAGATTTGAGTGCACTGGGGAAAAAAGTGAGCCACAACCTAAAGAGGCAAATAACATTTAATTCACTTGCTATTTCTTTTGAGTTTGCATGGAAGGCAGAGGGGGGGAAATTTCCTATATAGGGATGAGCAGTTCAGAAAATTGAGTCTGGTAAAAAAATAAAAACCTGCAAGGGTTAAATTTACCTCTTTGGGTACATCTTAATTTGATTTTATAAGTATCCTGATATTAAAAATCATATATCATGTTTTCAAGCCATAGGCATTGGTATTAATTCTTTGTAGCATTTAGTTTCAATATGTGCACACAAATGCTCAATCGTGTTTTATTCAACTTAAATGCTTTGAGGGAAAAAACTTGGGCACTTGTTTCTCTGGTTTGCTTGGAAAATCTGGTGTTGTGATAGTTATATCTTCAGCTATTTCAGATCTTAGACCCACTTTAGTGTTTTACCTGGTTAAGACAAAATAGTTCATAATTCTTAAAAATTTATCTCAGAAATTCTATATGTCATGGAAATCAATGGCAATCAACCACGGAGAACTGGAAAAGGAACTAAATCCTATATCTCGCCTACCACTTACCCTGAAAGAGGAAAACCCAATATGCAGTATTAATTACATCAGAAGTTCACAACAGGCTCATTGGCTTTGAGGGTGAGGATAGCATTTAAGCAACTAAAACAAACAGTAAAAGCCGAAGGTAAAAGCGCGTAGGGAAAGAATTACCTGAGCCAATTCCAATCCACCAGGTCTTTGGTTTTTTAATCTTCTCATCCCTAACTAGGATCTTCAGTTTGACTTTTTATATACTAATACAACTTACCATGCCAGTTCTCATGACTGCCTGTGGGGTATTTTATTAGCAACATGAAAGTTGCATGTAAGAAGTCTTGGTGTTTTTGTGGAAAGAGAAATGAGATTTAAGAGGCATTATCACTTCACTAACAAGTAACTCATGTGTTTTGTAAGATAAATACTGTATAGCCATATAAACACAGTATAGCTATTGTGTGGTTAATTGATAAAGCAAATGTTTAGTTTTTAAACACCATTATTTGACATTGGTCAAATTGGTTCATCACCTCCTTGTTTCAGGCACTGAAATGCAACCTCATATTTCTGAGCTTAATTGAATGAAATTGTTAATTAAGCTACATTGTGGATATTAATATCCATGTGTGTGGATATTAACATCCATTATTATGAAGACACATATGTTTTCATTTCAATTTTTTCAACAGGCAGTGTTGGAGGCGCATTCCTTCTCTTTTGTATGGTTGTATGACCAAGGAAAGATCTAGAACTTTTCACCTTTGGTGCATACTACTTGAAACTTTTTTTTTTTTTAAAAAAAAAAACCAACAAACAACTAGATGCATGGAATCAACACACTATTTTCTGATTTCATGCTGGTTGGTCGGCAGAAAAACCAATTTTCATCTCAGTAAGCCACTTGGTGACTGGTTATGCTTAATCAGTGCAAAGGATCAGTAATGGCACAACATTCCAAAAGGCACAAGATCTCAAAAACACTCAAACATTTGGGTAATTTAAAAAAAAAAAAAAAAAAAAAGTCTCAACAAAATGCACATTTTTAGGGTAAAGATCTGAAAGTGATCTTGTGATGAGGCCAGTCGGCTTAGAAAATACCAAGCACTGTTTGCCTCCTACCCTCAGCACAAACTACTGATGTCTAAGAACAAAGTTGGTTTGCTTTAAGTGTCAGAACTTGTTCTCCAGTAATACAATAGGAAAATGAGCCTGGAATTATCATTTCAAGCTGGTTGAAAATCAGGATTGTCTAACTGATCCTCATTCTCAACCACTGCCTGATTGAAAGGGATACATTATCTCAATTCCCACAGAGATCACCTCTCCTTAGCACAGGCATTGCTTGGCTTGTGGCCAGCCCTGGGAGAGGAGAATGCACCCCATGGGGTGTGTCAGCTTTTATATATGCTTGCAAGCTGATCTCAGCTTGCTACCATGCAGAAGGAATCTCACTGAAAAGCCAGTGCTCGCTGCACATAGTCACCCTTCAGAAAGCATGAGATAAAAGTGAGAGGAACAAAATATGAAATTATATACCTGAGATTGTGTAACAATAATTCTAAGATAACAATGAAAGTATTTCAAAGACTCCTCAGGGAGAAGCTTTCTTCCTTTTTAAAATAACTCTGACGTATTATGAAAATTAATAAGCCTCAAGGACTAAACAGCAAAGTGGTTTTCCATAGTTCCTCATCCAACATAGGGATTCTTGGGGATCCCTAGTGCTATTCCTGTATATGTCAAAGAAAATCCCCTCAATAGAGCTCAGCTCTAACAGTGTCTCACTGCAAAGCTCAGTCTTTTTTTATTTCTCAAAAGTTTATTTTCTCAATCTCTTCTCAAAATACTGATTTTATTAGATCAGCTAGATCAAATCAGAATGATACTGGTGATCACTGATCCTAGTGAATTTACAGGAAGAAAAATACAGATTTCTGCTACAGTGCCTGGATTGTTCTAGCAGTTCACTTTTTTGAGCTAGGCTGTAAATCTGAAAAATTATCATCACTGTTCTTTCATTTAATGGTTGCCATTGTGATAATAATCATACTTCTCTTTATTGGTTGTCTTAGCTGGAACTGCAGATAGTAAATACAGTATTGAAACTTCTGTAAAGGTGATACCTCACACAGGCCTCTGAAAATCTTTCCTGCTCTTAAGACTGAGATGCAGATCCATCCTTCAAGTCGAAGCTGGTGTGGAAATGTCCCATTCCTATCCATATGACAACTTTAAGTAATGCTGACAAGCACCGGTGTAACTATAAGCAGACACAGACTCCCCTGTATTTCAATATCCTCTCACTGATAACCCAAAACAGCAGCTACAGGGACTCGGGGTTGAAAGCGTTTTTACATAATTATGCCATATACAGATTACACTCAGCTCTCAGAGGTGCCATCATGAATTGTAACTGATTCCACTCAAGTTACAGCAGATAAAACTGATTAAAGTGGCATTAGCCTGTATGCTATTATAATACTACATTTTTCAAACTATATATATTTTTTTAAACAATGAAACAATATAAAAATCCTCATAACTGATGGTATCAGCAAAGGCCACATTAAAACTTATATCCAAATTCTCACTCAAAGAGGTGTAAAGACAAGGTGTAAACATCATTCTGAGCTGTTCCACTCGTTCTGAGAGAAATAAAAAAAATGAGATGGCAGCCTTCAAATTTTGGTCGAAACATTTCTAGCCTCACCATAGATTCAGCTCCACCTATTTTTAGGGTGTGATAACCACTAACTCTTCACCCATGATTTTATTTTGCTAATGTTAGGGAGGTTAAACAACAAGAGGAAGAACCTGAGATAGACGTGTGGGATCTCCTGAAGAATGCGAATCCCAGTGAATATGAGAAGATTGCCTTCCAGTACGGTATCACTGACCTGAGAGGAATGTTAAAGCGCCTGAAGCGGATGCGCAGGGAGGTGAAGAAGAGCGCAGGTATGGATATGGGAGAATATTCTTATGCTCATTAGTCAAACACGGCCATCTACCTTAAAAAGTCAGATATGCTTCATTTCCACACAAGGGAACGGGCACCATACAGCTCAAGCCTCATTACTGCAGGGAGCTAATCAGAAAGCTGCTTTGTTCCGCTGTGGATAGTGTAAGCACCCTGCCCCGTTCAGTGCTTATCAAAAGCGTCCCTCCCTCTCAGACAAACATTAGTTCCATCTGGAGCAATGTCCCTCAGTTGTGTGGAAAGGTGTTATCTGATCAAGCAGTATGGAAATTAGACCTTGTGCTATCATCAGTACCTTCTGCTCTAAATACAGGTCAATCCAAACATGTTTGCTCTTCGTAATTTCATTTTGCACTTAATCTACATTCCTTGGAAATCTCAGCTGTACTAAAAACCCTCCACTCTGCACTGGGTGGAGATATTCAGGCCTGTCTTTCCCCATCTACCCTACTGAATAGTATGAATGGTGTAATTACATACAGAAATACAAATATGTGTTTCTATGTATGTGTATATATATATGTGTATGTGTATAAAATATATGTATATGTCACATAATATGTCTACACATACATATAAATACAGCACACTATCCATTATAATATTGTGGCTTCTGCTTGTTCCTGGACAGCATTTCAGAACTGGGTGCAATATATACATTTGCTGTTTCACTGGATCCCTGGAGGAGTCCCTTTTTTGTGGGTGAAGTCCTCCACAAATCAGTTGCAATTCAGCTTCCTGATATACCCTCTTTCCTTATCCATTACCTCACATCATAACCTGTGTTATGCTACTGCACATTAATTTTTATTCATATTTTTCATTTCCTGGTACATTTGATTGAGGCCCCATTGAGGGAGGGAGGAATGAAGTCAGTGGGCTTTGGATGAGCCACTGGGGCAGTTTTTGTATCCAGCAAAGCTCTCTGTGGAGCTGGAGCCCAAGGAAACACCTCATTTTCCCCCAGGGGTCTAGAGCAGAGGGGAGGGTCTGGTCGGTCTGGAAGCTGAAGCAGGAATTGTGTGGCTGGGAGAAATAGCTGCTCCCTATCCAGGTGCATCACACAGAAATGCCTGAATGTTTTCCTGGGAAAAAGGCATCTCTCAGCATTTGCGACCAGTCTGTCCGGCCCCTCTCCCCCATTTCCCTTTTGAGTAGGATAGAGCTGCCAGCTAAAACAGGATTCTTTTTCAGTGGATAGGGTTTTCCCTATGGGAGAATCTCCAGATATTGGGGAAAATATCTATAGTAGTGACAAAATGAGAGCAGGTTATTTTTCCCTCATGTCACCTTCATTATAAATTGGAAACTTTTATACTGCAACAAGATAAATAAAAAAATCCTTTTTTAAATAATAACACTTGACTTCCATAACAGCTTTTGCCAAAGGTCTTGATCCTGCATATCAGGTGGACAAAGGAGGTAAAGTAAGATTCATGGTGGAGCTCGCAGACCCAACAGTGGAACTCAAGTGGTATAAAAATGGCCAAGAAATACGACCAAGTGCAAAGTAAGTGATTTTATCATAGGTAGGTAATAAAATGGGAACACGTGTACTTCCACGATAAGTGGCATAGACCTCTCTCTTTGCTCAGCTTGTACCAGTTTTATGCCTGAATTTCATTAGATGTGAAGAGTATGCAAATAATGCTATATTGTTCATGACCCAGAAAAGTCCACTGTAGGCTAATGTAATGTAGATTGACTCCTTTGTCTCAACAGATCCTCAACAAACCATGGTGCCATTTCCTACTTAGTAGTTTTCAAAAAATCAGGAAGCACTGCAAGTAAATAAATCACTTGTCCTCAGTCCTATGTCCAAAGCTGGACATAACCTTTCTGCAGTACTTGTGTGCTAAGAGGAGAGATGTTTGACATCACGTACTTACCCAACTTGCTCATAACCACCTGACAAAAGGGGTGTGAGGTTTGTCTTATATTCTGCTACCCAGTTAACTTTCACACAGAGAAGTCACCAGCGTTCTCTATCAGTCATGTGCAACAGATCTAGTGTACCCAAGGTTCTTCATCTGTATCAGCTCAGCTGGTTTACTCTCTGACCTTACCTAGAAGAAGTGGTCTTTCAGGTACAGACATTTGAGTACATGTAGAGCAATGGCTGGAAGTTGAGCCCAGTCCCTCCTGTGGGCACAACCAGCTCTTACAACCCAGTGCAGAAAACCCCATTTCACAGTCAGACGCAGCTTGGAATGATGATGTGCACAGCAATGTGATGCTCTTCAAACACTTCTCAGCAGCACAAAATCCTAGCAACTTTTTCCTCTGGCCCTGTGGGGAAAACAAAAAAAAAAAGTAAATAACAACAGCCCTCTTAAAGAGAAAAGGCAGATTTCCTTCATTATGTTGCTGCAGAAGTCAATGAAGGATTTTGATTAATCTTCATAGTTGGCAAAAAAATGGATAACAAAGAAAGAGGGTACTGTTTCTTTAGCCCCTTTATCTGCCATGAGCAGTTCAGAACTGTTTTGCAGGCAGCTCTGTGGATACCTCTCCAGCAGAAGGGCCTGAACTGAGTGTTCCAGTGCTTTTCTACCAGGCTGCTGAAGCAGCTGTCAGATGCTAATGAGCTTTGGTCATTACAAACCTGGAGCAGATCTAAACTAGTGACATAAAGGTGAAAGGCTCCATTACCAAAACCCCATATCCCATTACTGATATCTTGTGCCATCTGGCCTACCAACAATATTAACTTCTTAACTTTGGCTATTATTATACTTCACAAAAATGTTGGAATGAGTGATGGTGTCCTCTTACCAGTTATTTTCAGCTGTACTCATCTAGAGTTTCAGACTCCATTTTATTTGCCATCATTCCATGCCTGCTCTTTTTTTTTTTTTTTTTTTAATTTGTGGGTTTTTTCATATCACCCAAGCCTGGGATTTTGGAACAAGCCAGAAGGAGCTCATTGTCCCTCTGCACCACAGCTTTTTGCTAGAAGTCTATGACAGCACTGTTGAAACTTGGAAATTGCTTCTAAGGACAATTTTTCCAGTACTGTGCAAACCCCAGAATTTTTGCCTCTAATAATCCCTAAAGGACGTTCTACATAAAACGAAAGGGCTCCGGCAGTTTTGTTAACATATCTTTGCTGCATTCCCATTCAAACAGATATATTTTTGAGCACAAAGGTAACCAGCGAATTTTATTCATCAACAACTGTTCGATGACAGACGACGCTCGCTATTATGTAACCGCTGGTGATGAGAAATGCTCCACAGAACTCTTTGTGAGAGGTAACTATGTTGTAAATTGATGTGGCTTCTTTGGCTGCAACAGAAATTAACTCTCTTTGCTCCCACGGTGTTGATTACCCACATGTGCACAACAAAACAAACAGAAAAATTCAGTGAGAGAAAGAAAAATCATAAAGTATTTCAAAAATCCTTTTTGCAAATAATAGAGTCCATTTCCCCTATAAGCAGCATAGGATAACTGTTGTACGGTCTCTCACTATTAAATAAACCTGAGTTATGACATAAGGAATGGATTAAGCCAATAATGTCTCCGTGCTATTCCATCAGTCATTTTATTGTGCAAAATGGGCAATAGGACCTAAAGAAAACCCAGTTTTATGAGAAGGATTTGTGGGAGGCAAGAGGGGAATGTCAGCTTCTCATGTCAAGCTGCCTGGACTGTTAACAAAATGGGATGTAAGGCAGGTATTAATATGAACAAATATTATTTTTTTATTTAGCATATTTCCTACTAACATCTTAATGAGCAATCACTTTTCTGATTTAAGACAGAAAGCACTGCCTTGATACTCATATTAGAATTTTAAAGTAGTATCACCTTCTACAGCATGATTTAGGAAACCTCTTTCACTTAGTTTTCTCTCTCAGACTATAAACCTGTAACTTAATCTTTCCAAAGACCCTCCAATTTTGGTGACCAAAGGCCTGGAGGACACCAGTACTTACGTTGGTGAACGAGTAGAACTGAGCTGTGAAGTATCTGAGGATGATGCAAACGTGAAATGGTAAGACACACATAGTTTGTTCCCTTAAGAATAAAACACAGAAAATTTTAATTGTGGGCAAAAATGTGGGCAGCTTTTTCTATACCAGTAAACTTGAAAATTGTTAAGAAAATCTCAATAAAACATTATGCAAAAATGTAGCAACAGCAAAAATATCCTCATACAGTCATGGGTGCATTTCTTTACCCTTTTCTAGTGCCTCAGAATCTTGTGAAGTCTTTTCTGGGAGTTTCAGTCTATGGAAGTTTTATTTGTTCAGGACTTCTACTGGAAAATGAATCATTCTTTGTTTCTCAATAGGTTTAGGAATGGCGTAGAACTTACCAATGATCCCAAATCTCGGTACCGAATCAAGGTTGAGGGTAAAAAACACACTTTGGTCATAGAGGAAGCTGCAAAAAATGACACTGCAACTTACTCAGTTATGACAACCGGAGGGCAATCAGAAGCCAAGCTTGCGGTTGACTGTGAGTATCATCCATCTTGCTCTTGAATTCATATGTAACAGTTTGCTGGCATACAGAAATAAATAATTTGCTTGCCTTTCCCTTGGGCTTTAAAGAGAGACTTAACCTCCATACCAATTTCTTCGCTGCATATCTCCAGAACAGTGACTTTCCTTTGGACACTGTTTGCAGTAGGAGGCAGTGAAGTAGTTCTGCTTGATAACTTCCTATCACTCCATTAAGGTGGAAAACAAAGCAATTCATCCAAAGATACAATAGGTCAACAAAGTGAAATTTTCAAGGAAAGCATCTGCTTTTCCTTAATCCTTTCAGGTTTTTGCAGGAAAGCCAAACCTAGGCTCTGTGGCTCCCTCAGCTTTGTGCAACCTCTTTAGAATACACGTGTTTTTTAATAAAATGTCTCCATCCATCCTCTAAAGTTATCGTGCACTATGCATAAATGTACACTTTTTTTTTTGATACTCATGCTGCTTTTGACTATTTTATACAAATTGGCATCCTAACCAATTTGTGCTATTTTATTATCAAGTTGGAAATTATCCTCCATGGCTGCTGAGATCCAACAGCTTTCCTTCCTTCTTCCAAGGAATTTCCCACTGTTTTTCTATAAAACACTGCCTTTCCCATCACTCCTTGTTTTCTATGCCAGATTATAGTCAGGGATATTTATTGCACACTGATTGTACTGTGTGTTCAGCCTGGACTCTGCTTTGCAGCATCTAATCTTCCAGAAAGTGGAAGTGTTCCAGGGTACCAGTTCTCAAACTTGAGTTTTACAAAAGCCAGTAATATCTGTGGGCATTCTTAGGGTGAGTTAAGGCACTTCAGCAAACATGAGAACAAGCAGGGTATGAAATTAAGCTTACTGGCCCATCAGCCTTTGCCACAGGCTTGATTGCAGTTGGATCATAGGAAAGGTGGGTTGTAATCCCTTCTAGTGCACAGATCTGGGGACCCAGCTCATTCACTGCTTGAAAGTTTCTTACTGGACTCTGGGGCATAGAAACACTCTACCTCCAGCACCCAAACATCAGAGAGGACACAGCATGTAAAATATGCTCCTGTCCTTAGTTCTTCTACTGGCAACATCCACAGAGTCTCCCCAGTCAGGGTATTTTGGGTTATCCTTTCTAAGGCATCAGACTACATGAAGAGAGTTAATTTGTGGTGTTTACATGTACGTATTACTGGTATTTCAACTTGAGAACTTTATTAGCGGAGGCATTTTTCTGTTTTGAAGCCTGTTGTGATGTGTCACATCAGCTCTGTGGCAGAATCAGGAGCTACTCTTTGTTATCACCATTAATATCTCTGCCTCTGTTTTCCGAAGTGAGACCACTGAAGATATCACTTGCACTAGAAGACCAGACTGTGAGGCTTGGACAGGAAATTCACCTGAAGTGTGAGATATCTGAGAATGTGGAAGGGAAATGGTACAAAAATGGACAGCTGATTGAAGCTAGTGACCGTGTAAAGCTTTATCACAAAGGAAGGTAAGCCTGTTGTGTATTGATTTGGCTTGTGATGGAGTGACACAGTAGAGATGTGCCAATATGTGGGTTACTTCACTGAAAATTATTTGTTAATCAAGCTAACCCCTGTCCCTCAAAACATTTATTTTTATCATCTTAAAAGCCATGTCTCCTTGCTTCTTTTAATTCTGGCTGTGGAGGAAAATAATCAAGTCCTTGATTCATCTAAATTCAAGCTGTTAATTTTTCCTGACCTTGCTATTGCTGTTAGCATAGAATATTAAGTAGTAAATTAAAATAACTGTTAGACACTATTAAGAATACTTATCTTTTAAATGCCTCTTTTTCTCATAGCTCCTTGGACCATGTAACTGCCCATTCAAAGTTTATGGAAATGTCAAGTTATTTTGCTTTTATAAGCTGTCCTTTTTCATGTGAATTAAGAAATTTTTCATGTGGAATTAAGAAACCACAAACAACAAACAAACCTCAAAAACCCCAAAGCAGGTCCTACCTTTAACTACACACCCTTCACCATTCATACAACTGGGAACTGCTTTTGTGAAGGCACTCCTGAAACAGCTTTGAAACGTTTGCATTGACTCCCTAACACTCCCTTAGTAGTAAGGGACAAGTTACACAGTATTTAATCACTAAAATGCCACTAAGTGACCAAAAAAGGATTTTTAGTCAGTAATTTTGCACACTTGCACAGATCACCTAAACTTTTCAGAGATTCTTTTTCCTTACGGCTTCAAGCAGCCTCAGAAATAATTTACATTGATTTATTTTTCAATTGTTTTTACAGAATCCACAGATTTGTTATACCAGCTTCTGCTGTTGATGATGAGGGTGAATACATGTTTGTACCGGATGCCTACAATATTAATATTCCATGCAAAGTACATATTGTGGGTAAGTATATTGCACAACAACTTACATATAACCTATCTTTCTCTGAGCTTTGGAAGTTAAAAGCAGCATGAAATATCCCTGATTACAACAAGTTAGTATCCTCTGAGCAGGCATCTACTAGAGAAAACAGACCTGCTGCTTTGGCAAAGTGCAAGTGAGCTGATTGGAGAGTTCTTTGCCTGTCCTCAGGCCCTGCTCCCAGTTTACGCACTGGGGGGAGCTGAAGGCTTCTTGATGTTGAATTACTAAACTTAAAGCACTAGGAGAAGTTTTTGTAAAATACCTGTTGCTATCCACTTCTCAAATATATTGTGTTGTCTTTGAAGAACTGGCTTACTAACATCGCAAAATGTGATTTAGTTTGGTAAAAGATTAGGAGAATAAGCACATATTTACCTATTCACTAAATACATTAAATGCTATCTGAAGGAAAAAAAGTTTCCAGCCAGCTTTCATTCACTCAGTAGAACAGAAGGCTTGCTAATGATCCCAGTCCTTAAAACAAAATAAAACAAGGCATTGACTCTTCCCACAAAAATACTTCACCAGCTTCTAACTGCAACCAGCCACTTGGAAGTCAAAAGGAGAGTGATATAAATGACCAAAGTTTTAGAAAACATGTTCTTTAATTGAAACTGAAAGGAGTGGGATTTCTGTGTTAGAAAAAGTATAGGTAAGATTTAGGGAGAATGAAAAGGGAAGTAGTACTAGAGGGGAATGCCCACTGCTATATTTGGAATATGTTAAAAAAAAATTGTAAGAGGATATGCATCAGTTTTTCTCCGTACACATGGGGTACAGTAAGAGTGATAATTTCATTTTCAGAAAAGGATTTGGATTAAGAAAATTTTAGAATTGTAAGAACAGTGAAGTCTCAAGCATGGTAAAAGTGTGGTAAAAATTCTGCAATGGAAATTCTCAAAAGCCACTTAGAGAAAATCTTTCTCAGAATTTACCTGAATATACACAATTCTACTTCAGGAAAATTTTTTTTCCTATATGGTCTTCCAAAATCTCTATAGTGACATGATTTCTTTTTCATCAGGTAACTGTTTTCTTAAATAGAATTTCTTCACAAAGTTTTTTCCAAACATAAAATCAGTTGCCTGGGAAAAAAAAAAAAAAAGGAAAATGCAAAACATAGAGCATGTTTCTTTATGTTGCAGACCTGTGTCAGGTCACTGAACCCTGAGAGCAGCAGCTGAATGACAGATTTGGACAATCTCTCCTTTTTCAGATCCTCCTAAACTTCATCTGGATGGTCTTGGGGAAAATAACACTGTTACAGTAGTGGCAGGAAGCAAACTACGACTTGAGATCCCTATCACTGGTGAACCAACTCCAAAAGTCGTGTGGAGTAGAGGTGACAAGGTACATTGTCATCATACACATTTCTTTAGCTTAATGAGGAGTCCTTTTTTTCCAAAAATAACCTTTAGCCTCGTGAATACATTGATTTTATCAGCAGAAAATAAGGGGAAGATGCCCTTTATTGAAAAAATCTCCTCGCTCAAGCTATTTTACAGCTCCTCACTATAAAATAGATAAATATTTTTTATTATTTTTTCAGTCTGTTTAAGACAAGGCTGAAATTACTGAATGAAAAAATATGGGTTTTCTATAAATAAATAGTAAAGGGGAGGGATATATGAGATGCAGAAAAAAACTAGAGAAAATCTACCAAATGGCTACTTCTTCTAGATATACTGCCCAGAATGGCTGTCAGGTTTTGACAGGAAGCCATTATATGTTCTGGTTCTGGAAAATGAATGACAAATTCTAATGGAGTGTCAAGTCTCAAATAAAACAATAGATTTGGCAATTGGCATCTTGCATTCAGTGTCTTAAAGCAAAAGTTTTGCACAGATCAATCCCTGGCTGTGTAAATACAAAAAAGGGCACTTTTCACATAGAAATTTTCATTGTTATATGTGGAAGCTGGAACATGTTACTGCTACTGTGTTCAACAGACCTGTCTGGTCAAATCTGTGACTACTATTTTTCAAATATTAATTTGAAAATTAATTGTGGTGTCCAAACAGGGAATTATTCTAAGAGAGCTCCTACTCCAAAATATGTGACAGCATTTGAAATCTTTGAGGACAAACTACTGGCCATTACAATCACTCTGACCTTTAAAGTGAATGAATTAAATTTTTATTTGACTTTTGGAAGAATCCACTATTCTTTTTCCATCAAATTAGTGTCAGGTGGTGTTAAAAAAAGTGTGTTCTTGCTCATAGGACAAGTAAACCTAGTGCCTCATCCATTATGGTGCAATGGCTGAACTGAGTACTAAACAGTTACCATGTCATGGTTATTTTTACTTATTTAGTTATTTTGTCATTTTTGTCACCATTAGGTCACTAAAATTCTGAGTTTTACTGTGGTTTTTCTTACAGTTGCCTTAAGAATTTTGCTGAAGTATACCATACGACTTTTAAATTTTGTTCTTTGAGTACTTTATTTTCAAATACAGAAAATATGACTTTTCCCTCTGCTTACCTTGATTCCTAGGGGATCACGGACAGTGGAAGAATACGGGCAGAAACATATCCAGACAGCAGCTGCCTGGTCATTGATACAGCTGAGAGGGAAGATTCAGGTCCTTTCAGAATAACTTTAAAGAATGAGGCTGGAGAGGACACAGCTCTAATCAACATCAAAGTGGTTGGTAAGTCATGTGGAACTGTGCACATGAGCCACGTCTTTTATCACAGCCATTGTCAATAAATGCTCCTTGAAGACCCACACTTTCATGCACTCCAACAGGAGACAAATTCTCCTTCCCCTATCTGAAGGGTCTTTTCTGTAGGTGCTGTCCTCCCTAACTACCAAACTGTTACAGATTCTCAGAAAACTTCCACCTACCTCTTTGTCTTCACTGTCAGGTGAGGAATTGAGATGCAAGGGTTCTAAGGCTCCGTGTTACCGAAGGACACGGGAGCTTGGCATGGGATCTAAGTAGGAGTTAATTATCACTCTGCTGTCACCTCACACTGCAGTGACCAAGCTTCTGTAGTTCCCTCAGGCTGCCCTTATCACTCACTGCTCTCCATTCTCCCTGTGGCTGTGGGCTCTGTCTTACTACATGTCCTCAAGTGCCTCTCAAGTGTCTTGACTGTGCTGAAGAACTTGGCACTTACCCATTCCCAACCACCAGCCAGGATCCACAAACTTGCTTTTTCTCTCAGGCTCTCTTCATTAGGAATTCCTGTTGCACATCAAAAACTATTCATATCTGTTTCTTATATTGTATTTTTAATTCAACCAATGCAATAAGAAGATTTTTTTAAAATAATATTTACTTTGTTTACAACAGATGTCCCTGATCCTCCTCAGGCACCAAATGTGACTGAGGTGGGTGAAGACTGGTGTATTATGACCTGGGAACCTCCAGCAAATGATGGTGGATCACCCATTTTGGGTACTTTTGTTTTTTGTGGGGTTTTTTTTGGTTTTGTTTAGTTTTGTTTTGTAGTGACGTTCTAATAAAGATAAAAGAAACAAATGCTAAATAATGGATGCAATAGGATCAGAGCTTAGCTCAGGCCCTGGAGGGTTGTACTGGGAATAACCAGTTGCGAGAATGTTCTACCTACTCTTTGACTTTATCAGAAATTTTTTTTCCTAATGCGCTGAGTTTTGTCATTTTGTATGTTGCCACACTATCAAGTTCCCTACTTGAAAGACAACCTCTTATAAAATAAAACTTAGAGCTTTTATTAGCTTGTTTGAATGTTAGAAGGAATTTTAGAAGTAATTTACTGAGTAAATTGGAGTATCTTCTAATATACTGTACCAAGAGGAAAGGTCCAGAGGCCCAGAGATGAGTAGGTTCAGGCCCTTTTCACTCTGAACTAAACAGAGCAGTGTTGTAAGTGAAGTCCAAAAAATGCTCATATGTGGCCGTGAAAGCAAAACTGGGGAAAATTTAGCAATAATCCCTAAACCACTTTGAGACTAGAAGGGGATATGGAGGTGTTCCCAGAAAAAATGCCATTGGGAAGTCAAGAACCAGACCCTTCACTATTGACCCTTATGCCATCACTTACTATAATAAAATTTTGTTTGTTCAATAGGATATTTCATTGAGAGGAAAAAGAAACAAAGCTCCAGGTGGATGAGGCTGAATTTTGAACTGTGTAAAGAAACAACTTTTGAGCCAAAGAAGATGATTGAAGGTGTTGCTTACGAGGTCCGTGTATTTGCTGTTAATGCAATAGGCATGTCCAAACCAAGCATGCCTTCAAAGTCCTTTGTTCCTTTAGGTAAGTAATCAAGAGCACAGAGACAGGCACGCATTTAGAATATAGTTATTAATACATCATTATAGTCCTCTAATTATATAACTGTAGTTCTTATGGCACTTGTGTTGCTCAGGACCTGTCTTTATGAGGTGCTTCATAAAGTACATGTCTAACCCTGGAACAACAGTCTTTTATAAACAAGAGACAAGGATGCATAGACAGAAGAATGGTGCACTAAAATAAACCAGTGACATACCATAGGTGAGCCTGATATGGTCAGTACTGCAGTCAATGTGTTTTAAGAACCAGAACTGATAGTTCAATATTTTTTATGTATCATAGGCACATCCTGAATCAATAGAGTCAAACTATTGCCAGTCAAACTGGCAATTTAGAGAATAGGTAAGGACGATGAATCACAGGGAATCACTGGCTTTTGGCCAAAAATGGTCAAGGAGAATGAGAAGTCTAAAGATCACTATTTGCAGGCTACACTGTATGAAAATGAGGCTTTCTTTCACATCTTTACTATTTAGGCTTTGCTACACAGTAGCTTGCCATTTTAAAATATACAGGTAGTCACACATAATTCATACATTTACATTTTTGAAAAATCACAGGTCATAAAGGTAGAAACCTACGGGAAAAATATTTGCCCAATTTCACAACTAATCGCAGGATAAGATACAATTTAATAGACCCTAATTTTACTCTATGCCTCATGGATCCCCATTAGCTTAAGCATGAACTTTTTTTCCAGAATAGGATCACATATTTTTAATATCCTTTTGCAGACAATCCAGATTTATATTATTTGAAATGTCATAATACTGCTTTTTATTAATGTAACAGCTAGAAGGCCTTGCCATTCACTAGTGACAGACTAATTCGGTGGCCTCTTCATGTAAAGAAACAGATTTTCAAACTATTGTGACAACCACAAGCCCCTGTAAAAGAATGGTGTCTTTTTCTGTAGGCCAGCAAAAGTTCTCACCTTGCTCAGCAGCACCTCCAGAATGTAGAAGAGAGAGAAGAAGGAGGCTGTTACTGCTACAGCATGCTCCCTTTTTGACAGAAAATACCTGCTATAGTACAATACACTGCTCCAAACTTCTCTGCTCTACCCTTCACAGTTCTTTGCTCTTCACTCTCCTTAGCAGGAAGAATTTATCTCTGGGTCAGGCTGTGAGCCGATATGGGATGAGGTAGCTGCTTCTCCTCACGTGGTCCTAGTTGAGAGACGTGCCAGGGATGATTTGAAATCATCCTGGTAGGCAGAGTTTAGCCTGTCACCTAGGATGCTAAATTAGAAGAATATAGACCATAAATGTAAATCTTTAATTGTAACACAGTTTTCTGCCCTCTCCCTGCTGCCTGCTTGCTTCAGCTGTCACCAGCCCACCGACTCTCCTGGCAGTGGATGGAGTGACTGATACCTCGGTGACAATGAAGTGGAGGCCGCCAGACCAGATTGGAGCGGCCGGGTTAGACGGCTACGTTGTAGAGTACTGCTTTGAAGGAAGTAAGTGAGAACGCCTGGGGTATGTCACTCATGGTGAAAGTAGGTGAGACTTTCTCCGTTTTTTTTTCTCTACAGGCATTAGGTGCTCTCACAGTAAGGCAGAGAACAATCAGTCAGAAACTCTCAAGCAGGCAGGGTTTTGTTCAGGCTTCCTTTGGTTTGTGTTCCAGATCCCACCCACTGATTGTAGTTCAGCATATCTTGTATTTGATCTGAAATCCAAATCAAAAGCCACATAATCTGTTGCAGTGTACCAAGTACGGTGTTAATAGCTACCCTCTTTCAGAAACTAAGTGACAGTCAAGGCAGTGAGAGTGGATGGATGCATGAATGTATACGGAATAATGAGTGTGGTCCAAAATATGTTCAGGTGGGGTTAGGGTCAGGAAATCCTCAGTGTGGTAATCCCTATGTTGACATATCACTAATTGCCTACTTAAAGCACAAGTTCCCAACACTAAGGACAGACAGCCTCTCCTATAGTTTCCTGTAGAAGTTATCTAGGCATGCAAAGTTCATGTTTGAATATTTAATTTCTCCAGCATTTCAGTGCAGTCATATATGGGATCTTCAACTATATTTGTCTAAGACAAAAATCGATAAAGGAGAAAGATAAAGATGTAAGAGACAATAAATATTTGAGAGTAGGGAAACACATTTTACAATATATTGTAAGTATTGTCTTTGGTGATCAAGCAGCAGAGACTTAGTATTTTCTAGCAGACTTTTTTTCTGAACTGGCACCAAATGAAGTCTATTCTCAAAAAGTAAAATCCACCAGCACGTGGGTAAGTATAAAATAGCCTGGAGTGGTATGTGCCTCTGTGGGCCAACACCATCGACTGCAGCAATGTTGTGGATGTGGATGAATGGGTCACACTAGCTGCTGCTCTTAACTGTGCTGAAAATCAAGTTATAGGCTGAACATCTTTTTTCACAAAGGTATTTGTTTCAAGGAAAGCTTCTCACGAATGCAGTCCATAGCCCAGAGACAAGAGGTAGAGGACACTGTCATTCACACTGTCACATGTTTCAGATTCAGACAACCCAGGAAAACAGTAGTTCATAAAAGTGATCAGATGCCACAGGATAAGAGTACACTCAGCTCTCTCTCAGGCGAGTGGGAGAGGGTGTGAAGAAGAACCGCTGGCTTTTCTCAGGAGCACTCAGCATCTTATAGTATTTAGCTGAATAGGAGCAGAAACAGACTGCAAGAAGCTCAGAAACCTCAAGAAGAGAACCTGAAGGCAAACACAGCTGGAATGGTAGGAAAGGTTTTCCTTGTGTATCGGGAGGGAGTTACGGGAATGTCTCAGAACGAGTAAGCATGCAGTCTTCCATTACGAAGCCCCTATTATTATTCCTATATTATTTCCATTCACAGGCCAGATGTAGGGGAGTATAAAGGGAATTGTCAATGTGAGGACTTCAGTGTATACTTTATATTCTGCTCTGTTTAGCACTGGTAGAATGGCAGGGAAAAGTTACATGTGCTTGTAATATGCTACTTTCATAAATCCCTTGACATTACAGTATGTGATATCAAAATAAGGTGACCAGAGAGAATGAAAAATATAAATACATTAAGTCAAACTATGGCTTTCAGAGGAATCTTCCTAATCTATCTTTAAAGGACTGTTAGACAGAAGATCATTTTATACCTGTTGAATGGAACAAATTATTTTACTTTTTTTTTTTCAGATAGGCTTAAAACATATGAAGATACAACAAAATGGCAGTCATCTGCCATTTTATTGTAACCCACCTCAGTTAAAATACAATGGGTACAATGTATTTTACATAGTTTTCTGAGTGTTTCTGTATATCTATATATGCCTCCTATATATGCATATACATCTATATATACACAATTGATATTATGTATATATGTTCTAAAAATGCTTAGGAAGAATAAGTAGAAAATACCAATTTTAAAAGTCATGTTATTGGATTATAAATTTTTCTCTATATATAAAGTCTTTTTTTCTTTTCTTGCAATATCTCAGTGCCTCTTTTTCTTGGTCTTTTCAGTGCCTGTTCTGCCTCAAACTAATTTCTTCTGTAATGTTTAATAACTCTTTTTGATTTCAAGGTACTTTTTATGACTGTCTACATTTATTCTAATGTTCTGTTCTCTTAGCTATCTGTTTGTAAACTCATTTGTCTTTACATTCTCCATTCTTTCGTTGTTGTCTCTGAACTACTTTTAAAGAGGGCTTCTTTGAGTCTTACTTAGCATAGCAATCATTAGGAAAAATCACAAGCTGAAAATTGAAAGACAAAAATGATATAACTATAATTCAAAAGAATAATAGTTCTTATTGAGCATTGGTTTGGCTTTGCAAAAATTGGTATTTCCCTTTAGTCTAAACTCGTGGTAGACTTTTGGACTTCCTTACTAGTTTTGACAGCTCTCTGTGTTTATTACTGAACTAGAGTCTCATCATGAGTATCTGGATCCAGCATTGCACAGGTGTGACTAAGATGAATATAGA
Source organism: Lophotriccus pileatus (assembly GCA_035583135.1). Classification (NCBI taxonomy): domain Eukaryota; kingdom Metazoa; phylum Chordata; class Aves; order Passeriformes; family Tyrannidae; genus Lophotriccus; species Lophotriccus pileatus. The sequence continues at coordinate 62,348,237 of JAWWES010000041.1, forward strand.
ACTCCCCAGGTCTAGTTTTCAACGTTCTACTTGAACCTTTTGCTGTGTAGTAAACCAAATCTTGTTGATACTGGAGAAGTCAGTTATTAGTAAAGTATACTGATGACTGGTTCTCGTAGGACATTTCAAGGGTAGCCTGAAGAGCTTGGCTCTAGTGTTCCCTAGGACACTATGTTTATCTGCTTTTAATGGGCTATTGTAACTGCAGATGATCTGTTTTCATAGCTAGTAAATAAGCACTTCAGAGGGTGTCTCTTGGCTGAGAACTTTGCCAGTGTACTCATCCAGGACCATGCACAGATATAGTATTTTTATTATCCTGAAAATAGCCAACTCCAGGATTACAGGAAATCCAGGGCAGTGATAGCTTTTTCCAGGAAATAAAGCCTTAGGGTCTTACATCACATCTGTCATCATCCATGGGTTTGGTCTTCTTTAATCTTCTATGTTGCCTTTAGCTAAATGTGTTCTCTTCCTCTGTCTTCTCAAGTCTTTTTCCAAGACTTCTTTTTTTTCTGTCTCTCTTACTCAGAATTTATCTCTGAATTTCTTATCTCTTCTATGATCTGTTTTCTTCTCCCTCTACACTTTCTCCTATCATCACTTTGTTTCATTTCTCTCTTCCAAATGTTCCTTTTGTCTCTACATTTTCATATTTCTAGGGCTATGCTCAGGCCCAAAGAAAAACATACAAACTTATCTCTTCCTCTTCCTTTATCCTTTAACTTTCCTGTGGGCATCACATATAACTATTCTGTGATCTAGATGCCCTCTTCCCATCTCTCTTCTCCCTGCAGTCTCCCTAAATATGGGTCCTCTAAATCTTTAAAGCCCAGCATCTATCTTTGCATACTTACTAACAGGAATTGCTAACCACTGACAAAATGCTCCATCTATGTGAAAGTGGGTGTCTCTGATTAATTTTAAAGATGGATTCTCTCAAGGTATATCGACAGATCTGTCTGAGGAATTGCTGGAGCCACCTTTTAACCTGGAAGGTACAGTATTCAACAAAGGATATAAATCTTCTTTAACAAAAGAAAAACTCTCTTCATAAAAGTAAAGATAAATTCCTGAGAGTAAATTTTTAGGGGCAACAGTCTGCAGAATTTTCTGTAGTACATGTATAAGGGGAGGGGGAGGTTCTTGGGAAACAGGCATCAATTGCAATCCTTTTCTGCAAGAAGCTGAAGGAAGCAGCTTGAAGGAGAACTTTATTCCTAAAAGTAAGACACACGGTTATGAAAAAATATTGTAGTATTATACTCTGAATCTGCAGGGCTCTAGTTTATAATAGTTCTCTTGTCTTCCGTGCTCATTTTATAATGCTATCTTTATACGATGTGGAGAGTATTGATCCTGACTTTGTAGTTTATAAATCTGGCTCCAGTGTCCAGGTGCCAGCAGTGTTAGAGCAGCCTGTGTTGGGAGGACAGGGTGGATAAGAAAGTGTCATTTGTAATTGAAGCTATTCTGAAAGACTGCACTGTTAGGATCACTCCATGAATTACGTGCAACTGCCTAGGGGTAGGATAAAAAATCCAAGAATGCTGTAATTATGTGAATAATTCTGACACAGCCTTCCTTTTTTAAAGGCACAAGGAGAGATGGCATTTCATTGCAATATGTAAATATTCTGTGTTTCTCTTATTTCTCAGTTCTACTTTCAAGGCTACTCAGTACTGGTTGATTAATTGCAAACCCCATTTCTCTCCAAGGAAGCTGTTAAAGAAATGATGAGTGCTTTTGGAAATATACTCTTTGTCCCCCTTGCTTTCTACCAGTTGAATTAAAAAACTAACCAGTTTTCTTTCTGCCACAATTAAATTAAAGACATATTCTAATAACATTTGTATCATTATATATAAATATATAATCATCGGGAACCCCTTGAGGTTTGAAACATCATTTCTATGTATGAAAGTAAATTTATATTGTGTTACAGCAAAATTAGAAAAACAAAATAAAATTATTCATTAGAATCTAATGTATCTATCACTGTTTTGTAATTTCCCCCATCCATGCAGTGGGTGTATTTATAATTCCCTGTTCTTTCAATTTGTCCTCCTCCCTCCATTTCCCTAAACTAGCCGATGAATGGATCGTGGCAAACCCGGAGCTAACAGACAAACTGAAGTTTACTATCAATGGCCTGCCCACTGGCTCGAAAATCCTTGTGAGAGTAAAAGCTGTGAATGCTGCTGGTGAAAGTGAGCCCAAGTACCACCCACAGCCTATTTTAGTCAAGGAAGTGATAGGTAAGATCCTCCTGCCTACACATAACCCACAAAACCACTCTGTTTCCATACTGAGACCTGTTTCTTTAAGGCTAATACTTATTTGTTGTTGGAAAGTGGTGATAACAGCCTTACAAAGCCATTGTGTGATGGTTAGGAATCATGAAACCACCTTTAGAAAATTTCACAATTATTTTTATTTCTTTCATTTCTGAACCTTTATTTCTCAGTTTTTCAGGGCTTTTTTTTCCTGCAGAACTTGAACTTGATGGTGCCTTTTTTTAAGTTGCACTAAGTTTCTGACCTATTCCTACCACCATAGCATTTGGTGTTATAAAAACTGATGGTGTACTAAATGTAACACTGTGGGACCAAGACATTTAAAATACCTCACACATTAGTCATTTCTGGGAATTGTAGACCACAGTGTCCTTTTTATACTGATGTCCACCAATGCTGCTTCAGTTAGAAGAGAAGATAAATGTAAAGCACAAGCTTTTTTTTTTTCCAGAACCTCCTAAGATTCGTCTACCAAGACACTTAAAACAAACTTATACTCGAAGAGTTGGAGAAACTGTGAATCTTGTTATTCCTTTCCAGGTATGAGTTAAAAAAATTATCCTTTATTTGTTTGGTTGTTTGTTTTTTGTTTTTGTTTTTTTTTTTTGTTTGTTT
>JAWWES010000041.1:62351158-62410724 GCA_035583135.1 Lophotriccus pileatus
GGGGGGGGGGCTTGGGTTTTTGTTTGTCTGTCTGTTTGTTTTTATACTGATATTTTTTAACCTACTTCTCCATAACTTAAGCAGTGTGGAAGCACACTGAAGCACAGAGGTGTTTGAAAGCTTTTGCCTTGACATCTCAAAGAAATTATGTTCAGCTAAGTAATGAATTGGGTAGCTAGCTCAGACAGACTGATTGGTCATCTGTCATCCAAAGCCCACTTACAAATCCTTACAGTAGTTGTTACATGTGAGGCAATTGCTAGCACAATGCAAAGTGCTTACACTGTTAGATATAGTTATCACAGGTGGAAGAGTAGCATTTAATAATTTTCTTGAGAGAGGAAAAGTGAGGGGAGGAGTGGGCAGACTTCTACTTTTCAATCCTTCTAATCACAAATGTGACTATTTCTAAATATATAGCGTGTTTTCCCACAGTGTCTTGTTAACCTTCATTCCCACACCTTTTACAACAGTGACTGCCTCTCAACTTGCAGAGCCCTTCTTCTGGATACAAGAATTAAGGAAGAATTAATTTCTATTTCATGTTTGCACACTTAAAGATACTGGGGGGCATAACTCAGTATTTATAAGGCTGTTTAAAGCCTCATAAAAGCTTGATCAGCAACACACTGCAAGCTACACTTCTGCTGAGAAATTAAAGGAACATTAAAATCTATGGTTAATTAAAGAAATTAAAGTCCGTGGTTGTTCTCTAAAATAAGGCATTCAAAGCAGTGTGAGAATTACCCTTTTCAGACAGCATCTACAGACTGCCTCTGGAAGGCAAATCCCACGGTAAAGCAGGTGGAATTCACTCTAAATTAAGTACCCAAATTGGATACTTAGACATAAAAAAATGGCAAACAAAAGATGTCAATCCAGCCTACCTAACAGCTATTTCAGCTTCCTTTGCAATGAAAGAAGAGAGTTTAGGTTCCCTAGAGGCTTAGTCTACTATTTCCCTCTTTCACTGGCAGTGTAGAGAATTTAAGCACTTCCAGAGGGTGAAATACTTTATTCTGTATTTTCTGGGAGTTATTTTTTCTCCTTTTTATTTTAGAAAACTGAAAGTTACTTATCAAATTTAGCCAGAAAGATAATTGCTCAATATAGCCAGAATGTGCAAATATTTTCAATGTCCTGGGGGGAAAAAAAGGAAAGAAAGCTGTATTTCAGATTAATTGGTATGATTGTCTCTTTAAATGCTGTATATTTTAAAAAAGAATTTTTTTTTTCAAGATAGCTTTAATTTTCTATTTGGGAAAAATGGGAAATAAACCTGTTTTCCTTTCTTCCCCTTTCTCTCCAAAAGCCATATAAAATCTTTTTCCTGGCTTCTTTCAGGGAAGACCAAGGGCAAAAGTATCATGGCAGAAAAACGGTTCTCCAATCGACAAGAATGAAATCAACATCCGCAACACTGAAAACGACACCATCATCTTCATCCGAAAAGCAGAGAGGGGGCACTCTGGGGAATATGATATGACAGTGGAAGTAGAGAACCTGGTGGACAAAGCTACGATAGATATTCAGATTGTTGGTATGTTTTGAGAAACAGAAATAAATCCAGACATTCCAAGGCTATAGGAAAAACAAGAATCCCAAAGAACATCTTTCTTGATAGTGCTAACTCTCCACATACAAATAGTTGGCTATAGAATTGTGGACTCTAAGTAAATCTCCGCACATAATGGAAGGTGCTTGTTGAAACATGTCAGTCTCTTTTTTCACTGTCATGCCCTTCACATTCTTGCCTATCCAGGATGCAAGTTTTTTCCTGTTGAGTGGTACCCATAGCCAGAAATAGTAGCAAATTCATAGTAAGTTTGTCACAAATGTAGTGTAGAAGAAATCCTAAATGTTGAAAGTACATGAAGGTAGGAAAGACAGACAAAAAAACCCACTTTTCATTTTTACCAATCTATTTCTTTAGATGGTAGTTGAAACTTTAAATATTAAAGCACAACTTTAAATATTTAAAGCTTATTGCAATTCTCACGTCTTAACTTTGGAAAGTTTTATTTTGCAACCTTTGTTTTGACATTGGTTGTGGCTTTTTTTGCATGTGTGTGTTGTGAGAAAGAGAGAAATTAAACTAAGTGGAAGATGTGTGTAGGAAAAAGATAGAGAAAGCAAAGAGCAGAAAATGTCAGCTACCATATTTTTGTTACAGATCGCCCAGGCCCACCAGAGATTGTAACTATTGAGGATGTCTGGGGAGAGAACGTAAATTTATCATGGAAGCCACCAAAAGATGATGGAAATGCTGCCATTACTGGGTACACTATTCAAAAAGCAGATAAGAAGAGTATGGTAGGTAAAAAGGAGATGTTTAAAAGGTTGATGTACTCATGAATTCTTCCTTTAAAAAAAAAAAAAGCATTACGTGCTTAAAATTATGTAGTTGGACAAAGCATTAATTTATCAGCATTCAAAGAATCTGCAAGGCATCTCTAAAACCTCTAAAAAATCTCTTGTTCACTATAACTAAAGACTACAAATGCAAATGTTTTCAAATTATGCCATAGAATTGGAATAAAAAAGGACAGGTGGCTTTGAGAGAAGTAATTCTGCATTTTTCCCTTGTTTCAGTAGAGAAAATAAAACCCCAAAAATATTATTCTCAAGTCAGGATGTTGCTACTAGAGCAAACTGTTGTACTGGTGCTGCTGTTTTCAAATCTGTAATGTCACACTGTGTGAGTCATTGGTACTCCTTATTACCCCTGACAAAATGGTACATATTAATTCCTATACTGCTTTGAGATTTACAGATGAAAAGTGTAATGCAGAAATGTATATTTTCATTAAACTAACAAGAATTTTACACATCCTTAAAAGACCGTAGTTTGATTCTTAGATTTAGCCTTTGCTGCAAATTTAAACACTGGAAATCTAGGACAACATTTTGGGAGTTACCTTATAAAAGGGAATGTTTTTGTTCTCTCCCCCTGACTCCTTGCACTAATATGTTTGTCTGCTTCATGGTCTGATCAGTTCATTCTTCCTGTGCCACTGTTTCTGTTTCCATCCTTTTTTTTTTTCTTCTTTTGAGACTGTAAGGAGATATGGTCTCTGGTACAGAAATCACAACAATGTCCCCTGTCTGTAAATTACAGTGCTAAGGAGAAAGTAACAACAGCAGCGCCTGTGACATGGATCATTCAGGTCACAGTTTCCTCACATTATCTGTAGTGGTGTATTTTACAATTCTGGCACAGCTGGCCTGCTAAAGAAAACTGCTTTCCCAAAGGAACTTTGGCTCTTCAAGTTGACCAAATATCAGTGCAAACTGTGGTACAGGGAACTCAGCACAAGTTCATCTTGAGAAAAGCAAGAAAACTTTGTAGGAAAAGCAAAAACATTGCTGTGGTCACTTTATATTAATTGAATTTTTAGCTTTAACCTCTGTCATCTCAGATTGCTATTTAAGCATTGTACTAGGACAGAATTCACATGTCCTATTACTGCTGCAAGACCAAAGCACTAAACCCCACTTCCCCATATAAGCCTTTAGATATCAGAGGATCACCAGCTTCAAACTACATTTCTCATGAACACTCAACCTGAGGGTAGATTAGTGCAGTGGCCTCTTGTGAGTGCATGTTACTGCAGAATAGCACATGCTACTGCCTTTGCCCAAGGATGCAGTTTTCTTATCGGCAACTGTACTTTCTCTGTCAGCAGCCTGAATTAGGAATGAGGGAGCCTGCCTCGCTCACACAACACCACCTTTGTAATACTGGATTGCCTAAAACAAACCTTTCCAGCTACCAGAGTGTAACAATTCAGGAGGGTTCACTTTCCGTTTGGCCTTCACTGCTCGTCAGTGAGCTCTGCAGTGTCCTCATCGTCACTCATTTCATTAATTATCATCACTGTCACTACTTTAGCGTTCACTAACATTCCCTTAAAAAGAAAAACCTACTCCCACAAGCTTGATGCTTCTTCCAGTTGATGTCTGCGAGGTGCAGGGTGCTGTGGGGAAGCTCACCCTCTGTGTTTGTGCCTTTCAGGAATGGTTCACAGTGATCGAGCACTACCATCGCACCAGCGCCACCATCAACGAGCTCATCATAGGAAACGAGTACTACTTCAGGGTCTTCGCTGAGAACATGTGTGGCCTCAGCGAGGATGCAACCATGACCAAAGAGAGTGCTTTGATTGCAAAGGATGGTTAGCTAATTATCCATTCCTCGTCCAAAGGGAAGGGGGGGGATGCTCAGGGGCTGGAGGGTGATCAGCGGTAAAGGCCGTATCTGAAGCATTCAGAGGCACTCCTAGCCCCAAGACCAGGTACAACCAACAGTTAGGGCACTTCTTATTAAGATTTCTTGATTTGTTCACACAGTTCACAGTCCTTTTTAATCAGGAGTGGGACGTTTTTCCCATGTTCTGTCATTTCCTACGGTCTTGGATCTCAGGCTCACGTCACCACTGGCAGACATAAACTGACAAGAGCTGGAAGAGGATTAAAGCAGCTGTTCTGTTAGAAATGGTGGGTCACTGCCTCCCAGTGGAGACTTGGCATCAGCTGTGCAAGTGCTCCCTCCATATTAGGCAGGATCCAACAGAAAAGCATAACTCCTGCTTCACATCCCTTGATGGTGGGGCTGGACAAATTCTGATCCTGCAGTCAAAAATCCTGACATTTCAGAAGCTGTCAGTTTGAAATGGTACTGTAAACTTTAAAAAACCAAACCAAAAAAACCTGCCCATTTATGGAAGGGGAACTCTACAAACAAGTGGCTCACAGGAAGAAAATCAAACTAGATCACCTCAGTTTGTGTGAAAGGAAGGAATACATGACTGCCATGATGCAGAGGACGGAAAACCTGTACAACCCGCACCACTAGACTGAAGAATTGAAGGTCTTCTCTTTTAGAAATAGAGTCATGAACAAAGGAGTGGCTATAGAAATTGATTTTCATCACTGCTTACTTGTCCTTCTCATGAGAGCAAGTATCAGGCCTAAGCTGCACAGAAGTCAGTATGAGGGCTGAATCAGGTTTAAGTGAAGCAATGATGTTTGATGATATCTGTGCACAGGAATAGATGTCTGGCTGGCTGTTTTAAATGCTGGCTGAGTTTGTGGCTGAAGAGCATTTACTGATGGTAATCTTCACTGCAGAGCAGGGATAAAGTGGGAGTGAGAAAACACATTTTACTACCATGTTTTCCTTGTATAGAAACTACACCCCCTCGGGTGTCTGTATTATTAGTATACTGTTTGAAGCAGAAAGAAAAATGGATTTTCAGATACAGAGACAGCTTTGTAAGCAGAAGAAACTGTGAAAAGTAATTGGCAACAGAGTGAACAAGGCTTGACAAAGGCAGGCATCCTGCAGTACACTGGTCATGATCTGTCCTGTTCTGTAACATGCAGGGCAAGCACACAAGGACTCGGAATATACGTGTGTTATTGGTTATATACCACATACACAGGAAATAAAGAGAAGCTCTCAGGCATCAACACTGTAGCATGGCCAGGAGCTATAGTCACTTTGCAGGTGCACTTCCAGCCTCCCCTACGAGTGCAATTATTAGAGTCACAGTGCAGATCAGATCTGACTCCTTGTAGCCATTTAAGATTCTTGGGTATTTATCTACATGCCAACACTTTTTTTTATAAATGTTTTATTTTCATTTCATAGGTAAAGTCTACAAATATCCAGTTTACGACGATTTTGACTTCAGTGAACGGCCGTTGTTCACTCAGCCTCTAGTCAACACCTTTGCTGTAGCTGGTTACAACGCTACTTTGAACTGCAGTGTTCGGGGCAACCCCAAGGTACAGCACAGCTCCTAACATCATCACTTAAAACATGAGAGAGTTTGACATGACAGTGCAGATTATAATATTACTTTTGCTATTTGTCTCACTCACGAGCCAGGCTGAAGGCAAAAATATAAAAAGAGGACCTACACACTTGTGATATAGGCACTATAATAGTTAATCCACAAATAACTCAGGGAGAGGGCAGGACCTCAGGAAAAGGCTGGGCTATCCTGGGACCCACACCGACAACAGCTGTAAAATTAATATATCAGTAAAGGTTATTACAAAAATAAAGCCATAATTATTCTATAAAAAGCTAATTATTCTTTAAGTAAGCACAATGTGTCTTGCGGTTTCTTTTGAACTGTGTCTTTTCACGATCTGTTCTCGATTGTGAGAAGCTGGCCTAGAAAATGAGAACTCCAGAGTGTTTAGGAACAAGTTTGCTGTTCACTCTTCACCTTCACAGTTTCTGACTGTGCAAATTACTGCAGGAAAACATGCTTTTCTTGTTAACTGAGAGTTATTGGGTATCAAAAGCTATTGCTCAGATGTTTGCTATCATTGCACAGTCCTTGTTGTATTGATAACAGGGTTATATTTATGACTTTAATCATGTGATAGAAGCTGCACCAAAAAAAAAATCGTGCTTAAAAACAGATGTATGATGCAGCTCATGTTTATCTTTGAGTTAAAATCCATTTCTGGATTGCTTTAACTGAAGTTTATTCTGGATTGCTTTAACTTCACAAAGAAGTGATAAAATACTTCAGTTCACCATTTGTGCATGTGGGCTTTCTTTTGTTTTTGTCTTTGGTTTTGTTTTTTTACCACAGCCCAAAATAACCTGGCTGAAAAACAAAGTCCTTATAATGAACGACCCGAGGTACCGAATGTTCAGCAACCAAGGTGTCTGTACCTTGGAGATCCGCAAACCCAGCCCCTACGATGGAGGTACTTACACCTGCCGAGCAGTCAATGAACTCGGAGAGGCAGAAGTGGACTGCAAACTGGAAGTAAAAGGTAAGGCCTTTAAAACATTGCAAAGGCCCTGTTTGTCTGAATTGGAGCCGAAAGTACACAAGGCAAATGCAAAAGGGAGTTCAAAGAGGTTTTTTTTTTTACCTTCCTGTATTCAAATAATAACTTTGTTAAGGACAATAACTCTCTTTTGTTTTTGAGGACCAACATACTATGCTTATGCTACATTTCATTTTCCTCAATGTCGATTCACATCTTCAATGATTTCAAGGACTTCTTCACAACTACAGAATGGCAGACTGCAACTCTCAGGGCTGTGCCATTTACCTGAGACACTCCAGTAAAACTCAATCATAGAGCTCTCTGGGGAAACATTAAGAAAACTGTCTCAGATAAGAGGCATTTCTCTGAAGGAAATGGCAAGGGGAGAAGGAGAGAAAGAAGAAAGATTAGTTCGGGGCAGAATTGGTCTGCTTTAAAACTATTTATTAAACAAACCAAACATTTACATCCAAGGAACTTTGTTCGCAAATGATGTAGCAAAAGGTAGTATTGTTCCCAAGGACACAAACTAGTTGATAGGATTGCTGCATTTTCTTTAAGAACAGAGTCTATAAAGCCATGGATTTTGCAAAATCCTTCTACAACTGAAGAGCTGTTTTTGTTTTCATTACCAGATAAATTTTATGAATTTCATGTAGTTTAGAATTGACTGGGGTATCGTGAATGGCAAACGGATCTAGATTGGACTACTAATGAATAATCTCACGACCATATTTTCCAGCAAATTACTTCCTAGGAAAAGATAGGGTCGTATTAACTTGACTAATTCCCACCAAAGGCTTTAGTTTGAACTGTCAAATACGCAAAGTATTTCTGAAAAAAAATGAATCTGAGGTTATAAGTAAGGAAAGCTGCCTAAAACCAGCTAATAGGAAGTGTCTAACCAAGGAATTTAGAGGGGATTTAGGTGATATCAATATAGCCTTAATTATATTACTTCCATCATGTCAGTCTATAATGAAAACCATACTTAATATTTTTATGGATTGTATTGTCTTTACTTCAATTTCCATTTTCTCTATTTTCTGATGTATCTTGTCCCACAGCTCAAATTTGCCAGCAAGAAGACATTTCAATAAATGTTTGGTCTGTGAAGTTGAACGCTTAATGTAACGGAAATATGCATAACATGTTTCTTAGTTTTTATCATTTAAGATACTGCATTTAAAAGGTGATGTCCCTGTACTGCAAGTAAGATTGTTTTCCTTAATCACAAGCAAACTCTCTATTTCACAGTATAACAGAAGACCTCATCACCTGAGAAGGTTGCTTAGTCTATCTTTTTTATACTGAAAAGCCAAGTTAGGTTGTTATTTCATTAACCTTTTTAAGTTCCCAAGCCCTAAGATTCTTATGCACATTTACACTCAGTTGTTTTTTAGTCTTCAGCACTTTGCTTGAAGTACAATCAAATACTACTTTTTAAATACAAGAAGACGTTTATTTATGTCCTTTAATTTACCAAGAAGTTTTTTGCATATAATGTTCAGAAAATAATGTGTTATCTCTTATTAGCCATATGATGGGCTGCTTCCTTAACCTAAAACCCACCTTCCCTAGCTCATGATTCAACTAATGGATTCAAGGGGAAAAGAATTAAGTGAATACAGCAGCTGTGGCTTAGCAAACCAGGGTAGGCTCAGGGTTTGCTCTGTGCAAATATAGCAAATTCCTATTAAACAGCCAGAATATAAAAACATAATTACATCTTATTTCTCTCTTCTACTGACTTACATGTTGAATTATCATTCTTTTAAGTTTCCCAGCCTGTTTGTTCATTTAGGAGGCCTCTTCGGATGACTGGTCATCAAACTGATGCAGAGCAGAGACCTACAGAATTCTGACTCACTGGAAATGAGTTGCAGTGTGTGTGTGTGTGTGTGTTTGTGTTTTCATTTGTATAGCTTTAAACTGGTTCAGCTTTATTCCAGCAAGTAACAATCAAGGTCTGGATTTGTAAGATGATGAAATAGTTGAATGATGGTTGCCTGAATAAGACTAACAGGCTCAAGGCTATGCTACCTATCTGGTGAATGCACAAGGTACAGTGCTATTACTACAAATAGTAGGTATTATTTACTTACTAGTAAGTCATGCTAAAGAGCTGTATGCCATGCAACAGTATATATTGCAGCAAGCTATTTTTCCTTATGTTGGCTAGAATTACTTTCAGCCATCTATCTCTGACATATGGGATATCTGAAATTTATCACGCATATACACGCTGAGCCCCAGGAATGTCACAGAACAGCCTAGCATTTCTGATTCTGCATAATATTTGAATAGCTGACTAGCTAGGAACACTCTGGCTGTGAATGCTATCATGATGCTACATATTTCTACATTTTTAGCCATTTGCTTACACTATTTTAGATGTAAAAGCAATGACCCCTAGTCGTTGCTAAGTTTAATTCTCATTTCCTGAAACTTATGAGCACAACAATTGAAATAATAAAAACTAATTCTGTCCTCAAAAGAGGTTTTTCATGTACTGATTTTATTTCCGATAGACAGTATTTCATTCATTGGTTTTAAGTTTTGCTGGGTGAACTTAACGATGGCAGTTGTATGAGCTGCTCTGAACAATTGCACACACAGTGGCCTCTTTTGTAAACGTAAGTGTGCTGTAAAAAGTCATGTAATAGATCTTAGAGAATAACTCTACCTCATCTATCTTGAAAGATAAAGCATAAACAGAATCTCACTGCATGTTTCTTACTCACCACAGAAAACAACATAGATATCTTTTGAGTTTGTTGAGGTAGATCCCTACATTTGGCTCTAAATCTCACATTAGAAGCAGTAAGGAACTGATTCCTTATCAGTCTCACTGAGGTCAATGAAAAGAATTAGATAAGGAGCTGTACTTCTTTTATCCCGAAAAAATGGCTTTGGAGGACTTTTATCTTAAAAGTGAAATCCAGGTTGGTAATCACTCTGACAGGTTGGTGATAGCAAAGTTGCTGTATAAGAAATATATATTTAAAAGGTGTTATGATCAACTGGGAAGAATTTCAAATGCAAATAAATACCACTATAAATATTCTAATTCTGCAGTGATCTATCATGGAGTAATTAACCCAGGAGAACCAATCTGCTTGGCGGGGAATAATCAGGTTTATAATGTGCATACTCCTCTGGACATTCCATTTCATTCCCTTCCTCTCTTTCCACATGCAAACGCATTTTCTGCATGCAAAGTGTGTATTTATTTCCTTTTTTGAATAAACTAGCTAGTGTCTCATGGCATAGATTGTCTATGTCACATGAGCAAAGAAGGCCAAATTAATCAAGAATATGGGTATTTAACATCAGAATTACTAAGGTTTTAGACATATTTCATAGAACTACCTGTACTTATAAAGAATTTAATGACTGTGAATACCTCCGACCACAACATTTAGACCTTTCCAGGAGAATAAAATTTGCATTTCAAAAAAACCCACATCTCTCAGTTAGTTTGTAGAATTATTGAAAGAACAGAAGTATCATAAAGTCACTTGTTGCACTTAAAAGGCATTCTTTATTACAGATTAGTTTTTGGTTACAAATTAGTACTCAGAATGATAATCCATAGCTGAGCTTAACCCACTGAATTCAATTACTTACAATCAGAACATTTTACTTCATTTACTTTATTTCTTCTAGAATTTATTTTACATTCAAGTTCAGTGGGATTCAGAGATTTTCGCTCTTTGTATGGAAATGTGTTCTCTTGCAACCTTGCCCAAATGTCAGAATATTGACAGTGCAGTTTTAAAACTACAATGATGCCCAGAAACCAGTCTGCAGTATATTATCATTCAAGCTTACAATTCCAAACCTAAAACATGTTAGGAGGTCAGACTAGATAATGTTCCTGTAGCTTTTGAAGTATTAGGGTATTTTTCTTAAAAGGCTACAATAGTTACAAAGTTGAGTGCCTTTACGTACATACACATATATAAATGTATATATATGGTTGTTTTATAGATTCAAAATGTTTAATTAAAAGTAAGGGCTCCTACAGAGTAAATACCGTGCTTTAAGTAATGTAAATGTGGATATATGACAAAGTACATACTCTAGTATGTAATTAGTCTGTACTTGATTATTTTGCCTTACAGAGTTTCAACATATATATATATATATATATCTATATATCTCCTTCAGTGTTTTGTGTGTGCTTTTTTTCCCTGGTGGAAAATACTATATATATATATATGTGTTAGCTTCTATGAAGCTACATTTGGAAACTTTTATCATAAATATAGTTTGCATAATTTGGTTCCAATCTATATTTTAGACTAATTACAGGTTTTATAGTTACTTGTACATAATAATATAACTTTTACATATTAATGATAATTTTGAAGTGGAACTGGATCCCTCCCTTTTACTCTTCATGTGCTTCTACTCCTACATATTTTACATGACTAAGGATTAAATTATCATCTTGACATAATTGTAATAATAATTTCACTCAGCATTTTCTCTCTACTTTTGTGTTTGCAATTAAATTGTTCCTTCTCTTTCTCTCTCTCCCTTAGTAATCCCACAGTAAGGATTTTTGAATGTATATTGTCATCTAAGGTAAGCTTTCATATGGTTCTTGCATATGAAGCTTATGTCTGTTTACAGGTCATACAACGTTTGCCTAGTATGGCATGATTTTCATTATGTCATTTAATGAAAATGTTTTTTACAGTTAGTAGCATGATAATTTTAATGCATATATATTCAGATTTTTATAATAATTGCTTGTTCCGGTAATTTTTCTTAGTAGCACATCCCACTATCTTCTAATGGTGCATGTTTCAATGGAATTTAACAGCGCATGATGAATTAGAACGAATAAATACAAGTAATAACAGAGCATTTTGCATTTACAGTAAGTTATTTTTTATAGGAATATACCTCTACATAAACAAAATATTTATTCCACAGTTAACTTCATTTAAAAATGAATGACTCGTACTCGGACAGCTCATGCGCTCCATGAGCTGAAAGAATGCCAAAAAGCATGCCTTTTTTTTTTTTTTGCTTTTTTTTTCTGTCTGTATTGTGCATCTACCTACGGCTGGGAGCGAGCAGTTCTGCCACAATGACGGTGTTGAATGAGACAGTGCAGTCTCATAATCGCTAGTGACTAATAGCACTTTAATTGGATAATCCTTGTGTTAATAAAGGTTATAAATTCTTAAAAATCCATACTCGGGGTAAACACTCTGTGTAAGTATCAGCTCAATTGCATTTAGCTGAAGCGCTCAGTGTTACCTTCATCCTGGCAATGTACTTTTGCTTTAAAGCTTTTGGTGTGTTCCAGAAAAAGCTCAGAAGGTAAGTGCAGCTATCAGTGGGTGGTTTTCAACTTACAGAACACAATATTCACGCAGAGTTGTAAGGGGAATAGTAATGGTATATAGCTTTTTTAAAGCAAATGGCACCATTTGTCTGGAGAAGGGGCAGATTCTAAAGTTTTCAGCGAAATATTTATCTTTCCCTCTTTCTTCCAAATATCATGTGGAAATCATCTAATTAATATCAATTAAATGAACAGAAATACCCACGTATTTATTTTCTTATGACTTTTATTTCAGTGACACAAGGCATCCATGACCTCTCTTGGCAATTTGTGTCAGTGCCTCACCACTCTCACAGTAAAGAATTTCTTCTTTGTATCTAATCTAAACACATCCTTTTCCCGTTTGAAGCCATCACCCCTTGCCTTATCACTACACGCCCTTTGTGAAAAGTCCCTCTCCATCTCTCTTGTAAGTTCCTTTTAGGTGCTCTAAGGTCTTCCTGGAGCCTTATCTTCTCCAGGCTGAACAACCCCAACAAAAACCGAAATTCAAAGGTGAATTTAAAACCAAATCCAAAACAATTCTTCAGACTTCCCCAGCAGATGAAAGTTTCAACTTTCATTATCTTTCTCTGGAGGCTAAAGGCACCTATATCTAAAATCCTGGCTTTTTTCCATATGATTCTTTCACATACATCATCCCAATTATTATTTTCAAGCAGCATGATAAATATTTTGCTAAATACATATAAACCATTCTAAGACCCAAAACTAGAATAAATTGAGCATCTCTGCATGATTTCTAACTCATCCCAGTCAAGTGTTTTCTACACTGTTGCCTCTGCACCGACTTCCATCTCTGACCATACTCCACCCAGCCTGATGGAAAGCCAGCAGAGTCATTTGAAGTGAAGCTTATCACAGGTTATTGCATGGGATGAGATAAATGACTGAATATATGATATCCTAGAAATTAAATTCACCCTGTGCAAGAAGACAGGAAATGCCTGTATAGAACCCATTAAATAATGGTTAAGTCTCATGCTGGACTTTCGAACAGGGTTGAATTTTACCACATCTCAAAAGTATGCAATACGGACTGACTAAAACTTGTCACTTATGCCAGAAAATAAAGGTACTAAAGCTGTTGCTCCAGGGACCTTCAACCTGAAGATTATCCATTTTATTGTTTGTAGGTGGGCTTTCGTTCTTCAGACTATTGATGGATGGAGTGCCTCCGCATATCATTGATTCGTATATGCGTGAAGTACAGGCAGACAAAACTGAAGCCAAGTGAGAGTCCGTCCACAGTGTGTCCTCCCACTGCACTGGAAGTTGGTAGCAGAGTAACAGCATTTGAGTTCTTGCAATGACAGAAAAAAAAAACGTGCGGTTGGAGAATTTTTTTTCCCTTTTTTTTTTTTTCCCCTTAATTGTTCTTTTGTTTTCCCTATCTGCTCTTACTGAAAAGAAAGAATACGCATGGATTGCTTTGGGGTTGAAATGAAATGAACTGAAGACAACACACATTTTGTAATGTTCAGCTTTATTTTCTGTTTGATATTGTGTTCTGTTTTTTAATGAGGAAAGAGGAGAAACTCTGTAATAAACATGAGGAGGCAGTCAGAGTCTGTACTCGGTGGCACAAAGCATATCTTCCTCAGACTGGAAGTACATGGATTAGCCAGTAGCTGTGCAATAAGACCCTTGGAATACATACCTCTTTGATTATGTATCTTATTCACCTGAGAATTGTTAAACACAATATGGTTTTACTATAATGTAACTAATACATATGTACTTAATGATCATTTAAGCTGAACATATCTTCCTATAGAAGTTTTGATTTCCTAAATCCAACCCATCGGTCTCTCAACTTAACTGAAATTGTTTTATTTAATGTACAATAAATATGAAGTGTTTAAGAACTACTAAGTTCTTGTTTACTACTTTTATGGGGTTTTTTTCTGTTCTCCTCTTACATATACATATTTCAATATTTTAAATGTTATAAATCCCAACCACAACGTCTTTCATCATTCTGAATCCACCCCCTTTCCTCAGTAATTCATGGAGCTCTTTTAGGTATCATATCTGAACAGGGACTCAGACCAGAGCACTTGTGAGTTCACTGTGCAAGGCAAAAGTGCTTAAGATAGGGTAAAACAGCTCCATTACTTCTCTGACTCTGGCATCATCAACCTCCGAGTATTTTAGGAGTGGAGGTGATTGTCCCAAGTCTCCAGCAAACTCTGAAGCAGGTGAGACACAAGGTCGCACATATTTTGGCCAGGTTGTCAATTCCCTATTGCCCTGTCATTTATTTACCAGTTCTCACTCTGGCTGTGCAGACAGGGCAGGTTATGTGCTTACTGGCTAATGATTGATCTCCAATTACAGTTTATGAAGATAAAGGTCTACTTAGGCCAATAGTACATTACAAGATGTTTGTTTGATGTGAGTGCATTTTCAAGCATTCAGCAATCAGTAATTATGCAATAATAAAGAATGTGTTACTATGAACCGCCATGGCTGAACTGGTGTTTTTGCAGTTTAATTAGCACTTCTTTCACTCTGGGGATCTGAATGCATTTTCTCATGTTGTTCTGTGAATCTTACTTATTCACTTCTCTCCCTCCTTTCTATCCTTGTGATTCCTTCTGTAGTACTATCTGCACAAGGAAGCATTCTGCATTCCCAGTGATCCTGGACACCCCCCACCCCCCTACACACACCTGCATTTCACCCTGCTCCTGCCAAGATCAATACCCTCCTACAGATTCATTCACACCTACACATGAAAGAAAGCAACACATCTAGTAAGACAAAAATTTAAAAAAGGATTAATAATTTCTGTTTATTCTGTATGTCACCAGTAAATTGGGACTCCATTTATTTTGAAGCACAGAAGGCTGTAGGAGTGGGTCAGCCTGAATAAATGCCATGGAGGTTTAAGCATTTAAGCACATGGCCCTTATTTAAGGTAGTACCAGGCTGTTACAGTCAGCACCAAAAGCTACAGTTACTGTGAGTTTGTCCTTGTCAGTACACCAAAAATGATGCACACAACCATCTCCACTTTGTACACAGTGATGTTTCCAGCTCTTACTTTGTGTCTATCTGCCTCCTCAGTCTTCACAAACACAGAATAACCTGGAAGCCAGCATAAACCTCAGTTCCTGCAGGCCCTCTGACGATGGAATTAGCTGCTCTAATTTCTACCAGATGCCAGCAGTGTTAAACGACAAGCTGAACTAAGCTACTTTTCCCTGTGTGAACTTAAGCCTTATACTCAGATGCCCTCAATTCCTCCCCAGTTGCGTTTCCCAGCATTTGCCATTGGCCATCCCTCGGGCTGGAGATACAGCACACCAGCAGGAAGTGCTGGGTATAGGCCCGTGGGTGGAACTGTGATGAGTGGGCATTAGTGTGCTATAAATTCATGGTCTCACCAGCTACGCTGAGCAGCCAAGCCTCTGGATTAAAAATTAATTGACTTTGACAGGAATGACTGGATGGGATGGGACAGGAAAGGGACTTCTAGTAGATCTAAAACAGGCTGCAGAGCCTTATACCGAGACAATAATAAAAGGTAAAGTTTTGATTTGTGGCAATTTGTTTAATGGGATTCTTCAGAGATGATGTTTGATAAATGAAACAGTGACCAAACCCACAGACTGCAGAAAATGCTAGTGAAATCTGCAGCTAATACTAGCTTAGAAGAATAGATGTGCCAAAGACAATAACAACTACAGGCAAAACAACTTATGGAGAAATAGAAGCAGCAGAATATCATGCTGTAGAAGACGTGGCACAATCCTCTGAAGAATAAATTTCTCCAAAGTCACATGGAATTTTCAGGTAATTAGTGAACCTGAAAGAGACATAGGAGTAACAGACGGTAGCAAATAAAACCTGGTCATATGAGACAAAGTAAGAGGAAAACACAAAAGCTCAAGAAGCAGTGAAACTAGAAGTAGTTTTGTGCATCAGGTTGTACTCCCTAATGCCTCGTAATGTGTGAAACAAGTTTAGTAAGTCTTGAGCTAGGTGCATTAATCATATTACCTGTTTCCTATGTACAGTCTGCACCAACTAGTATGTGCTGAGGTTATAGTTCAGTAGAATCTTCAATATGGTTTTTCTTTTCTGCACACTTACCCACATCTAGCAGGAATTCAGTGTTTTTGACAGCTCTGCCTTAGTGTACATAGGCCAAGGGAAATCAATACTTGGAATAAGAAAGCAGCCCCAAACATGTAAACACACATGGATACACACACACAAAGACGAATCAAAGTCAATTTTAAAAAAGGGGTTTTTTTTAAGGAAGTCAGAGGAAAATATTTTGTCTTCATTTGGATTGCTCTCTTTGCCCATGGAAAGGCATTTGGCATATAAATATTACGGTTGTATAAATACGGATCCATTCTTGAATTGCTGCCTGTGGAGCTTGATACAGGCACTGTAGTTACCCATTTGCATTGCAAGATTGTGGCCACTGCCAGCACACTTTCCCTCACCAAAAACAATCTCACAAATACAGGAAGGGAAGGAGTAAAAAAACACACGTAATCTTTTAAAGCTTATTTAAACAGATATACTGTTTATAAGGAGGTCTTTATGGAGAGTCAGAAATTTTTTTAAAAAAAATTCCTTTTATAAAAAGATGTTTTAAGCTTCCTGAACTTCTTTACAGGGGTGAAAAAGAAAAGTATAATATTGCTACCTTGTACAGAGCATTGTGAAGGGACTCTTACTTTATGAAAATCTTTTGTTGCATTTTGAGATTCTGGAGCAAAAGGCATTCTATTTTAAGCACAGAGTGCTTACTGTCACTTGATTTTCACATCCTGCTTTCCTGACTGACAAGTGAAGCTGCTGCTTTGCTGAAGCAGAGAGCATTTGGAAGCAAAATGTGTCCTGAATACTAAGGAAGTAGTGGAAGTCTAAACACATTGGACTTTAAATTCTATGTGCTCTTGTTCTACACTTTGTTGCTGAATATTTTTTAAATTAAAACAAACCCTTCCCCAAGCCCAGTGATTAATTCAGCAGGGAATCTGTTTCTTCCTCTACTCATGTGGCTTTTTATACCACTTACTTTGCCCTCCATTTTTTTTCCTAGTTTCTCTAACTCTTGGTATGACAAAGAGCCTGAGCAACCTCTCCATAAATACCGGTAACCATTATGTTCATTGACAACAGTAATGCACAGAGTATTAAAAGAAACAGAGTTTTACCTCCTTCCAAACCCAGTGATCCCAGTGGACTGGGGATCTGTCTGGTTGTGAATTTGACGCATTTCCCTTTTGCCATTCTCTAGTTGGCTGTTATTGATCCTTTCTTTATTATGTTATGTGTGACCTCTTCTTTTGCTAGCAGTTCCTCTCTTCTACGTTTTGGCATCTAATGACATTGCTGTACCATATTGTTTTTAGTGATCTATAAATTAAATCAGCTGATGAATGGCATAGCGGTTGGAATGTTCATACCACCTCACGGGATTTCAAAACCACCCTTTAGTGTGACTCTTGCAGTAAAGAAACCTACTCAAAACCGTATTAACTTTATCAGTTGAAGTGAATCAGCTCTCTTTGAATAACAGGAAGTGGCTTTGTCTGGCCAGAAAGCTGCACCCTCTGGCTCATAATGGAGTAACTTAAAAAAGAATTCCAAACTAAGATGTCATTTGGGTTTATAATATGCATTGCAGGATGTATTTTACACTTTCTGCTTCATCTTTCACACAGCTACACAGGGCTCACCTTTTTTCAGCCTCCCGCAGAAACCACACACTCTTCTAGTGATTCAGGGATACATCTAAAATCCTTCACATGACCAAATAATTTGATGTGCCACAATTGATAAGGTGTATTTGTTTTGAAGTGCTTTCTCTATGCAGGTCAAGGAGGTAAATTAAGTCCTGTGTTAACACCGTGTCCGGGTATCCCACGACATGTTAAGACTGGAACTCCCCAGGCAAACCAGACTCGTCTCCTCTGGGTGGTGGAGGGACCCTTGGCTGACACAGTGGGGTCACCTCCCCGCAGCCCTGTCCTGCTGGCTGCAGGGAGGTCACCTGCTGCCCTTATACTTTACTCCAGCAAAAATCCTTGCCGGCCACCTTCTGCGTGTCCCCGCTGTGGCCATCACCTGCACGATGAACGGCGTGAGAGCAAAATAAGCTGAATGAGGAAAATCACAGGGGGCAGAGGGATTCGACCCACGCTGCCCGCATCCAGGAGCGGTGAGAGGTGGACGCATCACCCCGGGGACCAGCACGGCCCGGGGATGGACCACCCCCCCCACCCCCCGACGACCGAGGGCTTCCCCCGCTGCCAGGGAGATTCCCTTCCCCGCACGGCGAGGCGGGGCCGTGCCCGCTCCGGGGCCGGGAGGGCGCGGCGCCCTCGGGGCGATGGAGCCCGAGGCGGGCCGGCGCTGAGGACGCTTGCCCTGCGCTGGCCGCGGCGGGGGCGGGCGCTGCCCTCCGGCCAGGCCGCTGCTGGGCGGCGGCCTCTTCCGCCGCTGCCCCCGGCCCGGCCCCGCCCCGCCCCGAGCGGCGGCGGCTCCGTGACCCCGGTGCCGTCCGGTGCGGCGGTGCCGGCATGGCCGTGCCCTGGGCTCTGCCCGCGCCCCTCAGCCCGGCGCAGCTGAAGCGCCTGGAGCAGCACCGCTACAGCGCGGCCGGGCGCTCGCTGCTGGAGCCGTGGCTGCAGCCGTACTGGTGCTGGCTGGTGGAGCAGGTCCCGCTGGGGCTGGCGCCCAACGCCATCACCATGGGCGGCCTCCTGCTGAACTGCCTGACGGCGCTGCCGCTCATCGCCTGCTGCCCCAGCGCCGCCGAGCAGGTACCGCCCGCCGCGGCCGCCGCCTCTCCGGCACAGCCCGACCCCTTCCCCGCCGGCCGCGCCGCGGGTCCCGGTGCCCGCTGGTGCCTCCTGGCAGCCCCCGGAGCCCCCGCGGGGTGCGGTGCCCCGTCACGGACGGCTGCACCGCGGAACGGTGGTTCCCCGTGGGAACGGGGGCTGAGGCAGCGCTGCGCGTTTGTCCTGAGAGATCAGGGGAGTGGCGGTGCGAGGCTCACGCTTTGGGGCAGCAGGGGTCGAGCTGGAGATGGGTGTTAAGGTTTGAGTGCCAAAATGCTGTGAAAGGACGAGGTTTCACTGGGCTCCGCTCTCCTGCCCGGCCTTTCGCTGGCCAAGGGCCCCGCGGGGCCGGGCCTTCGGTGGGCACCGTCCTGCACGGCACGCTCTGGTTCGCGATCCCTGGCTCCTCCACCGACCATCGTATCCCGTGTGTGCCTGAGCTTGCTGGGTAGGAAAGGTAACCCTAGGGGCTCAGGAGGAACGTTGTAACACAGGGGCCGTGGAGGCAGAACCAGCTGCGGGTCAGGAGAGAAGGGTGCGGGATGTGCCCAGGAGCAGGGCAGGCTGGTTGGAGCTGGCCAGGGGGCATGGCTCCTGCCCCTGTAGCATCGCTTGGTTCACAGCTGCGGCTCCGTGGCATCGCAGGTGTGTTAGCTGATAGTAGCTCAAATGTTTCCCTTCCTCGTCTGGGAAATATTTAATCCCTTTAACTTCTGGAGGGAAAACAGGCTTGTTAACGTGGGCTGGTGCTGCTGGCACTTGAACTGCGTTGCCTGCAGTTCTCTGACAATTTCAGGAACTGTCAGATTTGCAGCCGGTTATGAGTTTCCCATTGCAGTCTCTTTACGGTAGTTAGGGTAGCAAATTTCAGGAGAAAGTTGTTTTACTTGGGTAAAATACCTTGAAAGGTGGCAGTTTTCCTTGTGTTCTGATGGCTTAAATCCTAGTAGCAGAGGTTGGTTGTTGGTTCTTTTCACTTTTTTAATAACATGGATTTACTCTGGTGTTAATATCAGAAGAACATTCCTTTTCCCCTAGTTGCTTTGCCCTTTGTGCTAGCAGAGGTGTTTGTGACAGACATATCAGAAATCTGATCCAGATCAAAATTAACTTTGCTTTAGTCTTTGGTCACTGCCCTGACATACATCACCAGGTGTTGGGCTGTAGTAGAAGGGAGAACAAAGGTGATACTGAATGGTTGGAAACCATGGATTGTCTTCTAGTGGCACTTTTGGAATTCAAATGCGTGTGGAACTGCTGCTTTTAGCTTAGCTTTGTGATGAAAATATCAGTCGAGTGCCAGCTATGTGTCTGGATGCTCATTTTAGCTTTTTTCTCTTTGGTATTCAAATATAAAAGCAGAGAGTAAATTTTAAGTTATTTTTCTCTTGAGGACTCTTGTACCAAAAGGAAAAAGTTGTGTTGCAGACACAATTATTCCTTCCAAGAAAGCTTAGGTTAGGTTTTAGAAACTTTACTGGTTTTGTGGTTTTTGAGGTGGGTTTTTTTTTTTTAATTGTGGAAGCTGAATTTTGTGAGAACCTATAGCTTGGACTACACTTTTTTGTTCAAATGTTAGTATATCCTCTATGTATATGTACTGTGAAGCCGGACTCATCCTGTTTTGTTTGTTGCCTCTGCACTGTTGAGAGTAGCCCTGATTTTCTCTTGCTGCATCACTTTAGAAGCATCATTCTCTTTTGCTTGTTTAATGACTCAGCTTGTCTTCCACCTTAGTTGAGGTCATGCTTCTGGATGGCTTTTTGAAAAAGCTAAACCTGTTGCAACACTAATAGGTGCTATACCTGCTGTTGTAATATCTGCTTTGTAGTTTTGACTGGGATGTGTATGCTGGAGGGGGTAGGTGAAACTGAAGATGGTGTTAAAGATGATTGAAATCACAGACTGAACTAATATCAAAGGGCACTTCAATACCACTTCTCCATATGGCCTAGTCAACTCTTTCGTTCATGAACAAGTCTTGATTACCTGATGGACAAATAAGAACTTGTTATATTCTTTTGGTGGAAGGGTGGGTGCACTGGATAGGAGACTTGGATAAAATAACAAGCAGGTTTTGGTTTGAGTTTAGGGTTATTTTGGGAGGAGGAGGGGTGGTGTTGAGTTGGTTTGTGTCGTTTTTTATTCCCTAAGCAGTCTTAAGTGGGCCATTTTGATGAGGCCTTTATTAAAAACACAAAAGTCTTGATGTTTGTACAAACTGTCCAAGACAAGTAAGACTGGTAGCTGAAATCCCTGAGAGAGTAGCTGCTGACAGATGCTTAGAAAAGACATATTTCTCCAATACTCCCAGCTGCCAAGACTGTGGTTTAGCAGTTTCTTCGCAAAGGATTCTACTTGGGTTACTTGCTAGAACAGCAGCTGATAGATCTGTTTCCCCACGGATGCTTTCCACCTCGTGATTTTGCCTTTTGAATTAGTTGTTTTGATCCTATTTGTTCTTTCAGCTTCCATTATGTCCTATTGCAGTGATTTCCACACTTTCATACTGCTTGCCCCAATCCCAATGCAATTAATGTCTCAAACCATACAATGCTCCCTTGTTCTCTTAATGTGGAGGCATTATTTCCCTATACACTGTTCTTTTTATCTTCATCAGAATCAGTAGCTGCTAAAAGCCAATTTGTTACTGACTAACACAATATGTTTTGGATTTATAAAATATGGTCTGCTTCAGTAATGTCTTCTTGTCTAGTAGGAACATGGGTTGTTTCACTGCCTCCTGTAAATGCATGTTTCAACATAAGCCTTCTTATTTGCAGCTAAGCCATTAGCAGATTGCACCCTTCAAGCATTGTTGTAACCAAAATCCATGCGTGTATGCGATTTTGTTGACTGTTTGTCCAGATTCCTACCCTCTGTAATTTAGGAGAGTAATCTATAAGAGTAATATACAGATGTGGTGGTGAGTAGGACACCTGCACACTTCATCTTCTGTGGAGGGCTGAAATATCTCATTCACTGTGACTGCAGCCTGGGTTGTATTTTGTTTTGGAGTTGTTTGGGGGTTTTTTGACACTAATTATAAAATATTTAGGAATGAAAAGTTTTGCTGGCATTAAGTATGAGCAGTGTGTATTTGCTGTGTTAGAGTGAGAAAAGGAACACTTCTTAGGTTTTTATCCCCACCATTTGTCAGTGAATTGTTTTGCTCCACTGCCAGCAGACTTCTCTGAAGTAGCTACAGACAATTCTTTAGGTTTTGCAGGTGAATCTCATGTATTCCTCCCAGTTCTGGGTAAAACTGGGATAAAAACTGACTAGACATAATTCGCTGTATTTCTAAAAGAGAGAAAGGTAACTTTGATCCTCTATTGTCATGGTTGCTCATGGAGGGGCCTAGCTTTACTAATCCTTCAAGCTCAGCCACAGGTTTCTCTAAAAGCATAGAATAGTTGAGTGGAAGAGGTCTTTAAAGGCCATCCTGTCCAACCACCCTGCCAGGAGCAGGGATGTCTTCAACTAGGTTAGGTTGCTTAGAGCCCCATTCAGCCTAACTGTAAATATTTCTAGGAATGGGGCATCCACAGCCTGTCTGGGCAACCCGTGCCAGTGTTTTACAGCTCTCTTCATAAAAAAAAAATATTATCCTTATATTTGGTCTGGATCTACCCTGTTTTATAGAGTCACAGAATCTTAAAATGGTTTGGGAAGCTGGAATTTTAGGACAGAAGTGTACACTAACAGTAATTATTACTTTGTATTGAATTTATATTATTAAAAAAAATTCATAGCAGTTACAGCAGGATATAAGCAAAGAACTGGGAACAGAGAGCATACAGAAAGATAGGAAAAGCATGGATTATGGATATGGAGTTAGGGCAATTATAGCAAAAGGGGCTCAAGGGTTCTCATGCAGAGAGCCAAGGGAAGGAAGGCTAGCTAGCTCATGGTGGCTAGCTCCGTAGAATTGTTTAAGAAACAGTGTAGTGAATTTAAAAAGGATGTCATACCTTGCTGAAACATGCTGTTTAGAAAGCCATACATCTAGGGAGATCAAAAAGCAGTGGAGAGTCTAGGTGACTCCAGCTATCTCTACTATTAACTGCTTGCATGGAAGCAACATGGGTGAGATGCTGTCTCTGCTTCTCTTTCTCTTTTTAAAAAACTTTCTTTAAACAAACAAACAAACAAAACCCCAAACCAAAACAAAACCAAACCAACCAAAAAAAAACCCAAACAAAAAACTCCAAACAAACAAACCACCTTTAAAACTGAAAGAGGGATTGTCTTGATGTTTTTCCTGCCAGAGGGGAAAGATGAGGGGAAGATATTAACAGGCATGATATTATGTAAACAGCAAGGGCACAACTGAGGTTTTTGGGAGAGAGAAGTAGAAGAGGTAGAACTGGAAAAGCTGCTATGAACTGTGTATGTCAGTGTGGAGGAGGGAGTATGAAGGAAGAAGCCCCTGACTTGGTAGAGAAGTCTGAAGCACTGAGTGGAGTGGCAAATTTATCCAATACCAACCAGTGAGGAACAGAGCAATCAGTTGTGAATGGGAGAAAGACGTTATTTGGCATGAAATAAGACAGTGAAGGTCCAGGAATCCTGACACTTGAAGGAAAGGAGCTCTTTTCAGAGGGAGCTTGTTGGAGAGAGAAGGATGCTAAAGGAATGCAGGGAGTCCTTGGTGTGCATGTACTTGGACTGCAGTATGATTTTTTAATTATTATTATTTTTATGATTTTTTTTTTTCATTTTTTTCAACCCTACCCTCTTTCCTTGTTGTAGTTCAGGTTTGAATAGCCCCCTCCCTTCTCCTGCTATTAGTAGAGTTGCACACAGTGAAGGGAGGGAAATGATCCATCTTTGGGGGGAAGAGAGAGGGAGTCCAGTCAAAATGTCTCTCTCTGTTCTGGATTAGTTCCAAAGAGGGGCCATGTAAACTGGGACAAAACTATTAACTGTGGATTGAGGAAGTGAGATTATGGCTAAATGTGATGAGTAATTAAGGGGAACTGAATCTTTGAGTAATGCAAGAGCTTGGCCTGTTGAACCCTCTGGACTTGAGAGCTTTGCTTGGAACGAGTCATAAGGGATTTCCCTGACACATGTAGTCTTCTGCAGCTTTGTGTGCTCTTTTGTGAGGTGGAATCACAGAAGAATGGCTGCTGTTCTACCTCCATTGTGGCTGAAGGAGAGGGCATGTCACACATACCTGTCAAACACTACAGGCACATGGCTTATTGTTTTGACACCCTCTGGTTCAGTAGATTGACCAAAGCTGCTGTATCGAATCTGTGTGTGACAAGAGCCTGGGGCTGTAGCATCTGCCAGACATCCTTTTGAATTGAAGCAGAGAAGCATTTCCTCCACTCCTGGCCTCCTTCATACAGGTTTCTATTCTCTTCTAGTTATGTGAGAATAGCATCTGGCTGTGGCCAAATAATATATTTGCTTGGGCAGGATATCACTTCTGGCAGAGATAATAAACACCTCATCAGTGAAAAGCTGATGATTATTAGGAACCTCCTGACCTTTCTGCTCAGTCTGTCAGCCATGTCAGAATTCTCAAATGTTCCCACTTCTCTAATTTGCAAACTACTTGGGTCCAGCGTGGGAAGCTGTCAGGGGACATCCCTGGATGGAGAGCCAGGCATGGGAAAAGGCGGAGGAGACAGCAGCTGTAGTTGTATTGAGAGGGTGGATAGTAGAGAAAATCCACAGTTATTAGGAACTTTGGAAACCTCTGTGTACTGTTGGTGATTTGGAAAACTGTTTTTTACTGATTAAAACATTAGAGCATTCATTTAATATGCTAAATGACAGTTGACCACAAATGAATTTTGGTTATTACCACTTTGGGTTAAATTTGAACTGACAGCTTAGGGATGAAATGCTCCAGATGGTGTTTCTAAGCTCTCTGACACCTGTTCCCCTGTTCTTAACTAGGATTCTTTTCTCTTCTCCTAAATTGTGGGAATACTGATAGATCCACTACAGGTGCTAATGGGTACAGATGATCCTTCCAGGGAAGAAGATGAACACTCTCCCCCTGCCTTTTCAGATCAAGGGGCAGAGTGCTTTAGTTTTGGAGTCTAGGAGGACTGTTGCTTTGATTTGTCCCAGTAGGAGCTAATGCAAACAGATTTGAATCAGCAGTCTGATTCAAATATATATATTACTACAGCTTACAACTAGACAGAAGCCACGGCTTTGCAAAAAGACCTAATAGAAGTTTGGAGTTAAAGCTGATTATTTTTTACATTTAATGTATTACATTTGTTATGTAGCAAGATAAATGTAGACAGTGTTACCTTGAACAAAAATTCTCTCTTCATGCTCTGTGGGTTGTGGAAACTTTCATAAACTGACTACAGTGACTAACATGCAAGCCCTCTGTTTTGGTTAGAACTGAGGCTGTATTTCTCATGGAGGTTGCGTTTAAAAAGACTGTGCTGATGCTATGCATACAGCACTACAGCTAATGGTAAAAAAATTGTGCCATAACACATTTCTGTTCCTGGGTGGTGTTTCAATGCTGGAAATGATCCATTTAAATAAGAAAGTGCCCATGCTTTGGAATTTGACATAACTGGTGATGTGCCCCACACTGGGGTGTGTGCAGAGTGACTAAGGAAATTGGCTACCATATTTAGCACTGGATACAGTCTGCTTTCATCGAACCTGATAACTAAAGCAAGCTAAAATCTATTTCAGTTAGAAATATATGGCTGCAAAAGGAGGGGAGCATAATGCAACCAGAAAGCCAGTGGTGTCCCGTGCAGAATTGACAATTGTGGCCTTGTTTACTTGTTGAAATCCAGGGATTAGGGTGACAAGTTTCGATAGACCTCAGTCATTTCATAACTGGTAGAAGTGTGTCGCAGCAGGAACACCTTGTGAAACACTGCAGGTTATCTTAAGGAACACATGAAATCATGTTGGTCAATGTGTGCTGCAGGAGAGGAATTGCAGAGGTGGAGTGCCACAGCAGTTGTCCCTTACCTGGGAGTGGGAGAGGATCCAGCCCTATGGGTGTTCACTTGTTCAACCTGCAAGTTGCATTTCCAGCATTTATACCTGACTTTTCATGAACAGTGCTTCTAAATGCTAAGGATACCACTCGACACTACTTGAGGCAAAATGTTACCTGTGCTTTGTTCAATAGGTGTTTTAAATAATTTTTAGCAAAACCTAATTCCTAGACAAAGTAATACTGACTGTGCACGTGGAAATAATGCTTTTGAAAGGAATGACTGCAGAACAGTTCCTTTGAACCTAAGACTGGTGTTAATATCACTAATTCACAGCTCGTTTTGAAACTGATAGTGTAAATTAAGTATATAGTTACTCCTGCATATTTAGTGAATGACTTAATTTCTCTAAACCCCCGGACAAAGTGCCTATGTAGTCAATTTTTGTATGTTGAAAAAAATATCTTTCCCTAGAGGCTGAAGTTTTTATTTAGTAAAAACCGTAACAGGTTTTTAATCTATATATTGTGAATCTGAGCAAATCATCTAAGTGTCTATCAGGTAAAACATTGAGAGCTTTCTTTTATAAAGATTAATCTTATTTTTATAACATTTTTCAGCACAAAGAATGCAAATAATTAGAGAAATACAGTGGGTTTAAACTAGAAAAATAAGCTGTTGATGCAGAAAAGAAGCTAAAGTTTTGGGGGTTTTTTAAGTGTTCCACTGGTGTATCTGGAGTAGTTCTTTACAGTAGTTACTACAGTTCACATAGAAATTAGTGCAAGGTGTTTGGTTTGCCCATTAATTAAGTAACAAATAGCACAATATAATATAGTTTTCTGCTGAACAGCATTTTACCTTTCATGAAACAGATTATCAGCTAAGAAATTGGGAACTACCTAGTGACCTTTTCTGTGAATCTCTTTCAGGCACCTTCTTGGGCATACATCCTGGGTGCAATAGGACTTTTTATCTACCAGTCCCTGGATGCCATTGATGGGAAGCAAGCCAGAAGAACAAACAGTAGTTCTCCTCTAGGAGAACTCTTTGATCATGGTTGCGACTCTATTTCCACAGGTAGCCTTCACCTACTGTTACCCATCCTAGTCTGTAGAAGTTACCCCTGCTCAGAGCAGGGTCAGCATATTCCCATAGTTTAGGATAACTTCTCCATCTCCTGGTCCATGCAGCCAAGTTTACCTCTGAGCTTTGCACCCCTGACCAGTATCAGGGGGGATATTTCAGAAGTTCCTTTGGCAGATGTTGGGTAAGATGCATTCTAGTCTTACCCTCACACACAGTGTTCTTGGAATTAGCTAGATGGTGAACAAAGAACTCCATAAGAGCATGCCTGAAAATTCTTTACACAGCCTGTGTTTTCCAGTAGGACACAGGTGATGCCTAATAAAGTATTTTAAGGACATACAAGACTGATGATGGCATGTGAAACTAAAGATTCAACTTTAGGAGTGAGGTGCCAAAATATCAGTTTGATAATAGGGCATCCAGCCTGGCACTTAGAAGAAGCATAATTTTGTAGAAGAATGAGTTTTAAAAAAATTGTGAGTCCTTAAGAAGTAAGCCTTGCTTAGTTTCACTTTCCATAACTTAGTGGCTATTGGTGTCAGTGCCTTCTGTAAGGCTTAATGGCTGAAACCAGTTGCCTTGGGAGTGAGTTAGTACATTCTTTATGCCTCACTTCCCAGAGGAGTGCAGCTGCCAGTCTCTCTGAGCTGGGCCCTTCAGCTGAAGTTGTCGGTGTTGCAGAGAACACGTGATGACAAGGCCAGGAGAAGGGAGAACCCCTGAAGGCCGGAAGGCAGGGCCCTCACTTGGCAGTAAAGGAGTGCTGTGTTTTGGCCTCTCCTGCCAGGACTCTCCCTGAGGTTAGCAGCTCAGCTACTCAGTCAAGTATCAGTCATAGCATTACTTTGTTAGAATGATTGTAAAATGCCCTGTGATTTTTTTTTTTTTTTTGTAATTTCTCTGAATTTCAAGCAAAGAGGGTATATAACTAACGTGTTTATTTCTGCTTTTCAGTTTTTGTTGTCCTTGGATCCTGCATAGCAATCCGACTAGGAACAAATCCTGACTGGTTGTTTTTCTGTTGTTTTGTGGGACTGTTCATGTTCTATTCTGCTCACTGGCAGACATACGTATCAGGCATACTCAGGTTTGGAAAGTAAGTAGGTATCTTTAGAAGCACATGTGGGTTAATGTCTGAGGCTTCTAGCTACTTTAGTTTCTTCTTGGTTTACTCCCTGTTTTCTCTCACCTTCTTTCTCATCTTCCTTCCACTCTTGTGTTTTACCTGGCAAGAAGTTTAAACACTGCATAATACTGAGGACCTGTTCTTTTAGCAGCTGTTAGCTGTATATGTATATGTTTTGTTTGCATGCATTTGGCTCTTCTGTCTGCATATTTGTTCTCAGAATCCACACAAGCACCGTGCAGGCTCAGGCCTTGTTTACATTGCAGACAAGTGCTCTGTGTAGGAGTAGGGACACACCAAGCATCTGCAGTACCTGCCTTTGTAATCTCCCAGCCACAGAACAGTTTCAGCCCCTGGGGACTCTGAACCACATACATTTTTAGAGAAATTCCCCTGCTAATGGGTTTCCCTTTCACAGACATCTTCAGTCTTCCTTGAAACAAACTCTCTGCATCCACTGCATCCCTCAGCAAGGAGCTCCACAGAACTATGGCAGTGCTTGAAGAATTACCCCACATTTATGTGGGGGCCTTGCTTTTAGTCTGGCTCATACTGGTTTTGATGTCCTTTAGGTTTTGTGTTAGGTTACAGTTCTAGAGATTGCTGTGATGCTGTTCATGATCTGATAGAAGTTTCATCTGTTTCCACTGCAGCATAGGAGGAAAAGTCATGACAGTCATGTAGAAGACAGTATTTCAATGTAACTGCTAATAATGTGGGGATTTCTGCACCCTCCCGTAGCTGTGGTGGTGCCTAGCTGTGACCTTTGGCTGTTTTTAAGAAATGAGCTGCAGTTTAGTGAGGAAAAGATAGAGACTTCCATGCCAGCAAAATTGGAAATAAGTGATAGATGAAGGCTGTCCTTCTGCTAATCCCAGTCACTTTCCAAGTCACCTGTTCATAGTCCTACTTAGCTTTGACCTGTGAGAAGCAAATCTGAGCATCCCTGGGCACACAGGCTGGTGACCAGCTGTCCTTGCATTCTGTTTGATGTCTGTCTGCATCAAGACATCATTGGGATATTGCTAAGGGCTCTTTTTAGTTTGCTGATAATGCATTTTACCATACAAACTATAATTGTTCTGCCTGCCTGCACATCCTAAATCTTTAAAGGACAACTTATGCTGTAAACAAAAATAGGTGCTTTAGAGTGATGGCTGAAATAGCATCATTTCTGTGCTTGACTGAAAGGAGATGGACTGTGCCATGAGCTCTGGCATTTTGCAGACATGTTTGCTTTTCTATGCCTTTTGTTCTTGCAATAAAGTGTGAGAATGATTTCCCTACATCAGGAAGCCACTCCTATACTACATAAAAATTTCATCATTAAAAACTCAGTGACTTCTGCTTAAACACACTGATAGTGCATAGTGCAGACAGTTCAGAGTGGCCTGGTCTTCCATGCTTACTGTTTGAAGTTAAACAGACAAAATTTTCTCCAAGATAACTTATTTCTGTTCAGTGAAAACAGGTCACAGTTTTTTCCAAGGCTTCCAGTTTTGTTTCCCTTAAGAACTGAGGTGTGAGTCTAACTGAAGAAAGCATTAGTATAGTGTTCTAAACATGGTAATCCATAATAACATGGATGGAAGCTCTCACTAATGCTTTCCCGAATTAGCAGCACTTGATTTTAGAAATCGAATCACAGATGAGAGATTCCTACTGCTGATGGCCAGGAAGGAGCAGAGAGCTGAATAATGTAGCACTGTCAGGTTATGTGGAATACTGCACAGTGTCTGATTAAAGTGTTTGGACTCTGATTTGGGCTCTGTTGCAACCAGCAGTCTGAGCCTCTGTAAAACTGGGTATTAAACTTTGGCACATATAATGATTCAAGTTCAAGCCTCCTCCCACCACCAGCAACAACAAAGCCAATAAAGATTAGAATTAGGTGTTAATAGTGCAGAGTGCAACCTGTGAACACTTGCACTTTTATGTGGACACTTTTGAATGACATCACCAACAAGCTCATCAATGACTGGGTAGATGTAAACACTTTATCCCTGGCAGAGAGGAAAGAGCCCACTCCCAGCACCACAGTCCTGTGACAGACTGTCATTTGACTTGGAGCCAGTTCATGAAATGGGCAGAAGATGAAAAGCCTACACTAGACTGGCAAGCTGAACTGGCACACCTTGGAGTCTGATGAGCACTACAGCTGGTAAAGTTGGAGGAATGCAAAGGTGTAGGAAGACAAGGACTCCCCACCCTAACAGCTTTAAGCAGTGACTAGCACCTCAGCTTATTACCTGGCTGCAGTTTAAACTTTGGCTCTATCTATCAGGTTTTCATGATATGCTGGCTTAAAGAAATCTCTCCTGTCCCAGCCTGCTCTTGACAGTCTCTGCTTTTATATGCTCTGCTTCTAATGGAAATGGTTGATTGCATTTACCTGTGAGCTTCCCTTAAATTTTGATTTGATAGTTGCATACCAGCAATTCTATACATTTGTACAGAATTCTCAAATAGTTAACAATGTGTTCATTAAAGATTTTCCACCATTAAAATGATATGCAGCTTGCTCCAGATAAGGAGTATAGCTTTAATTTTACATCTTAGACAGAGATGTGTGCCTACATATAGAATACCTTTCTCAATCAAGGAAAGTAATTTATCTACATTGATGTAATTTGAAGCACAGTTACTGAGGTTTTATTCTCCCCTCTCCCCCCCCCCCCACTTTAAACTTACAGCAAAAAGTCCTTTCCTTTAACAAAATCTCTTCTTTTCCTTCACAGAATTGATGTAACTGAAGTTCAGATAGCCATAACAATGCTGCTCTTGATATCTGCATATGCAGGAACAGCAATATGGGACTACAGGGTAAGTGTGTTAAGTGTTCAGAGTTCCTGTTGAGCATTCAGTTCCTGTAAGTGCTCCCAGTTCCTGTGGTATTTGAAGCTGTCCTGTGCAAGTACCATCAACACCTGCTAGTTGCCTAATGTTCTGGTTTAGCCTATTGTATAAATGCAGGTTATTTTGATGTTGTAGTTACCTTAGATATAATGGTATGACTCCCTATGCACAATTTAGAGCTACATAGAGGAAAAGAGACCCCATCTGCCACTTATATGAACTTCTGATCTGGAACTCTGCACTTCAGCAAATAGTTTTTATTCTGGTTTTATGTATTTTGGATATTGTAAGACATACATTTCTTTTCAGTTAAACAATCTATTTTAAAATTTAAGGATGAAAGGTTTTAATCTAATGAAACCATGGGATGAAGTCAGAGGCATTTTGATTAATCCATATTTGTGTTGATGCAGATACACTAAGTTTTAACAGATACATCACAGCCACATAAATGTAAATATCTCTATTCAAAGAATTGCTTTCTGTCTCTAACTTTTATTCTGATCTTTATAAATGCACTTTAGTGGACTGTGTCAGAAGTACTGAAACTGAAGATCTTTATCCTTTCTAGGGTCTTTACTAAGAAATTTATAGTTCTTCCTTGGCTATAGCACAAGGAAGAGCTGAAACCATTCCATACTGTTGATAACCAATACAAATCAACCTAAATGTAAGCGACCAAGAAATTAAAATAAATTGATAAGTTTACTCAGCAATTAAGAAATGTTTAGCTGAAGTTTTTCCTTTCCCCATACTGCAAGATATTTTTTGGTTGTTTTCAAAAAGCTTATTTTCTTGTTGGAAAATAAAGTAGGTGCATTAGACTTTAATTATGATTGATTTTTTTCCCTTCACTATTAAAATCTGTTGTAGTTATGCTGTATCTCAAAACACTCTATATTCAAAAATATAGTCAATGATTTCAATTTATTACTACTTTTTTTTTAATCCTCTGCTGCCATTGGAAGGTTCCTTGAAACTGCAGTTGATTCCAAAAGGTAACCGTTTAATTAAAATTTGTATCTGGAGACTATTCAGGATAGTCTCATGATGTGCAAAGATACAGCATACAAATAACATACCAAAACACACAGCAGGCAGATGGTGTTTGTGTTTCCTGTGGTGCAGTGTTGTGTTATCCAGTGAAATAGAAGGAACTCTCCTCTTTTCCCCTCCCATACCATGGTGATGCAGTAGGCTGTGTCAAGTTTTTGCTTATGTAGTAAAAATGTTTGAAGAACATAGTAAGGAGGAACAGAGTAAGATTTAGCTGAACCTCAAGAACAGAACTGAAGTACCAAAAGTTGATTTTAAACATCACAAAAGATATTTTTTGTTTCCTTAGTAAGGAAAAAAAATTCCAAGCACTGTTGTCCTGAGCTTTTTCCTGGGAAAGCGAGAGTTGAAATAAAATGTTTGTTTAGTAGGTGTGAGTGGCTTCTGTAATCCCTTTTTAAAGAAGGTGTTGTGCTTAACCTCTGATATCTTTCTCTTGTCTTGTTGTGGTTTTTTGGTTTTGTTTTTCTGTGTTCTGCTAAGGTCCCTTTGGTGGGCTTAGAACTGAAGTTCTTTGCAGTTATTGGCATCCTCTGTGGAACAGCACTTTCTTTTTTCAATTACTTCCGTGTCATCTTTGGTGGAGGGGTTGGAAAGAACGGATCTACAATAGCAGTAAGTTGCTCTAAAAATCTGAATGAGGTTTGAAGAATTTATGCCCATGATTTATTGCATTTCAGATGATCATAAGGGTTTTATTTGAGCGTTTAAGCAGATAGGCATATGAGTGTTGGGTGGCTAAAGCAAACACTTCATTATCTACCTTCTCTCTGCCTGTTACTGGATTTCTTCTGATGTAGGAACCAGCAATGAATTTTCTTACAAAATTAATTAGTGGTCATTGCAAAGGATTCCAGTAGCAGTGTCCTAACGCTAATGGGCTTTCCTGAGTTTTGCCAACTCTGGTTTTGTTTAATGGGATTTGCAATATTTATAAAATCGGGACGTTACTGTGTGACTGAAGTCTAAGACAAATTTTTTATGTGTTTACATTTCAGGGAACAAGTGTTCTTTCACCAGGCCTGCACATTGGACTACTTATCACACTGGCCATTATGATTTATAAAAAGTCTACAACTCAGCTGTTTGAAAAACACGCTTGCCTGTATGTCTTAACATTTGGGTTTGTGAATGCCAAAATCTCACAGAAGTTGGTGGTAAGGATTTTTCTTTCAGTCCTAAACCTCCTAAAACTAAACTGGTTCTTGACTTAACACTCGCTGGATCAGGAGGCATCATGCAGGTTTTCCCATTCTGCTCTGCCACTGTATTACCAGTTTCATTTTGACCCAGACACTGAACTATACTCAGGGTCCTACGGATTCTATATGATACTGCTGCAAATGCATACTTCTGTTGAATGTATTGGTTAGAACTTTCAGTTTTAAGTTACTCCTAGAAATATACTATCATTTAATATCCTAACTCTGGTCCCTCAAGCCTTACTAACAGTGCTGTGTTAGTTATCTGATAACTAGTTATCTGAAAAATGAATTTAATTTACTCATTAAAATTATGAGAGAAACTTTCCTGTTTTTCTTTTTTATACATAAGAACCTCATCAGTGGATTTAAAAAAAAAAAAAATCTGCCTTACTACATATTTGCTAATACCAGTAATCCAGCCAGCGCATTTTTTTCTCCTGGCATGACATTTTTCAAACACTAGAAAACAGGAATTGGACAGACTTTCTGGCTAAACAGGTGTTCACCTGGTGAGCTACTACCTCTTCAAGAGGGAATGCTGATATGAACACTGAGCCGTAAGACTGAACTTGAGGCAGTTCTGTCAAACAGATGAACTGCCCTGTTTCTTCCTCGCTCGTTCAGAGGAGCTGTTTTTAAGATTCCTGGTATGGATTCTTCAAATGCCTTTTATTAAGTCACCAAGTTTTTAAAAAGAACTCTTAAAGGTGAGCTCACGTTGTCTCTAAGAGTGCTAAATACGGAAGGAACAAGGTGTGTGTGGGGAGAACAGATTTTCTCCCTTCGCCCCCAGTAATGTTCTCTTGGTCAGTCTGTAAAGTGTCTCTGAGCGTACATTATCTTTACTAAACAGTGAGAACAAGTCTTGTTACTGAAGCAAAAGCCTGCTTCCAAGTTAGCTTTTGGCTAGGAAAAGCCAAAATTTTCAAGTTATACTTGAAAACATTTCAAGTGAATAGTATTTGTTTTCAGTAATACACTTGCATAGTCTTACCCTTTGAATACAACACTGAGAAATTAAAGAGTGGGAAACCCCTGCAGGTACTTGTACAGTGGTACAGATTAACTTACAAGAGAACATTGCTGGGCAAGGAGGTCATGCACGTTTGCTTTTGTTTTTTACATAGGTGGCTCACATGACAAAAAGTGAAATCTCTCTTCAGGACTCTGCGTTTATTGGGCCAGGACTTCTGTTTTTGGACCAGTACTTCAACAGTTTCATTGATGAATATATTGTTCTATGGATAGCATTGGTAAGTGTTGTATACTTTTAATTTGGACCACAGTTAAAGGAATGGATTGAGAATTGTCCCAGTAATTCTGCTCTGCCATTCCTGACTTGCTCCCATTTCAGCTGTTGCTGTGGAGGGAGTGCCAGGGTACCATGTAAACATGTATTTTGGGACCTGACTGGCTTTCTTTCCTTGGAAGAGGTGTGAAAGTAAATTTACAAAATCTCTCTTGTAATTATGTTTCAGCCCATGTGGGTTTAAATTGTTCTGTGAACTGCAGACTAACCTTTGTTTATTGGACTTTGTAAGTGTTTAGTGCTGTTGGGGTGTCGGGGTTTTGGGGTGGTTTGGGTTTTTTCTAAACTAGACCACTCCGTAGCTATATATTAAAATGATTGTTATAATTGTCACATGGATAGATCCTTATTAAAGTATAACATATTTATAGTAGGGACAATTGGAAAAAAAAAGTTGGATTTTGTTTTAACCTGTTTTGTTTTGCTCTTTTAAAGTTCATATCCTTGTTTGATATGCTGAGATATGCCACTGGTGTGTGCCTACAGATTGCTGCTCATCTTCATATACATGTCTTCAGAATTTCATCTCATCAAGCTCCTGAACAGGTTCAAAACCATAATGACTGATTAAATAGGTCAAGGACATGAGAAGAAGCAGTTAGGGGAATGTTGAATGAAGCAGCCCCTCTGTTTTTGGGAAGACAGATTAAGCTCTTGAAGAAAACAGTTTTATGAGAAAGTTCACCGTATCCTAGACATTACCAGATGTTAGAATTAGTAGATAACAAAGTTCTGCAGATGCTATTGTGATCAATACTTTTGAACCAGCATGTATTTCAGACCTTCAATACCACATTTGAAAATGTTGCCCTTTCCTGTTAGGTAACTTTAATTTTGTACTTCTCTTTTGGTGAATGTAGGCTGCAATCCAAGGTGCTACCAACTAGAATTTAAAGAGGAATTTCACGTTTCCCCAGACCAAGTGACTATTGTTGTAGCATTAGTTTCTAAAGTTTTCTTGGAAGTGCTCTGAAGTGGTAGTCAGATGTACCGATTAAATACAGTACTGCAGTATTAAGACTGGGAAAATGAGGCAGCCATGGGGTAAAACCACTCAGTCTCTCTTCTGGTATTTCTAAGGAACAAGATGCTGGATCAGTAGATGAAGCAGGTAGCACTCAGGAAAATTTTATTCTACTTCAGAGTACTGTTATGAGTGCCTTTAGGATTCGTGCATTCTCTAGTATCTAAGCACGTAACTTACTGCTACCAGATAAAACTGGAGCTTGTACTTTCTTTCAAGGTCAGTTTCTGGTTTTGTAGTTGTAACAAGGTTTGTCTCATTACACCTCATCATTATCTGGACTAGAGGGAGCTGTGTAATCCAAGGATACTGACTTTAGCTACCCTAACATGTATCTGTGAAACTGTGCAAGTGAATGACAGGGGTCGTTGACTTAAATGACTGCAGCTCTAGCAATGCAACCCACCCTTGTGTATTTCCCTGTATGGTATTTTTGCTATTTCTGTGTTCTTCTTGCTTATAATTGACCGAATTGTCTTGTAGCTACTGCTGTACCTTATCCAAAAAAAACCAGCACAAAACTAAACCATAATGTAAAACTCCAAACCAGAAGTCAGGCCTGCTGTCAGCCTGTCTCTTTAAGACCAGACCCATTGGCTAATGACCCAGTGCTACTGTCACTGGAGAAAAGTAGCTTATTATCTGTATGAACAAATCAAGACTTGCATACAAACTCTTTAAACTTAAGCTCCTTTAAAGAGGTACTTGTGAATATGATTTATGTAAAAAATTGTTGAATGTAAGGGTCCGTTACTACTTTCAGTTGTTGATATGTACCTGAGCTTCAAGTTTATGAAGTCCTTCCTGAACTGTTCAATAAAGAATGCTGTGGTTTGTTTCAAAAATTCTACCCCTGCAGCTTCCAGGCTGCACATTAATTCAGAAAGGCTTCCTGAGGTGTTCAAGGAACTTTAATAGTGGTATACTGTCTGCTAATCTGGAGGGAATAAAACAGCATTTTACCACACTAACAAGAATTTAGTGATACTCTTGAGGGATAAGTGTAACAGTTACTGCCAAAAGACTAGAACACTTAAGTGACTCATACCAATTCCACATGAATCCTACTACTCCTCTTTGAGACTGGGAAAGACACAGCATCTACACATGAACTTAGCCTGAATCCAGGCCATGGGCAAATAGAAAACAATACTGTAGAACAACGACCTGATGAAAAGACACAGGCACCTTCTTCAGAGTGAGATGATTTGGTTCCCCACAATGGTCAAAACTATGTCATGTCATAGTAGGCATAAGTAATTTTAAGGCTATGGTTGAGGCATTTGGGTGATAGGAAAGTAAAGCAGAAATCACTGAGAAAACCAGAAACGTGAGTCAATACTAACAAATAAAACCAGAAACAGGAGGTAATACTAACAGATAACTTCCTGTTGAAGATAGGAAGCAAAACGTGTTAACTATTTCAAAGCTTCTAATCGTCCTTAGAGGGCTGAGACCCAGCAGCACAGTTACAAATCCACCAGAGGCCCATATTGCTTCTGCATCATTGTAACTATGTTAACTTCCATAATTGCACCTTTCCTGAATCCTAGCAGAGGCAGAACAAGGAGTTCCATACTGGTTTCTTATTCAACTTCAGTTGCAGCCTGGTAGCTGAGTTTCTGTAGGTTACTTTAATCTGACTTCCTAAACTGAAGAACCATCAACTGACTTGATTCCAAACTAAAAATGCTAGTAAGCTGAGGAGAAGAATATGGTTTTGAAATATATTGTTATGAAAACATCACATTTGTGTGTGTGGGTGCGTGTATGTTTTTTGTTTTATCTACTGTGGTATGAAATCAAAGCAGTAAATGTGTTAGCAACTACCTAATTTGTGAAAGTGGATATTCAGGTGTAATGGTTTTCTGTAGAAACAAACTGCATGCACACTAAGCCAATTGTTTAATTCATACTTATTTACTGCAATGAAATACATGAAAGATAAATGCTTTAACCTTAAAACTCGGGCCTCCCTAAATTGCTAGTCATTTGGGATGGCAAAAAGTAATATCCCATCTCAAAGGCTTGTAATAGCCTGTACTAAGCAAATGAGGTAAATCTACCCCATCTTCTTGCAGTGGCTCTACAAGAAGTATATACCTCAAAATGCATAATGTTCAGTTATGCTTACTGAACATAAAGCTCTTCATTCAACTGAAAATACTCCAACGTTTTCTGGACAAATTACAGCAGTTGATAAATCTCTTACTAATACAAGAATATTACAATACCTAGCATAACAAAATAGTTAACAAAATGTACTTTGTTTTCCTGTAATACACAATCTTACATGAGCTATGTCATACCCTGTGAACTTATAACTGCTGATATGTCAGTGACTAAATGCTGAAACTACAGAAATCTGCATCTCGTGAAAAGTGCTTCTATTTGCACGATTTACCTAAAGGCCTAAGGTTAATATGTAAAATCTGACTAATGCATTTTCCATTAATTCTGCCCATTGTTACAATTTGGCACTAGAAAAAGTGAAACAAATTTAACAGTCCAGTGCTACTGAAAGTAGTTAAACATTAATTGGACAAACAAGAAATGGTTTGGGGTCCATACTGCCCCCCATTAATAAAATTTACTAATCTATGTGCTTACAACATTATCAGATACAAGATTAGACAATCCTTGAAAGCCTTTAAGAGGAACCTTAAAACATTTATATCTTAACATTCTTCTCTGTGGCTAATGCCTGTACTTGTGTCATGTTACTTAGGTACAACTTGTTTCTTCATTGAGCCATCAGAATAACATGGACTGAAGAGACTTGCGAACAGTTGCCATCTCCTGCTGTTGCTGTGACGAGAAAAGGAGATAATACTGGACAAATGCCGTATCAATATGAGTCCTTTGAATTAAATGAATGTCAAATGACTTTCAATAGAATGTTCTATTTTTGCATTTAACTAACTTCACAGATCTGATACTTACGGTGTCCATCATAATCTTCTTCTGCAACATAGCCATTTCTTTGCGGAGTTCATTTTGGGCACCTGCCAGAAGATTTTCATTGCTTTTCTCCAGCTCGTCCATGCCCTGAAGTTAAGGAGAATCTTAATTCAGAACTCCTCAGTGTCAAGCAAACAAACCAATTATTCATTTTCTTACTACAATTTGATTTTTAGTGTTTCACTGATAATTGATTAGTTTTGTCACAAACTTGACGGAGGAATCATACAGGACTTCATACTCCAGTCTACATTCCTATTTAAACTCTGTGGACCCTGTGAAGGAAATGGTATCCTCCAGTCAGCTTCAGTGAGGTCTTAGCTAGTTATTCTGCATTTTAATTAAGAGTTCCACAAGAACAACTTGAACAAACATCTGTCAGGAATGCTAGGGGTTCAATATTGTGGCAACCTTGAGGGACTTGAAGTAGGGACTATAAAACCCATTACATGTCTTTGCACACTTCTCCCCAAATAAAACTCACTGTTATCTTCCCTTTTGTACCTACAATTACGCCTACCTCTGTGTATGTGTCTAATTGCGTTTTCTTTAACTTACATTTACTTAAACATATTTGAGGCTTGACTTCTACCTTTTGATCTTCTTTGAGGAGAAAATCAAAGTAATACTTGACCCTCTGTTCAGTTTTTCCTCTTTGATGAAGACATTTTTTACATTTTGGAATAGTTATTAATGCTTCTGTTATATCCTCTCTAAGTTTTGACTATCTTAAACTAAGAGTTGCTCTATTTCAGATTTGTTTTCCTAAACTACCAGATTTGGGAAAAAACCCCACAAAACCAAACCAAACCAAACACTAAGCTTATTGTAACTAACTGAAATTTCAAAGTGGGACTAGTTAGAAAATGAATTGAACAGAAATTAAAATTTGTCAGAAACTGACAGACTTGAATCCACCCCATATACTGGGGCCATGCAGCTGGAAAGCAGCTTGGCAGAAACGGACCCTGAGGATCCTGGGGGACACCAAATGGAACATGAGCCAGCAATGTGCCCTTGCAGCAAGGCAACCAACAGTTTCCTAGGCTGCATTAGGAAAAGTGTTGCCAGCAGGTCAAGGGAAGTGATCTTTCCACTCTACTCAGCAATGGTGAGGCCACACCTGGAGTGCTGGGTCCAGTTCCAGACTCCTCAGTACATAAGAGAGATGTACATACAGGATAGAGCTCAAAGGGCCATGAAGATGATTAAGGGACAGAAGTGTTTTTCCTGTGAGAACAGTCTGAAAGAGATGGGACTGTTAAGCCTGGAAAAGAGAAAGGAATGGGGATCTTATCTATATCCATAGTGCCTGAAGGGGAGAATGCAAGGAAGATGGAGCCAGGCTTTTGAGGTGTCCAGTGACAGGACCAGGAATGACAGACAAACTGAAAACAAAGGAAGTGCCCTCTCAACATCAAGAAACCCTTTTCCTGTGAGGGTGACTGAGCACTGGAATAGCCTGCCCCAAGGGGCTGTGGAGTCCCCATCCTTGGAGATACTCAAAACCCATTTGGAGCCAAGTCCCAAGCAACAACTTCAGGCAGCCCTCCTGTACCGCCTGCTGGCAAGACCAGAGGTCCCTTCCAACCTCAGTCCTTCAGTGATTCTATGGTGCTGTGCCTCTGCATTCACTACAAAATCAATCATTTAGGGTATTTTCATTTTTCTCACAGTTTAATTCTCATACACCTTAAAAAAATAGTGGGGGAAGGACATTCTGTGAATGAAGTGCTTTGTTTTGGTGTAAAATTAAAGGGGAAAACCTTTTTTTTAACTAAAAAGTAAACTTTCTGTGTAGTTATACTCAAAATATTTTTTTTGCTTGCTGTCTAATATATAGCTACTTTGTTACAAAAATACAAAATAATTTAAAAACCTAAATTACCAGAGGTTTTTTAAGTGATATGATAAGGATCAGCTGCCTTCCAAGGAAAAAATTTACCTTCAAGAACTGCTCGTAGAGTTGCTTAATGCTTTTCAGTCTCTGACTTTGAACTATTCTTGCCTGTTGAAAAACTTTTTGTTGCTGACGTAACATATTCTGAAGTAGAAGAAAAAGGAAAACATAATTGCAATAGTTGTTAATCAAAGCACTTGGACAGCACACCAATGTATTTTTCCAGAATCAGAGATTCTGCCTTCACTGGAAAATCTGTGCCTTGTAGATTTCTGTCCAGAGAGTTACCCTTGCTCTTAGTAATTAAAGTAAGGTGAAGACTGGATTAAGCCTGAGTCACCTCCTGAAGTCCCTTCCAACATGAATTATCCTTGTAAAATCCTACGAGGATTGCTATCCCCTGCAGCTCCTTAACGTGCTGCCTAAATGTGCTGCCTGGGGAAAAGCAAAACTTGCAAATATGTTGGAAGTACAAATACAGAAACATCACTTTATTACATTCCATTGTATGGTTCCTATCCCCTTCCAATTATCAAATTCTTTTACATTTACTACATACAGGCATATTTTTAAGCAAACTACTTTCCATTATTCCTTTGTTCGCTGAATCAAAAGACTATGGATGCACAGAAACAGCACACATCTTTCTTCTCAATAAATGGTCTTGGCTTTTCTCAAGCCATATGCTGGCCTAGGGCATCACTTAGGGCCATTTATAAACTTGCAATAAAGTTTATAAATGCAACCCTCTTTGCAAAACATAATCATATATTTGTTTAAACTACATAAAGTCTTTTCACATTTCTTGGGTGGCTAAAAAATGGTATTTCCTCCTTGTGAAAATACAGTGA
This sequence comes from Lophotriccus pileatus, assembly GCA_035583135.1. Lineage (NCBI taxonomy): Eukaryota > Metazoa > Chordata > Aves > Passeriformes > Tyrannidae > Lophotriccus > Lophotriccus pileatus. Next base: position 62,392,455 of record JAWWES010000041.1, read on the forward strand.
AACTCATGCCATGTCAGAAACCCACCACTAGTTTTTCTTCCTGCTCCTCTGCTTTTTGCAGATCTACATCCCATTGCTGAAATAAAGTCAGGAACTGCTGGGAGAACTCATGATTGAGCTTCTGCCTAGAAACAGACACTATCTGTAAGTATGACAAACGCTATAAAGAATTATAAGGAAACCTAAGGTTCAACATACACATGGAGTAGGATAAAGGCTGACATAGAGAAAGAAACAGGATTTTTAGACATCTGACCCTCATTGAATAGTGTATGTTTTGAAAAACTGAACATACATAGGCAGACTTTGAGTGTGGATTATATATAAATATATATGTAAGGAGACAGCACTCACATACAAAACTCAGGTTAAAAAGAAATATAACAACTTTTCTTCCTAACAGGGTCAGTTTTTCTGAGATTTACCAAGTTCTTCTCACCCAATTACAGATCTTTGTTTTAACTTAAAAGGATAAATGTTACCTTTGCTCCTGCTGCGTTTTCCAAACATGTTCAATCTTCTGGTTACTGGTTTTGAGTGAGGCTTTTGTATACATTTCTAATCTTTTCCTCTTAGCTAAGAGAGCCTTGTTAATGTCAGCTAAAAGTCAAAGAATATTTAGAAATTAAGCATAGTGGATACATCGTGCCATTTATTAAAAATGCTGAGAAGCAAATGAGGTGTGTTCCAAGGGAAAGAAGCCGGTGTGATCTGGGCTGTGTCCCTCAACCTGCTGTTGGCACTGTGTGAGTGCTGCTTCCCATAGCCTCTCATACAACCCCCCTTAACCAGCCTCGGGCTGGAACTGCTCCTTGCCCAGCCTCACAAGTGTAGCATCTCCTTTGAGTCCCACCTCTCTCAGATGCCAGACCAAATAGGACCCACTGTGATGTCACTCAGCTGTAGCTGCTTTGATTCTCTCAGGCCAGTGGTAGGTCCAGTGGCTTGAACTCAGGGCAGCTGCAGTGCTTCCCCTCTGTACACTGAGATCGGGGCCTTACACGCTGTCATCGTGTGCTTCCCTATGGATTATTGTGGTCCAACCTGTGCAGTAACTACACACACATTCTTGGAACACTGGAAGCACTACTCAGTCAATTCACGCTGTGTAGGCACATTGTATTTGGACATATCGCAGCCTACAAATTCTCCATTCAAAGCCAGAGATACCTTGTGCAAACTTCCTCTTTTCTCTAGTATCTCGTTGTATATTAGCAACATCATCAAAATCTTCATGAGTTTAGCTGCACGACTGTGATGCTAGCTCAGAGTTTCCAGACTTTCAAGGAATTTAGTTATGCTGACACCTTAATTATATTTTTCCTCGAAAAACCACACCTGTTTCAGAGTAATATTCAAATTACTTGGATTTCAGAAAGAAATTAAAGGTAGTATGCGGTTACTATCACTGTGAACACAGTGAATGAACAAGAAACTTATTTTTCATACTTCAGAGACTATTTTTTAATTCTTAATATAAATTAGTGTGTTTGTTTCACTTTAAGTTACATTTGGAGACTTAACAAGTCATAGTTTAAGGTTGATACAGTAATTTCTTTTCCTTCTCACTACAGATTTCAGGAAACACCTGCCAAACCTCTCTAATTTGCTGAGGCATCTGCCCCTGTTAATACCAAACATACTGTTTTGTGCAGACATCATCTTCTCTCTAATCCATTAATTTTCCTTCCACCCATCCTTCCTTTCCTTCCTTTTTTAAGTCTTAAGTTACAAGCAATTATAATTTTTAACATCCTCCTCTTATCTAAATTGCCAGACCTACAAGAGCATTCTATTATGTAATACAAAATATGTCTTAATATACAAAAAGTCTTAATTTGAGCATTAAGGAATCCCTTTAACTCCTCTTTCACCTTAAGATTGACATGCAATTAATGACTCTGTACAGCTTTTTTATTACATACAATGAAAGTATTAATCAGCTATTGAGTATGGAATAGTGACATTAAGATGGTTTCCCTTCCTTTCATGGCTTTTTGATGTTTTCTTACACTGTGATAGGTGTTACACATTCTTTACAAGTGAAAGGTGGTTTTTCTCTAACCTGTCAGCTATCTGGAATTCAGCTGGTAATTTAACTGTAAGTAAAGTCATCTGAGGATCTGACTATGACTATACTAAATCTTACTAAGTGACACATATAAATCTCTCATCACTGGCATTACTCACCCTATTTGGCTCTTCTATAAACTCATACTCATCCTGACTGCTGAAATTCTCTTATTTGCTTATTCTCTATTCTCTAAATTTCTGAAGGTGCTGAGTACAGACTACTCTCTCATTCTTTGTTGCAACTACAGTTTACTTCCAAAGTTGCTTGTCTAGAATTAGAATCATTTGTTCTACTTAGCTGCTTGATTCACATTTACATGCCCCTAATTTCTCACTCAAGCCTTGCGATCCCCACTATCCTCTATGTCAGTGTAATAAAAAATTGAGTGAGAACAGCTAACTCATATCATCCCTTTCCTCTACCATCCTAAACTTCATCTTAAAATTGGAATGATCCAAAGCACTCATGCATCTTTCCCTTTTCCTTTGTAATTACCTACATAATACTTACTTTGTGTGCAATTATTCCCTTTTCTTCTTTCCCTTTGCTCTGCTTAGATATAACTTTTTTTTTCTGAAAACTGGCTTTATTCAGAAATGCTGAAAAATGCTACAAAGACTGATCATTTTATGTAAGTCTTGAAAGTTATTTTTATGGTAAGAAATTACTGCGAATTCTGCAACTTTTTTTTCAATTTATTAGAATGTAAATGTACTTACCTCCAAACCTTTCCAGCATGTTCTGTACTTCACCCCTACAAAACAGTGTTTAAAATTTTTATTTGCCCATTTTCTGGCTTTAGAGTAAGACCTATTTTATACGCTTAAAACTAATTTTATTCATGTGCCTATTACTTGTAAGCAGTCACAGAGCTGCTACTGCTCTACAAGATAAAATAATTATACTCCTTTTTTCCTCTTCTGAGAGGTCCCTTTTTCAGACTGATTTGCTTGTTTAAAAAAAAAAAATATTAACTTACTCCCCAGTAAAAGGACACTATTAGGCATTTAAGGGGTCTTGAGTGAGGGCATTCAGTAAATAAAATTGATTATTCCCTCAACAAAAAGAAAACACAAAGAGTATTTGGAACATCAAATAAAACAAGTCCATCCCAGCTAGCATAACTGGCCCAGTAAGAAAAATCCAAGGTAAATAATATCAAGGTTGTTTTTACAGCACCTTTAAGGTGATAACACCAGTGTGTGAGGCAGTGGTACAACACAGTAGAAACAGTATCTTCAATTTAACAGCTGAATCTCCTACAAAACTATTTCAGCAGACACTTTTTTATTCCATTTACACTGCCCGTAATTATTAAATTTAATAAGATTTATCTGTAAAAAGAATTTATTTTTCATGCAATATTTGGATCATTCAAAGTACTGGTAATATCTTCAAGGGAGTAAAATCAGAGGAAAAAATTAATGGAATTTAATGAAATTGTCAACAATTTAGGATAAAACTTAATTTTTAAAAAAATAAATATTTTAAGAACTCACACAAATATATCAATTTTTATGCATATTCAAAAATATCTACAAAGAAACTGCAGAATTACTGATTTTAAAATGTTAAATTTTCTTTTTTTACCTACAACTGCTGTATTGTCTGTCACTTGACTTTTCAATAAAATACTAACCAAACCAAAAACAAACAAAGCAAAACAAGCCTAGTGGATAACTGAAATTGGTACCTGCTTGCTTACTTTGGAAAAATCCCTCCAAACTCCTAACCTTACCCCACATCATCTGGAGCCACATGAGTAGTCGCCAAAGGTCTTTTCTTTCCATGCTTCTCCATTACGGGTATGTCGCCTTTAGAAAAATTACAGAAATAGTTACAAAAATACCTTCCATTTTGTGCGGGTGGTTTGAGTTATTAAAAGTGTGATTACTTTTCTGTAATGTCATTTTTCTGAACATGTCTCATGGGTCACAGTTCCCGTCAATAACACATGCAGCTTTAAAAAGCAAAACCACGAATATGTATTTATATTATTTTGAAAAAAAATAAATATCCTTGGCTATCAGATTTCTGTTAATGGCAGGGATAAGTGGGAGAGGAATTTAATCTAAACAAATGAAGGGGAGAAATTAATAAGAAACAAGCCCAGAGATAACTGCTGAAAGATAAAAATTCAGAAGTGGAGTTACATCAAACTTTACAAAAAACTATCATGTGATGAATGAGAACTGTATTTTTAAGCAAAGTCCACTTTTTTATGACACTCCCTCAAAATTAAACAAAAATCCCTCATCTGATTTCTTTTTGCCTCAGTTTTCTCTACTTCTCCCTTCCTTTTCTTTGGTTCAGATTCTTCCTGAAGTGCTTTTAAACCTGCCAGATTCCAACTACCTTATGTGACTCAGTACTTCATATCAAGCAGGCAGAGCTCTTCTTGTGCTCTGTCCCGCTCTCACAATGTTCTCTGCAGCCAGGTGACAGAAGGATATGGCATTGAAATAAGGTAACATAGTCATGTAGCAACATTCTACTCTATTGAAGACTCCACCTGTGCACTACACAGAGCTATTCTGTTGGGTTCTCTCCTCCTTGATTACCAATCAAAATCACACAGCAGGAGGCTGATTGTCTTAAGCATTATAAACCCTGCTTGCTCAGACATTGGCTCAGACACCTTGTGTCTTTCTTTCTATTCACAGTCAGAAATGTGATAAACTTCACATTTTAAAAATGTGCTACAAAAGGACATACAAGCACCTTCTCTAATATCTTCCTCTGATCCACTCAGTTCTTTTCTATCCTCCTCAAAGTCATAGGCAGGTAGGGTCTGTTCTTCCGGTGCTGGCTTACCAGCTTTTCCTCCATGCTTTCTTCCTGATGGTGCCATAATGAGATCTTTTCCTGCTGAAACAGTATATTTGTTACATAACTTTCCCCACAATAATTTGAAGAGAAATATGTTTTCATGCTTACATGGACCTGTCATGCATACCTCTGTAACATGTTAAGGATATGTTAAGCAGTCCAACTGTTTTAGTTTTGAGGTGTTCCATAGCATTACCCATCAGGGGTGTTTTAAGAACTTAATTAAAAAAAAAATATGCCAAGGCTAGTAGGAACACACCTGATTCTGCTGAAAAAGAAGTAAAAAAAATTCTTCAAAATTCTTTTGAATTTTCGTTTAAAAATTCTTCAAAAAATAACAGGATTCCTTGGAAGATGGAAAGATATCAGCTGCTAGTACCCTGTTTTCCAAACTGAGCAAGACATGACTCAGTAGTGGGTAAACTTCTCATTCTAGACACAATTCAACACAGCTAGAAATATATGTAGGTTTTCCACAAGTCAGGGCACAGATGGATCTGAAAATTAAGTTCACACAATGAAACTGGGAGCTCCACTAAAGGTCATTTGAATTTCCACGACTGTGAAGTTGCCCCAACATTAACAGCTCTCTCACACACCTGAGCTTCCTATTTCTGTTTGTTTGTGTGTTTTTATATTATTTGTCCATAGTTGTGAAAATATTTTTTAACCACACATTATACAGATCTATGTAACCTGACCACACTAAGCTAAGGAACACTGCTTTGTAATACCCAGCTTTTTCTGAGCTTGATACTTCTCTCTGTGGTATGAAGACTTTTAGACCTTAAAAGTGTCTTGGAAAACAAAAGCAAAACCTCTTTAAACTATTAACTGGAAAAATCAAAAATCCTTGCATTAAAATTATCCTCAAATGACAGAGAATTTTCAAGACTCTTATCTGCTTTTCGACTACTGTGATTGTTGAGAACATGATGTGAGGAGGAGAGTCCTGGTGCAGAATCTGGCTGCGCCAGCGTCTGGGCTGCCGAAGCACTTCCAACATTTTACTGCAAGCACGTACTTTATCTGGCACACAGACGCTTTGCCCTGAAAATCAGAGTACAAAGCAGGACTCTCCAGTCCCCCCCACAGGCATAAAACGACCTCGCCACCTCGCAGCCCTCGTTCCATCCTGCGTACCTGTTCTGGCCGATTCACGGATCTTCAATCCCGAGCAGTGTATTTTAATTCCTTTTTTTTTTTTTTTAAGAAACTCACTTCTGTTTTTCACCCTGCCCCCAAGAAAACATGAAACACAACGGTTACTTCTGTGAATTTCCTACGTTTTCTGTGAATTGTGGTGCTTTTCGCGGCGGGACAGACTCGTGCCCTCAGCCGCCTCACCCTGAGGCCCCCGCGGGCGCGGCGGGGACGGGGCGCCTCGCACCTCCCGCAGCGCAGGGAACTCCGCCCGCCCCAAGCCCCTCTGTCCCCCCGCAGCCCTCACGTTCCTCCCGCGGCTCCCCCGGGCGCCGAAGGCTGACGGGGCCGGCGGGATGCGGTGCCGCCTCAGCGCCCCCCGCCCCGGGAAAGGGCGGGAAAGCGGGCGGAGCGCGGCAGGGACACACTCGGCGCTCCAGGGCGCCCTCAGGAGCAGGGGACGGGCCGGGACGGGCACGTCCTGCTCGTTCGGCATTAAACTCGTTTAAAGCTCACCTACCGTCACCTGTTTTTGCCCGAAATGGCTTTAAATTATCATTCAGATAACAAAAGGCGTTCAGAAAGTATTCTGGTGTGTGTAGCTAGGGTACAATATCACAGGAGGATTTTTCCCATAAATCACTGCAAAAACACACAATTTTTCTGCCCTCAGTCAGTTATGGTATTTGGTTTTTTACTTATGGAAACCAAATACAGAATCTAAATTAAAGAAGAATCCTAATGCTATTTCAATTTTCTAATGTTCTCATTAACCCCAACCACTTGAGAAATTTTACGTCCTTGACCAAGTTTAAGTTTTCCTTGGGTCTGCCTGGGATGGAGTTGACTTTCCTCACCGTAGCCCTGGGGGTGCTGCAAGGCCTGCACAGTATCCCAGGTCTTGCTCTGTCCCCGTCCTCCAGCCAGGGAAGGTGGGACACACAGCTGGGACAAAGAAGCTTTGCTTAACCAAAAAGGAAGTGCAGTGACAACTGAGCTACCTATACAATTATTTATACATAACTTCACTAGGAAAAACTGCCTTGAAAATTTCAACCAAGTCTTTACAACTATTTTGATTAGAATGGCAAATATACTTTTTTAAAAAAAAATCATAGTCAAACTTGAATCTACCTAATATTTTCAAGTGTAAGAAGTTATCAAAGCTTTCTTTTATCTCTTGAAATGTCTCATTTTCTGCTAGGCTGACATACTGCAGATTTAAACTACTTATTTATATTCTACATTTTAGCATAATATATATTGCTAGCATGAAATATAACCCTAATAATTAAAAGTACTTGCATTTTTATAGTGCTTAAAAGTTTGATTCTACTTTGAGAACAGATTCATATGCATTACTGGCTAATTTATCAAAATGGGTGAGTTTTTGTTTACTTCAAAACAGAAACAACAGACAAAACTTTCATCACATTTTAGTTAATTTCAAAGCAAACCAAGTATCTTACAATACATATTCACATACATTTTGTACATCATCTGATTACAAAAATTAATGCTTTTTTGAATACTGCTAACACAATTAACTGAAGATACACCACCAAAAGTTTCTGTTTGAAAAGATTCAGTACCCTTTCCCACATAAAACCACATTACTCTGATGTCTCAGCAAAACACAGGGCCAAACCCTCTTTTTAAATTTAAAAACACCAAAGCTTTGTATATCAGTACAAATATTGTTTTCCAAAGTGAAACATTGCTCCCAAACTTTTCTACTTTAAAAGTTTATTACCCATTCATATAGAGAGGCACTTTTGCTTTTATACTTACGATGCTTGTAAAATATTATTCCTTGATTATTTTCATTTCATTACAGCCCTCTCTTTGTAATCAAGGAAAGAAATAACATCATTGTATTCTTTGGAGTAGAATACACCAGATATAAAATACCATTCAAATAACCATTAGATGTTTTATTACTGTGTAATTTTTTATTAGCATACATTTCTTTCAAATCCCAGTTAAATACTACGAATTGGGAGATGAATTGTCACTGTGCTTTAAAGAATGTCAACATCTATATATGTATACTAAATTTAAATGACAAGTCACATAATTCTCAATTTCCCTGTAGGTCTAAAAAAAGCAGCAATGACAGAAATCTGCAAAATGCTTTGGAATGCCAAGGAATTGTTAGGCTGATCCCAAACAACATTTCCTTCCAACATTTTATTTTGTTGGCAATATCCACTGCAATAAATGCAGTTACATTTGTTTAGGTAACCCTTTTTATAAAAAAGGATAACATGGCCATGGAACTAAGAGTCATAAAGTAAGATCTGTTGAAAACTGCCTATGTACAGGTTTCCTGCAATTATTTGTTGTTGTTTTGCATTGCCACAGCTCCAACAGCTTTTATATCATGAAATTACTGCAGAGATTCTAACTCTAGATGCATGATTTTTTTCTTCATATCAATGTAGCTAAATGTTAAACCAGAAAAGACACTTATGAAAGACAGATTTAAAATGCTTAATCACATCTTGAGGTAGACTGATCTCCAAAATGAAGCTCTTCTACACTTTGATTCGTTCATGACCAGCTTCTTTTTGGATCCTTCTCCTTGGAAAAATCTTTCGTTTAAGTGCAATTAGCTGAGGAGAGAAAAAATACAATATGTAGTTCTCTGCTGGGCTAAAGGTCCACAGCTGGTCAGGTTTTCACCCTAGAAACTATAAAATCTGTACCATCTACAGTAATTTAGTCAATACCGTACTTTTTTTTTTCATTGCACAGGAAAAACATTTTTTTCTCATATTCATCTATTATGTCTGCACATTTCCACTGGACTTCTCAATAATCAGAATACAAGCAGAAAGTATGCCTATATTCTGGTTATTTTAAAGGAAACTTGTGTATTTAAATTAACACTGGGCTACATTCAGTTTCTAAAAGATCAATACAAAGTTGGCATCTTAAAACAATATTTATATTCCTAACTCTGAGTTGAATATCCCCTTCCAAAACCAAGTTACTAACGGAGTTTTCTAATATATACAAAAGGCTGAAAATCAAGGGAAAGAGTCATGCAAAAGTTACAGGTGAGAAAAAAATAATAATCAAAAGCCAACCTTTCAAGAATTACACCCTCTTCATCAGACCACGGAAAGTGTTACTTAAGGCCCCAACCTGCAAAGAATTACCCATATGATTTGTTCCATTGACTCCCTCTGAGTTTAGCAGGACTAATCACGTTCAAGAAAGCCATTTTAAGCTTGCAGAAGTGGTTTTTTTTTTCCTTCGAGTCAGATTAAAAACCCTTTGAATTCAATAGGAGTCTTTACAACTACGTAGGGAAGAAATTTTGAAAATGCCTCTAAATACCTTAAGATTCTCTTCAGGATTACAGTATTGCTATTACTTAAGTTCCCTTCCTGTTAATTTACTTTGCACTTTTACCAACATGTATGTTAATAGACCAAGAATTTCAAAAACAAGTACTCATTTTAAGCTTCCAAATTCAGCATACTGATGATGAACTTGACAGTCAGAAGGCACCTGAGAAGGGAATACCACTCTTCCCCCCCCATATGACTCTCTTTTCAAGGACTCTCAACATGATGACTTAAAAATTGAAGCAACTTAATCATTATTCATACAACACCTTTACTTCTTTTATGAAGGAAAAATCCTAGCTACTATTCAAAACCTATTTAAAAAAAAAATCCATCTGATGTTATCCTGATGATTCCACAATCTGTTAAGCGTTATAGAAATTTGATAATACGTTAACTTTACCTGTTCAGCAAAAAATGAGATGACTGTAAATACAATAAGTGTTACTAGAACACAATGGGTCCAGAATTTGAGCTTGTCTCTATATGCCCTCCTGGACAAGGAAAGAAGGAAAGAGAAAAACAGCTTCATATATTATAAATTCAAATTTTCAAACTTTAAAGACTTTCCACAAAACATGCAAAGAAAGTTTTTTCCAGGACTTAAAGGGTGACTAAAAAGAGGACAGAGGTTCCCTTCACAAACAGCCACATAGCAAGGACAGGGGGCAACACGTACAACTTGGACTGCGAGAGGTTTTGTCTTGACATAAGTGAATTTTTTTACAGTGAAAACTCATTCACTCGAGCAGCCTCCCCAGGGATATGGTATAGTCTGCACCACTGGAAGTTTTCAAGATGTGACTGGTCACAGTGCTAGATCGTAGAATCAGTTAGGTTGGAAAAGACCTCTAAGATCAAGTCCAACCATTATGCAAACACCTCCAAGTCCACCACTAAAGCACATACCCAAGTGCCACATCTACACATGAAATGTTTCCCATTAAATGTTGGGCCACATGATCTTTTGAGGTCTCTTCCAACCCAGGCTGTCCGATGATTCAGAAAACATTTTGATTTCCAGCAGCACTTCAGCATGCTTTAACCCACCCTGGTAGTTTGGCTTTGGCTACAAGCAATTCAAATTGTCTTTCTGAAGCTACAAAAATTCTTGATGGAGGTTCTCAAAAAGGGAGCCAACAATATATCTATTCGTTCCGTGCCAATTTCTAAAGCTAACTGCTGAAATGGGTTTGCCCCCTGCTCCCTCTGCCACTACAATCCCCACGTGTTCTTGTCACCTACAATCCTTCTGCTTCCTTCCACAGTTCCTCTAATATTTTAGCTTTCCTTTTTAATGGCTATTTTTCATAATGTGCTGATCAGCAACAGATTTACTATATTAGTCTTGTCTCATTTCTGGCACTGTACCTGTCAACCTTTTCCTTGTATTCTCAAGTCAACTATCCCAATTTCTGAAGTTATTTATAAAATGGCAAGAGATAAACACACGAAGTCTCACATATCACATACAAATGAGACACACATATATCTTTCCTGATTATTATCCAGATGATTTGGTGGTTTTTTTAACATTTAAAGAAACCCATAATTCCTGAATTACTTAAACAAAACAACATTTTTTCTTTGCAGTAGATTAGGGCCAATTGATCAAATATTAATGACTATTTAAGCACCAGAAAAGCCCAAATCCTGCAGATTTCAAATTTTAGTTTATTCAAATTTTTTTCACTGTTAACTCCTTCATGACAATAACTTGAAAACAACTTGTGTAACATACCATTCTTGGAGTTCATGCATGTGAAGGAAACGATTCCGATATTCTCTTGGCAGTTCAAATTGGGAAGGTATGGGAAACATCGATTCATAAAAATCCCTAAGCACTGCTTTCACTGTTTGGGCATCCTTATGATTGTGATCAATATTGTCATTTAGGCAAACAAATTTTCTAGAAAACAAGATGAAATTGTTAGAATACTTCTTTAGTAATATGGCAAAGGTATTGGAAACCCAGTAATATAAACAGAATCCTTTTTTGAAAAAGTATCCTTTTAAAACCAAGTTGATCTATTTTTTATTGCAGCATTACTTTAAACTAATTTGATTTTAATTCTAAGAGGAGTAAGGTTGACAGCAAGTCAAAACCTCTGAGGAATCCAGTGACAGGCCACATTTCTCTCCTCTAGTTATATAATGCTGCCATCTAATGGGCACCAGGGTATCCCCATCGTAAACAGCATTATGATTTCTGTAAGGATTTTTACAGTTTTAAATTATCACAACTAAAGTACCTTAAATATCAAAGTGAGCTCCACTGTAGGAGGTAAACATACTCAATTAGTAATATTTTACTGTGTACGCTGAATTGTTTGGAAAAAGTCAACATAAAAAGTATGGAAGATTGTGTAAGAGAGGGCAAAACTTGGTCCCCAGGCTTGGGGTTACTGAGAACATTATACAAATTGGATAAGACATGGCTTGAATCATAGATCCAAAATTAGACTTGTATAATCAGTGAAAATACAAGTGACAACAATCTGGATAGAATTTATATGGAAATCACTGTGACCAAATAAGCACATTCCAAATAATGCCTCTTGCAGAGAGTTATTTCTCACACATGAAACATACAACTATTTAAGCTACTGCAAAAAAATTGAAACTAAAAAGAGCAGTGAGTGTGCTAGTCTGCTGTGTACCCTTGGCCACTCTGACCTGGTGCTTGACAACAAAAATTCCACTTCCCACATATGGGCAAGGTTATGTGTTTTATTTATATTGTGAGATACAAGACCCCTACGTTTTCCCCAGAGGCAGAAATCATATCTGGTGACATATGCCTTGTCATTGCTAACCTTTGTAAATAAGTAGTTCTGGTCAGCTGTATTCTCTATAGTATGGTATGCTCTTTCAAAGAGCAAAGTTCAGACTTCCTACATGAGGCTGGAAATAAGCAGAACCCTATAGCATGTGTAGCAGCCCACACGGGATTACCACTGAATGGTAATGTATTGAATTTGGCATAATTGTTAACCTTGCTCTAGACAGTTACGTGCAAGGGATAAACAGTCATTTGAATTGTTATATCTGAGAAGAACAAAACATGCCTCTCCAAAAATGAGCAGGCTCTATCTACCCTATCAAGTAATACCATGCAAAGCAGCTGGTTATGGCAATCATGTCTACACTATAAGCTATTTGGGAGTTCACTCTGGACTATCCCTGACCTTATCCCTTGGACTGGCAGCTCATTAGCCCTGGGAATGCAGTAGCTGCACTCCTGGAGTATATATCCCTGTTTAGCTTCATCTAAAAGAGATGCAGTTTACAGACTGAGAGGTTGCTACACACAGCAAACCAAACCACAGCATATGGGAGTGATGAGGATATTAGCCTGTTTCTGATGGAAAGACTGTTTGAATCCATTCAAGAGAAACTAAATATAACGTTCCTTTGGATATTCCAGAATGAATGCCAAGACAATTAATGCTCACTTTGCCTTGAGGATGCAAACCAAACATTTTAGGCAGATGAGTAAGTGAATACTTATAGTTCATTCCACGACAGGCACCAAATGCCTTTTTTTAGAGACTGGGTGTAATTACTGGTTTATATGCAACAAAAAGATGGCAAAGAGAAGGAAATGGCATGCCTACATAACTGTGCCAGCTCTCCTTTGCTAACAAGGTATGACTACAGTACTGCACTGTATTTTGCAGAAATACAGCCCAAGTAATTGACTCAACCTCATTTCATGGACTTGAACACTGAAGGTGAGAAACTCATGTTACATGCCCTCTTTGGGCTTGACAAGGCTTGAAATCACACCTACCTGTAAAAAAACCCCTCCTAGCCAGCAGACAAAGAAATAGAGAATAAAGAGAAAGCAGAAGGATGAGCTGGAGCACTACCTACTTTTCCTTTGAAATGGGTCATTGTGGGAACTGGAATGCAGGAGTTATGTGGCCAGAAGGCACTCTTGTAGCAATAGACATAAACCACCTTCAGCTGAAAAATGTCACAAGACTAGCATTTCCCTTTCCGAATGAACGACCTAGTAAAAGGAGTACAGTATGAGAGGAAAGTGAAAACCTGCTCTCTATCTATAAATACAAATAATGGTGTAGTGTTATGGGCACCTGAGATTACCCAATAACTTGCTGTGACCAAAAGAGGTTTCACTTTCCCTGGGCCAAGGTACCTGGTTCTACGTTTCTCCTTGCTCTGTCTTTTGACACTTGTCAGACCCCTTCTTGAGGCCAAACTCGTTAAACTGGCAGAGAACTCTGGTTTTCTAAAGACAGAAGCAAGAGAAGGAAGGAGAGGAGACAAGTGGAGGCTGTCCCACTTCTAAGACAGTTAGCTACTAAATAATCTCACAGTGTCTTTTCAAACCCCAGTTTTACGCAACAGAATCAGGTCTACAGGGTTTTTTTCTTCTGCAAAGCAGCTTCAGGCTGGAGTCCCAAACATAGCACACTTTGCTTTGCAAGGCGGTTCCGTGAAATGTATTCCAGGACACAGTTTTTCTCCATTTACCTCACAGTCATTTCAGGAGCCTAATTCAACACTAGAGACTCTACTCTCAGATTTGAGTATCTAAACCTTTTACGCCTGCAGAGTAAAAAACAGAGGACTACCTTTCAGCTTTTATTGTTTCTCATCAAATATTAAAAAATAAAATAACATTAATACTTCTTGCCATATTGTAAAAGAGCATGAAAGCTCAATGAATGTGCAAAACTGATTTTGTAACAAAATAATACACACATAAGTTTTAGTATAAAATACCTACACAAAGCAAATCTAAAAGCTCTTCCTTAAAATAAAACTGGCTACAGTATAAACGGTATGCCCTCTAAAATGGTAAAACTGAAACCTAAACCCTAAAAATAGCTGAAGTTTAAGTTTTCAAACATTTTAGATATATAAAAATATAACAAATTACTGAGATAACCACTAACATAATAGAGAGAGGAGTCACTTAGCTTCAGTCAAACAGAAAAAATTAGAAGTACTTTTCGTTCAAATTGGTCTTGGCTTTGTTTAGAAATACACAACAATAAATTATTCTTTCAACACACAAAAAGTTTAAACAGTCAAAGCAGAAAATTAAAACCACCTCACAACTTCATCACAACAAATCACAAAACAGGATACCTGGGATTTTTTCGTATGTCATCCAGCTGACCCACTACATGAGAAACATTTGTGCGAATCATTTTGAAGGCAATTTCCTCTTCTCCCATGATTTCAAACCTTAATGTTAAAATAATATTTATACATTAATAAAACAACCTGTTCAAAAAATATTAATCTTGAATTTAACATAATTTAGTAACATTTCTAATCTGACTGGCCAAGCTTCATTAGAATTTGCCATTTGCTTTCTATCAATATATTTACATTTTTTGGCCAATGCCCTTGCACAGAATCACTTTCCTGTAGATTTATTAGTAATCACCTATAAATCGAAGATCTGAATTCTAACAGAAAGCAAAAACTATAAGCATCTGACCCCAAGTTAACAGTCTCTTACTAGTGGGACTACACTTATATTTTTCACCTTTCCTATTTTGATATAAGAAAACACTTTGCTGGCTCCTTGAAGTCTCAGTGGAGACAATCTAATCCATTTATAAAGCTCACAAAATTAATACAAGCATTTAGTACATACTCTAATGATATAAATAGATTACCATAAGTCAGTTTAAGTACAGCAAATTCTTGCCCCCACCCTACCATTTTTCAATCTCATTTATTGGTCAGCTTTTCAGTTTTAGCAGAAACTTTTCTGGGAAGGGAATGAATTACAAAGTTTACAGCACAACTGGATGTTCCATAAATTAACGTATAACAATGCACAGAAGTTGCCCTAAGAAGCCTCTGTAACCTTCTTTCATTCTACAGTTTTGAGTTTGTAGCCATTCCTGGGACAATCAGAGACCACCCGGCCCTGCCCAACACTGCTGGTGAGAACAGGAGCCAAGGCTGTAAGCTCCAGACAGCAAACAGCCTTGCTTGGCCTGCAACTGGTTTGCAGGTTTCATAGAGTCACAGAATATGCTGAGTTAGTTGAAAAGGGCTCATCAGGGTCGAGTCCAACTCCCAGCCCCGCACAGACACCCAAGAGTCACACCACGTGCCTGAGAGCATTGTCCAAACACTTCTGGAACTCAGACAGGTTTGGTTCTGTGACCACTTCCCTGGGGAGCGTGCTCCAGTGCCCAACCACCCTCTGGGTGAAGAAGCTTTTCCTGATATTCAACCTAAACCTCCTCTGACTCAGCTTCATGCCATTTCCTTGAGTCCTGTCACTGATCACGAGAGGAAAGAGATTGGTACTTGCCTCTCCACTTCCCATTTCAGAGAAGATTTGAGAGAACTTGATCTCAGTCAAATCTCTGCACACACAAGTATTCAAACTTATGGTCACCACTGTGGTTTGTTCTGCCCTTTTCCAAGGGTGATAGAACAGCTTTTCTCATCTGTCTCCTTCCCTAACTATCACTCCTCCTCCTCACAGGAAAACAAGGTAGTTAGGTCTAAAATGCTTTTTCTGTTCTCTTCTCTTTTTTATGCTTCAGTAGAAAAAAGGATGAAGTAGATTTACAACTTTTAGGTACAAAACCAGCTCTGTCCTCCTTTTCATGCTACTTTAACTGTCCTCACTCATTACACACCGTGAGTTTATACTGTCATCTAAACATATTCTGGCTTACTATTGTACAACACAAATTAGGATATGGCCCAAGACAGGACAAGTAACATGGAAATATTTAGTCTACTAAATAACAACTGCATCATTCTGCACAATGAAATATACATAAATTAATAACTATGTTTCTTTAGTTCCCTTATTAAAATAAATCAAGCTAAAATTTGTTAGCATACACATACAATCTTTGGTTATGTATGCATTTATCATCTCACGGCTTTACAAAATGTAACACAGCTTCTCAAAGGACTGCAACAACGTACCTGTATTTGTTTTTGTCCTTGTATGCCTTGCGAATTCTGTCGGTCACAGGTTTGCAATTAGTCACTAGGTTTTTGGTTACTGGAGGCTGCAAGAAAAGATTGTTTAGATTATAGGTTACTAAAAACCAGAGAGTCTGTCATAAAGATGTACTTTGTAGAAAAACTTATATTACAGTTAGAAAGGCCTGCATATGCTTTACTCTCCTGGAATCAAAAGCAATAGTTTCTTAATCAACTGTTGAGGGAAAAAACAAAACGACACTGGTGCATAATATCACAATTTCCTATGCATACAAGTAATATATAAGAACTACATTGCAACTTCTAGAATTCATTCTCAATAAAATATTCAGAAATTCCAACTCCTTTGACAGGTATTCCTCTGATAAAGGTCACCAGTAACACTGGCCAGGCAAACTCTATACAACAGCTAATACATATGTTGAAACAATTCTGGAAAATAAAATCCCTACTCTCAAGGGATATTTCCATGGTAGTAGGCTCATTCCTAGAAATATAACTGTTGCAGACAACAGAAGTAAAAATAAATTGGGCCTCTGTGCTGAACACAAACACTATTTTGTCACTATTCGAACTGACTGATAACATTAGTACATTAGGCATTATTGCTTAGATTAGTAATATTTTACTAACTTTCCAAAAAGACTAAAGTATTTGACATTGTTCCCAATCACTAAGACTTATTTTTAACCCATCTTATAATATATTCATAGGAGCCATCCTTTAATTACTACTATTCTTCAAAGTTTTCTACTTCACAAAATTTTTCAGAATTAATTGAAAGACAAAAAGATGCAAAGTGAAGTAAGGCTGAACTGGATGCAAGGTTCTCATACTGTGAAGGATTCTCAAATCCATACTTTAATTTCTTCAAAACATGCTAACAGAATGGCTTTATATAGAATTTTGCTGTAATTCAGACTGAGGGAAAAATATTTTTAAGACTTCATAACATAACTTGATACCAAGGCAGGATAGATGTCCAGAGGGAAAAAAGGAAAAAAGTCAATCTTCATGTACATTTATCTATACACATTTTGCAGGTCTCCTTACTATGATTTGCACATGTTTGGGATCCATAATGCTTTCTATTCCCCAAAAGTAATAGATACTCTATTACTCTATAGTAATTTTATGTTCAAAGTTTTTTTTGCTTTGATAATGTATTGATTTGAAGCTATAAAACATGAGATGATTCATTTTGCAAAGTACAGCCACACTTTTTTTAAATGCATGGGTTGATGCAGGAATTATCACTGTAAAAGCAATTTAGCTATTAGTATCATATTTAAAGCTCAGATCTAAATTCCAGCAGGTTTTGATAAGAATTTAACCACTAAAATAGAAATTTACAACTTAAATCATTAAGGAACCTAAGGAATCTTAGTCATAAGACTAGGATTGGAAGGGATCTTGGGAGTTCATCTGGTCCAACTTCCTTGCTCATGCAGGGCTACTTGGTGACAGTTACTCAGGACTATGCCCAGACAGCTTCTGAATATCTCCAAGGAGGCACACTGTCCATAAACAGGCAACCTGCACCAGTGCTTGGTCACCCTCACATTAAAAAAAGAGGTTTTCTGATGTTCAGAGGGAAACTCCTGTGTTTCAGTCTATGCCCAGTGACTCTGGTTCTGCTACCGGGCACCACTGAGAAGGGCCTGGCTCTGTCTCCTTTGTGCCCTTTGTTCAGATACTTTAAAATACATTGAAGAGATCCCCCCTTGAGACTACTCCTTAGGTTTAACAGTCCCAGCTCTGTCTTCTCAAGAGAAATGCTCCAGCCTCTCAAGCACAGTCCTTCACTGGACTCCACCCAGTATGTCCACGTACCGAGGAGCCTGGATCTGGACCCACCACTCCAGATATGGCCGTACCACTGCTGAGTGGGAAGGAAGGGTCACC
>JAWWES010000041.1:62410824-62420976 GCA_035583135.1 Lophotriccus pileatus
CGTACCGAGGAGCCTGGATCTGGACCCACCACTCCAGATATGGCCGTACCACTGCTGAGTGGGAAGGAAGGGTCACCCTCCTTGACCTGCTGGCAACACTTTGTGTAATGCAACCCAGGCTACCACTAGCCTTTCTATGCAGCAAGGTCACACTGCTGGCTCACGTTCCATTTGGTGTCTCCCAGGATCCCCAGGCCCTTTTCTGCCAAGCTGTGTTCCAGCTGGGTAGCACCTCCAGCATAATACTCCTGCATTTTCCTTCCCGGAGCAGGATTTTGCACATCTCCTGGGTGAACTTCATGAAGTTCCTGTCAGCCCATTTTTGGATATTAAAATATGTGAGTCTGAAGTCCTCAAATTCTACCAGCTGGTAGTTTGGTGGTTTTTTTTAATTTTGTTTTGGTTTTATATACAGGAGTTATAATTCAGATAAAGACATGTCAGAGTTCTAGTCAGAGAGGTATTGATCTTTTTGGCTCACAACAGTAAATTTTCCTAACAAGGATGGACTTTTTAAATCCCAGTTATAATAACATTGTAAAGCTCAGGCTTTCTCCGTTTCTAAAGAAAATTAAGGGGTTTTAAGTTAGAAAGTAGCTTGTAAAATTTTCGTTTTGTAACATTTCATATACACACAAGTAGTAATTTTTATAAGTACTTTCCCTCTAGAAATCAAACCAGCACAACAAATACATACTCAAAGAAAACAAATATTTTTAAGACCAGTGTTTCTTACCAGATTTGGATCATAGTATGCTTCCTGAGTCGGAGGAATAACATGGATCTGAGTAATGTTGGCAGGAAGAGCTTTAGAGCAATTTATTAGCATTTGTTCTAGACCTGTCAAATCCTAAAAGAAAGAGAAAGAAAAAAGCCACATATAATCCTGTTTTCTCACTGACATAGCTCTAAAAATCCAGGGTACATAGACATATTCAATGTTATCTACATAAGAAATTTCCAAAAAAGACTAAATATTCAGCAGATCCCATTTCAATAACTGCTAAGTTATGGGACTCCCTATACACCCATAGTCAAGTAAATGGTCAATGCATAGTTGAATTGAGACCAGATAAAGCATGACTTAATTTAATTTAAAATGAAAAACACACCTTTACTGACAGAGTCAGGACAGCACAGAATTCCCAAACTGCCATAGCTGGAACACAGCCCTACTGTAGTACGTTCCTGGCCTGTACCTTGATCAGAAAATCTTCCTGTCCTTTCAGTTCACTTTTCTGTCTGTTTGCTTAATTTGAGATTTAATATGCCACTGTCAGTCATTTTGTGCACTGTCACAAACAGATTATTTCATTGGTTTGTCCCATTTCCTCTCTGTAAAGCAGAAACAGTACATTTCATTCTCTACCTGCATCTCTAAGAGTGCAAGTCTTAGTAAGACTGTGTCTTTGTTTACCAGATTCCTAGAAAAGCAGAGGCATGAGTCTTTGTATATGGTCATACTGTTTATTAGTATGACTTCTCTGCTACCCTTTTTCTCAGTTCTTTCTTTAGACCACAAGTTCCTCAGGAGAAGAACCATCTTTTACTGTGTGCAGGAACTAGACTAAGCACAGCAGGATCCCACTCTTCAGTGAACATTTTTTCTGACAAACTTACACTGCTTTCTTGAGCTGGGATACCAGTGAGCCATTTTTCTGATGCTGCTCTAACTCAATTTACTTGCAGACTCCACAGAACACCGATAAAGTAGAACACAACGTTATATGCTCCACATAGTATTTAAAAATTGCTAAATGTTACAGATGCTATAGGCAAGGATAAATAAAGACTTGAATCCTTCTATTTTAAGAATTTTTGACTTTAAAACTGAAATTGCTCTGAAATAAGGAAAGAGTACCTGCAAACTTAGTGGTAGTTCATGGATTCTCGTGGCCAACGTGCGTATCTCTCGGTCAGACAAGATGCCTGACTGGTCTGTATCAACCTCATCAAAGATCTGAGAGATGTTCAGTGGCTGAACTGCACTCATAAGATAGTAGAAGTACGAAAAAGCGAACTGCATATCTTCTGAGTGCCGCACTTTGTGAAATGATGTCTTGTCAAACTCCTCAGGAAACCTAGATAAGAATAAAAACCAATTTAGCACTCTAATTCCTTGAAGCAAAACATTCCTTACCTATAAAAAAATTTCTTATCTAGAATTCTGAAAGGTCTTCAAAAGTTTCCTTATTTTAGCACAACTAGCACGAGGTAATAAATTTCTTATTTCTTTTTTTAAAATATAATTTTAACGAGTGGCCATTAACACACTGGAAATAGCTCCAGCAAAGGAACAACAGAAAGGCAGAATTACTTGCAGTTTTTCGTTATTCCAAACAAAACCATACTCACATATCCTGCAGCTCTTGCATAACAGTGCGGTCAATCATGTGAGGCATATGAGCAGGGACTTTACGAGATGTAAATCCAAACTTGCTGTTTAAAAGCTTATTTACATATCGAAGGGAATCAGCAAATGTATCTTTCAGCTGTCTTCCAAAATGCTTGCCTTCAGTAAAGTACGACATTTGTTTGAGTAATGACTCTTCTTCCTGCAGGGCAGGCATAAATCAAGGTTACCTTACTGAAAAAGGCAGAAAAATTAAATGCAGAGGAAAAATGACATGTCAGCCAGGTGCCAACTCTTTGCAACATGTGGAGATGGGAAGAGAACTTTTGAATATTTTTCTCCACATTCCTTAGTTCTCTGTAAAGCTTTCATGCTTTGAGGAAAAATGTAAAAGGCGTCCTTAATATTTATGCTCTAACACCTCACACACAATTAAGTCCTTGTTTGTCATCAGATTTGTTTGTAATATTGCCTTCTTTTGCTGATTATTCATCCATATTTGATAAACTGAAATCCTATGAATATGAAGATTCCTCATGCAAGATTCAATCTCAGATGAACAGAAAGAGATGGTATTCTAAAAGCATAGCCCCTTTGCTATTTGGAAAAGGGCAAAGCAGTTGCTACCAACTGAAGCACAGTCTGTCTGCTCTTCTAGAGGTTTTCAAAACCAAGCCAAAATGCATTGGCTGGACACAGTTGAGATATGCACCTTCTTTGCAGGTTTTCAATTTCACTTCTAGAACATAAGTATTTATTGTGATACTTATTTTCTACATTTTTTAAACGTAAACTGGATCCAAATTTGTATAAATGCTATCAAAACAAAATTAAGCTTTCATTTATAGTACTATATATGTCTGAACAATAGCACTGTGCCAGCATATAATTAATAAAAAGTGAATTTCATCAAAAAAAATAAAAAGTGAATTTCATCAAAAAAAAAAAAGTGAATTTCATCAAAAAAAAAAAAATAAAGGCAGTAGAAAGGGAACAGAAATGGCTATTTGGCTTTAACCACCTAGCTAAGAGAGGCCCAGATCATAAACAAATTAGACTTTATGTGAAAAGTCAAAAGTAGCTTTCAAAAAATACCAGCATTTGCCTCAAAGGCAAAACACATTCCAAATACATAGATGATCACATTAACAGTATTCCACTAAATGCAGAAAGATGCAACTATTCAATAAGCAATGAGATTAAGATACTCACATCAAGAAGGTCCTGGAAATACTTCTTTTTCTCCCATGGCAAAAAGCCTTGGTAACTTCCAGCATAAGACTGTAATTTTCTTCCCACTAGCCCCTCCCTTTTATTTCTATCCACCTGCTCCTGCTCTTTTCTGCCTTCCATTCCCTGTGCGCCTTCTCCAGTATCTAAATTCCCAGTATGTTTTGATTTCTGTGTTTCCCTTAATATGAGTGCATTCAGTACTTTTTCTCGAGTTTCATTTTTTTTCCCCATGCTCTGGGAGGGAAGTGTGGCTTTAGGCTTTCCTTTATAAACAGATTCATTTGTGTTCATTGTCACAGGAGTCCCCTTTGTTCCCACAGGCCTCGAAGAAACGTCTTCATTTGCTTTTATTGTTTTTATTTTGCCATCATTTACATCTTTATAAGGCTTCTGCAAGCTGGTATGGTTCTTCTGATCTTCTGAATGATTATGCACACCCTTCTTTTCCAGGCCTACAATACTCTTCACTGTAGTTAAGAACTGGAAAGGTCTCAGGAGAGCAGCCTTGGATAGATTAAATCCTTTCTGAGTGATATCACCATTTAGTAGTTTTAAGTCCAGCTTCTTCAGTTCCAGCTGAACATTTTCAGGAAGAAGAGACACATTCACTGATGGTATTATCACCTCTTCATGTAGACTTTCTTTGGTGCCATTTTGACGTCTCCTGACTCTTGGAAAGCGTTTTTCTTCAGGAATATCCTCAAATATCATTTCAGCTTCTGGTACTGAAGTTATACTTTTAAAATCAGAGTTGGATTTTTGTGTGGAAGTTGTGTTCAGTTTTGGTTCCTCTCTAGTATCAACTTCAACAGCTACTTGCATTTTAAACTCTTCATCATTTTTATTTAGGAACGTAAGGTTAAAATAGATCACAGTTGTATTCATGCCACTATGCATTATGAGGTGGATAGTCTTCCACTTGTTAGCAACTGAAGCATGTCGGATGATTGGATTATCATTATATGAACCCTCAATTCCTTTCTTGGCTATTTCGCTGAAGCTGAAGTAGGGCAGACATTCACCTTTGGGAATAACGTAGTAGGTCTGATTAAGCTGAAGTGTCACCTTGTACATCTCTTCGAAGTGATCTGGAAAAGAAACAAAAACACGAAACAAAATAAATTTCTGGCAATTTCCAGCATGACATTTATCTTTCACTCTTTTTAAAATTTTAACATGCTCAGCTAGATTCACTGTATTAGCAGGGAGACAGCTTTGTGAAAGAACACTTACTCTAGCTTCCAGTTTCTTGCTCGCTTATCTTCAATAATGGATGACTAGAACATAGATATATAAAGCTCCCAGACATTCCTATACTAATTCTAAAACCCAGTATAACTTATCACTCTTTGTCTCTACCTGAAGAGCCTTAGTGGCTCATTATCACATGCCACTTAAAATTCTGTATCAGTCATAAGTAGTTGCCCCACATTACATTTTTACCACATTTTAGGAGATTAATGTTACACTGACTGGGTTTCACTGCTACACTGCATACTGATTTGAAACTTCCAAAATCAGATAGGTTGAATGGAAGTTCTCCCTCCCACGGCACAACAGAACAAATTCTGTCAACTCTCATATGGATAAAACCTCACTGCCAGCAACAGAATTGCCAGTAACACATTTGTCTGAGCTGAGATGCAGGAGAACCTCTACCCTTCCAAAGAGGCCAAATTCTTCCCCTGACTATACTAGACAGCACTTTTAATCACTTCATTCATTCCTGCTAGTCTTTCATAACCAAATAAACTTCAGACAAGTTCACAGGTGACTGCCTCTTTGGCAAGAGCCCAGAGGCAGACTTGAACTCACACTGTCAGCATCAGAGAGGTTCTTAAATTTTTTTAACTGCTATAGGCATCATAAATTCAACTCTCCCTACTCACGTGAAGACACTTCGCGTAACTGAAATGTCATTTCTCCACTTAAAATGTAAGTCTCTTGGGGCAGGGAATTTAATGCTGCTCCGTAAGGTATCAAGCCTCCACCCATGCTTGGTCACTATTAAACAAAGCAGCATATAATATTGATCCAGGTTTGGATTAGTGAGTACAAGAACCACCTGACTTCTTTTTCAGCTGCTACCAGCCCTTTTCCACAGCACCATACAGGGCATCTTAGCCCAGTCTGAGAGTAATGTTGAACCAAAAATGTCAGGCAACTCAAGAGATTCCCTATAGAAAGTTTATCAGTGATGCATTCTACATACCCTGGCCACAGTCACCAGCATCAAATCCACACGAGAGGACGTTGCAGGCCTGATCACAGAATTTGTCTGCCAGCCAGGAATTAGCACAGCCTTGGTTACAGTATGAAACACCAGTTATTCCTGCACCAAACTGCCATGGTGGTCCATTCCCAATACCTCCAACTGCACCTCCACCAGCAACATAGCGACTACCCCCACTGTTACCTAGAGAAAAGGGAAAAAACCCACCAGAAATAAGAATTTCAAATGAATGAAAAAGGTACACTTTAAGCCACAGTGTTGAATCTAGACTGAAAACTCAACAATCATCAGTAAAATTAAAAGGGAGCCAAATAATATATAAAACTGTGTATACATTATACAATAACAAAATAAATTTCAAATGCCTTCCTTTCAGCTAGTCAAATTTGGTATCTAAATAAGGATTTTCCTATGCCCTACTATTTCCTGTCATTTTCCATAGAAATTTGTAGTTTGCAAGAAGTAAGGTTTTCATCTGGAAGTCAACTTTTTTATTATTATTAAAGAAAGCAAATTTTATAGTTAGAGAAAAATGGCAAATTACAGAATTATTCTTGTAAGGAAAAACAAACACTTTTTCTAAATTTAACACTGCTGTCTTACCAATGCAATCACCTCCATCCCAATCACACGCTGAGTTATTACAGGCCTTATCACAGTAACCATCTTTAATCCATGAGCCAGGACATCCTTCAGCACAGTTTGGCACGGGCCAAGTCAAGTAAACCTGGAACAATATTACAGTTTGAGACAAGGACTCAAAAAACTGAAGTCAATTGAGCTTGTTTCTTAAAATATGGAGACTTAAAATAATGCCTCCCTGTGTGCTGTGCCTTAAGATTTCACAAACCTTTACAAACAGCACTTAAACCCTATCACATGTGAAATAAATGTTATTAGTTTCAAACAGAAGGAAGAACTGAAGAATTCCCAAGGCCATACAGCCAAGCAGCAATGGCCAGAAATAGAAAGCAGGACTTCCCAAATCTACTTCTGCAAACCACAGACCAATGAAAACTAGCATTTTCTCTTTTGTCAGAGAGGAAGGGTGAACTTTAATCTGACATAGCTGCGCAGTTCACTTGTTCTCCTGACTCAAAATGTTTCTTCGTTACTAACCAGTCATGAGATAAGCAGCACGTGCTGAACATAATCCCTGAAGCATCTGATCCTGTGACTTAAATAATTCCGAGAATTGGCACGATAAAAAGAAGTGCGTAGGTGTGTATATTTTCAACTGGGGAGGCATTAAAAACCACACACATTTTCCTTGAGGCCTTATGGTTTCAAGATTTTAGCAGCACATTCCCTACTGAAACACGTGCTGATCAGGTTATCACAAACAACACTGCACCTATGCTGACTCCATCATAACTGGGATGAATAACTGAAGAACAATACAAACACAGTAACGATATATTTTGCAGTTATACACCTAGATCTTCAGAGATTTAAAACAACTAAAAGCTTCTTAACATCTCAAGTACTGAAGCAGCTATTTTAGTGTAGCTTAAACTAATTTTGTGCAACCCTTCTGTGGTTGTGCAACAAGTGTGCAGATCTGCCTGCATGAAATGTTTAACTGGATGGTCTCTAGTGCTTTGTGTATTCACTGCTTTAATGTAAATAATATATATAAATCTTTACATTTTTCCTCCATACCACTCTTGTAGATCAAGCTCACGGATGAAAACTCTGATAGCAACTTTTATGCATAACTACTGCTAATGTTTCCTCAGCCTGCTCTCCTCACTTAACCCCAGTTGTTGATAATAGGTTTGTTGAAAGACTAAATTACTTTGTGTTCATGAACATGGAACAACATCTACTTCAGTAAATAATTATATATATGATTATACACAGGTTGAGCATAAATATTCCTGGCATCTGTAACAGAGGTAATTAATGGTAGATTTAAATATTAGACCAGTTTAAATGTCACCTGACCTCACTATTCTCACAGAAGAGTTGATTTTGGCTTGAGTATTTCCCACAAAACAAAAGGAATATTCAAGGGATGGAAGACCGATAGCTGCCAAACACCACATAACTCTTACCAGTGCTCTAACAGAATGTGGGAGAAGTAGAGAACACTGAAACTAAAGCATGAAGCCTAACAGAGGAACCATTATAGCCCCTGAAACCTATGAATGAATATGAAGAAAAGTAATTCTGCAACCCAAACATCAACACACCACATAAAAATACAGACAAGAGCCTTCCCCACCCTGCACCTTTGCTACCAGTTGTCTAGTTAAGGTTAATGAACCTTTTGAGACAAAGGAGGAATGGAGAGCAGAGGGAAATAATCTTATATTTGTTCTCCCTTTCAAAGTAGCATTTCTGTGCTTTTCATTACATTAGCATACAAAAGTTCTGCGTCTACTTCTGATACAGTATCTTTTCATAATGGCTTACCTTTTGACCTTTAGAGTGACTGTAAAAATCATCAGGCCAAACATCCTTCCCAAACATAACATCATCATTAAGATAAATAAACTTCTGAGAAAGGCCACTGATACGATGAATGTGACTTTCAATAGCTGGTGAACTGAAAGTAGGCAAGTGACTCACATTCTGAAATATTTCCTAAAACAAGAAAGTCACCAACAACAAAAAACAGTTTCAGAAGGCAAAAAAACCCAAACCAACCCTAAAACAAACAAACAACAAAAAAAACCCAAGCCATAAAAGGTTAGGAATACCACATATTTGATACTTATCTACTAAAAAAAATTATAAAGAACAAGGAGAGATAAAAGAAGTAAAAGTATTTTAGCAAAATAAGGACTTCAATATCTCGTTTTTCCCACACAAAACCATTTTCAAGTCTGCTGCTTAACTAAGGAACTGTACCCAGTTCATTACAAAGACATAAACTTTCACACACTCCTCTTTCATTGGGTACTGGATCACGCCCAATGTACACATTTACAATTCTCATGAAGTACAGGCTGCACAAACTTTTCAGCAAACTGAACCTCTTCCAGCATTCAAAAAAGTCAGGATTGTTCCATCTCTTTCAAGTAACTTCCCAAGCAGACAGCAACAGAAGTTGAAATAGTATCTTATTACCACTTCGCTTGCTCAGAGCTCCTATGGCATGTCCAGATACCAAAATTACTCCCAAATTCATAATTAGCTACTAGAGTATTTTTGTTTAACTTGTTCAGGAAGCTTGAAGGATTTCCTTTCTCTTTTTGTATAACACTTCTAGAATACATAGATACTTTTTTTGTAGCCACTTTCTCAGTTCCAGTAATTGTAATCCATCCTATCTCAAACAAGCTTATTAGGTTATTACTGGTTCTGAGAGAGTTTCTGTGGATTCAGATTACATTTTCTTCTCCCCAGGTTTTTTATAAATAGACTCTCTAAGCAAATTAGACATGGGTATATGTTAGCTGAAGTCTCAATATTTGAAAAAGTGGACTAAATAAAGGCTTGACATATATTGAGTTATGTGATTAGCCAAAACACAAAGACATACTGGGGGTTTAATAAAACCATGGATGAGACAGGGAAGAGGCTGTCACTTCTTCCAAATAAATGCAGTCTTTAGCTGATAACTGCATTTCAAAGCAAACACAGCATCTTTACTAGTGGCACTTTCATACTAGTATTTTTGTTTGGGTTTTGGTTTTTTTTTTTGGCTTTTGTTTGGGTATTACCTGATGTGTCACTATAGTTATCCGAGGATTATCCAGGTTAAGCCAGGAAGGAATTTGCCCATTGGTGACGATGAAAATATGTCGTACCCAAGGGGCATGCCTCTCTATTGATCGTAAGGAGTATCTCAGCTCTTCATTATCTTCAAAACGGCTGGCAGAAACATCTTCATCCTGTTTGGACTATAAAAAGAAAAAATCCTTCCTTAGAGTCTAAACAGAACATTCAACTTCTGATCCAGCTAGGTTAAGGATAGTATGCTCGAGCACATGGGTGCATAAGCACTTCAGGACTTGGCCATTCAAAAATAAAAAGTACATTGATCAATAACAATTATTCTTATAAAGGATCATATTCTTCTGAATTATCAGGATGAACAGCACAACCTTCTGACATCACTAGCCAACCACCTGGTATCATTAGGATGTCTGCTGACCACATTGCAAGGTGACACTGCCTTGTGTGATACTAATTCTTAATGAAAGCCCAGTAAAAAAAAAAAAACAAACCTCCTGTGTTTCAAATCAGTAACATTACTTTTCAGAAATCCAGTTTCAAGAGGCTGGGACCTTCCAAGTACACTGCATCATAAACTGTATTTAAATGTCACCTAATATAGATATACTGGAAGTGTCATGATGTAGCAGATCCATGATTTTCCCCT
>JAWWES010000041.1:62421076-62434100 GCA_035583135.1 Lophotriccus pileatus
CATAAACTGTATTTAAATGTCACCTAATATAGATATACTGGAAGTGTCATGATGTAGCAGATCCATGATTTTCCCCTGCTCTGTTATTTTAAAGAATTTAAGCATGAGAAAATTAACAAAACTTAGCCTAATACTCACTAGCAAACAGCTTAATGTTTCCAAATGTTTTTATTAAAGAGAATTTTTTTCAATTAGAAACTCATTAGTTAAGTAACAAAATTTGGTTACATGACAGAGTAACGCATTTCTATTCCCTTTTATGAGAACTTAATGACCTCTCCTAAAACCTACAATTAAGGCTGCCTAACAGGAATGTTTCTAAAGTACAAATGAAACAGGAAACTTAAGAAAATATTTTAACAATTACCATTTTCACTGCAGATTCTAGACACAAAATGAACCTTCTTTTCTAATATGTACCACAGCTTTCATATCATCAAAAGCATAATACATGAAAACATTTCAGCAACACCAGCAGCCATTGCCTAGGTATTCATTCCCAAAAAAATGCATAATTTCAACATGAGGAAATACAAAGTTTGAGTTCAGGGTTGGTAGGAAGAGTTTCCCCAAAAGCCCAGCTAACAGGATACAAAGACACTGCAAGTTTTTCCGGGTTGGGCACATTTACTTGACCAGTGCCACTTGACATTTACTGTATAATTAAATTCCAGCAGGAGAAAACCCCCAAGATTTTAGAAAATCTTATCTTGAAACAGACACCTTATTATTTCATTTCCTGTTTCTAAACCAAACATCCTTTCTGTATCAAAAGCATTCAAAGTAAGTCTCCTTTCCTTACACACACCTGTATATGAGGGCTTCAACAATTTTGGAAGAGAAGCAATTAGCATTTGCTCCGCATAAATGATGCTACAAAGCAAAAAATTACTAAGAAACATATTGGGAATGAGATAATCATGTTTGCTAATAAAAGCCTTTATCTGCCTTACACAGGAAGCCTGCTTATCTGCCAGTCAGTATCATTTAAGCCTTTCAGGACTTGACTGCACTATCAGAACATGTGCAGAGGGCAAAATTTTTCACTTAGTGAAGAACATGAAAATTTCAATTAAATGTCACACTGCTTGATTCTTCCGTCTCCCTGACTTGAGAACTGGACAGTGTTCTTGTGATGTTTCTCACAACCTCGTAAGTACTTGATTCTTAATACTTCCAAGCTTCTGGAAGAAATCCCATGTTCCTTGTCATAGTCAGCCTCTATTTGCAGTTTTTAAATGCTGTAACCTTTATGTGCTGTAACAGATTTTACCTACCTGACTGACAGAGCTGAGGTCCCATAATAAATAAGCAGGATTAAGCACCAGTTCTTTCCCATCTATAGTCATGTTCTTCTTTGCTTGCTTGTTCAGTTCTTGGAAACCCTTAGGGTTATTCAGTTGCAAGAGAGCTACGCTGGCTTCTGAATAGAGCTGTAACTATACAAGCAGAGAAAACAATTTCTGGCATGCAGCCCCAGCAGTACTCTTTCTTTGCCAATTCCATATTTTTGTTGTATTTTTCTTACTAGAGTTACTAATAAGAATGACTGCTAAGTAATGTTTTTTAAGAACTACAATTTTGTAAGAACACAAAAAGGAGTAGTAAAATGGGAAATGAAAATCATTTAAAGATACAGAACATTTCTAGATGTTTAATTTTCACTTTACAAAGAAAATGTCTCTTTACACAATGATCCAGTCAGAAGTAAAGTTGTTCATGTTATAAATATTCCTGGAGCAAGTGAATATAAGTCCCCATCCATTCTCTCCCACCCTTATAACAAAATTCATGTTTTATTAAAACTTTATTATATGACTGGAGGAATAATCCTTTTTCTTTATCTTAATCAAGCAATGATCTTCTCAGAAAATTAAGTGCACCAATGTATCGTCGCTGTCAGACGTGTGAAATTTTCAGAATGGTTTACAGTTAGTTCAACCTACAGCTCCGAAATCTGAGATACAAAAGCCTCCAGAGCTAATCCATGTGGGTCTCCAAGTCCTCAATGGTGGTTGCCAATATGCTGTTAAGGTCATTTCTTAGTTGAGGACTGTTTGATCTGTTTGCTGTTTTTATCTCTTGCCACCAGTAAGTCTGTATATCAGATTTCATAATGCACAGGATGAGTGAGGGGCTTGCACTACACACCCGCTCACCCTTTCTCTAACAGCTAATAGAGCTTACAAATGACAGGGCACCAAAGCACCTCCCCAGTAATATGGCATAACCCAATGAAATGCTGTGTTTACCATATGGAGTAGCACGAGCAGATACAATCAAGCTAAAAGCAGAACTGCACTTTGATTTTCCAAGTGCATGTCTGATTGAGAATAAATGCAGTTAATCATTAACAATATTTATTTGAGCCTATGCTTAATTTTTGTTCCTTCAGGCAACATAAGACAAATAACCACATCAATCAGGTTTTCAGTTGCATAAGATCTGTAAATGCAATTCAGAAGTTACCAAAATTTGAATGTCAGGTTCAAAAAAAGAAAATCCATCAGTTTCTTTCATAATAACCTTAAGTGGTTTTATTTCTTTATTTTTTATTAAATGTGACCCTTTCTGCTCATTTTAAAACACCACTTGTCCCAGAGTTCGCAGCCCTTCCCTTAGTAAGACCAGCTGTTCCACTTGTGACATTTCAAAGCTGTTGATGCTTTGACTCATATGCTATTTGAGATCTTTCAATCTGACTTATGAGGCCTGCCATTAGAAAAATCTGATAAATCTCAGACCTTCCAGGGAATCATCTGAACCTATGGGTGGAAAGGATGGCTTCAGTAGCTAAAGGGCTGAGGTATAGTTACGGACTGCAGCCAGCAACTTCCAAAAATATCAGGATCAAAATGCTACAAATTACAAAGCTGCCATCACTGGGTATGTGCTTTATTTAGGAATACAACAGTGTCACACAGTCCTTTAGAATCTGTTATTTAAAACATACATATAACAAACAAAAAATATTGCCATTCTAGAGCTTTGAAAGCATTTGAGAACATTCAGTTTCTCTTTAACTTGTTCCCACCAAACTCAGCAAAATAAGTACCTGTACTACAGACACCCACCTAGATTTATTACAAACACTTCCCCTTTACCCCCACTAATACAGCATATACGATGTAGGTTTTTTTAATTTGTAATATTCCAAGCACAAACAAGAAGCAGTGGAAAAACACTCCACTGCTCAGCATCAGTTAAGCTAAACACTTATTACCTCAGTGTGTTTTTTTTCCCAACAATACCTTTTTTAAGAAACCAGTATTTTCCTAAGCAGAGCTATCAATTAAGTTAGATTTCAGTGAAGTTATCTGGTGACATTACTAACCAGATTCTAATAAATTGCAGGCTCTGTTCTGACCATTTTGTTGCTGGTATATTCAAAATGGAATTTTCTGGCAGATTTTCTAATGTCTCACAAGTATTAACCTCCTCTCGGTAGGGATGCACACAATTGCCCATTCCCTTGGAATATTACCTTCTACAGAACATCTTCATCCTGCCAAAGCAGGTCAGCAGATCCAAAGGTATTGGAAAGACAGAACAGAAAAACCAGCAGGTAGATGGGTTAGCAGGCAAGGCTCTGCTAACCCAAGTGGGCTGAAAACATACTGTGCAGGCACACACCCAGACCACCACTGCACATTTCTATCACACATTTGAAAATGAGACAGGAAAACTGCATTTTCTCCCTCAGGTAGCTTTAAAAGCAGGTTCTCCTTTGGAGCCAGCATGTTTGGCAATGCTTACTAGGAGACAGGCTAGATGAGCTCAGACATCCCACGTGGAAGTAAACACCTTCATTTCCATTTTCTCAAGGTAAGAGGCCTCGAGCACTTTTTTTCTGAGGTGGGGCTTAGACTCTTAACCAGTCTTTAAATTATTTTGCTTAATGACTAAACTTGATTGTTAAAGAAATTAGCTGCTCCTTTTTTCACATAGTAGTATGGGTACTGGGAAAATTCATATGCCCAAAAAGCAAGGGAAGGGGGCCATGTGTTGTGTTAGAGTTGCAAACAACTTAATGAATATGAAACACTACTGTCTTTACAAGCGTCTCAAGTTCCCTTTATAAGGTGATACAGTAATAGGCTCATCTCTGAGCCAAAACTAATGCAATGCCTTAAAGTTTTTTTCTACCAAGCTTGCTTACTCCATCTGTGTGATCATACAGCACCAACTCCTAAAGCCACCTGTCTGCTCCAACAACACTGACAAGCCGCAGTAAGAATCCCAGACCCCTCATCCTCAAGGCAGTGAGGACAGCAAAACACCCAGCACCTCTGTGCCTGCAGGTTCCCAGGTGGATTTTCTTCCATTAGTAAGACAAGGTCACTAAGATAGCTCTTAGTTTCTAACATACTTGCATACTTTACACATATTTGTGTATATGTGTGTGCATATATTTAGACAATATTTTGCAAAGAGGGAGATCTCAATTGTCCTTGAGGCAATATATCAAATCTTGAAAGAAAACCACCTTTCTCCAAAAATTTTCACTTCTACATACAATCTCAGTTAAAAATTGTTAGCATGACAGCCTCAAAAAACCAAAATCAAACAAATCAAATCCCCTTGCCCAGTCAATCCTTCCCTTGTCAGTCTTTACATCATGACTTAACTATTATTCGGTTTAAAGGGACACTTGTGACTTAAAAATTTTCTTGAGAAATGTAGTTAAGGGGCAGGAAAATTAAAACAAAATGTTCAGGTGTTCTTCATGTATAGGACCAACGTTATGTCTTTTAAACAGCTCAGCAGCCACCAGCTGCACAACCAGAGTAACACCTCCATCTAGTGGCTTGTTAATGCTCTGTTAAGAAAGCACACACAATAAAAAGCAGCCAAATATAATTTTCTACCTCATCTGTCATAACACAATGTAGAACAACAACCATGGCCAACAGACACAGTGCTGATTAACTTTCATTTGGAGTTAAAATTCCTTATTACATTACAGCATAGGCCATAAGTACAAAAATTCAGTAGACCATAACAGACATAATTCACCTTGGAAATGAAACAATTATATCATAAATCTTCACCTTTTAACCACTTCTAGTTGACCTCAGCTGTTTTTCTCAGAGATTTTTAGAAGAAACATCTGGCCCAGATGTCTGAACAATTTTTGGTTCTCTTTGGATTCAGAGGGGATTTGATTCAAACTAAAGTAATTCAACTAAAACAGCATTATCAACATTCAACACAAACTCACCAATAGCTATACTCCTCCTTTTCTCACTTTTCTTCCCTTCTAACAGCAACATTGCTGGAAATATTTTTCATAATTTTTTTACTTCCAGCATTGCACTAGGAAACAGCCCCTCAAAGCAGACAGAAACCCATTAAGCATCAGAAGGCATCTATGAGACAAGTCTACCTCAAACTCAGAGGCAATTTTCTTCCTGCCCACCAGGCATCTCACACCACTTCAGAGAGCTTAGATTAACAGATATGATAACAACAGAGGAATTGCTTTAGATTTCAGTGGAGACTGTAAACAACCAACTTATACTAAACTGTAGCACTAACCTAGCATGTTGCTCTGGTAAGAAGAAAACCACACTAAGCTGTGTTTACCTTAACTGCCTACCTACAAGGTCCACTGAAAGAATGGACTCTGAGCTTGGACCTTAGCAAAGGCTTCTATAGAAACAACACGTCATCCACACATTCAGGTGTAAAGCATTTTATGCATGCAAATAAAACATTTCTTAAATTTATACACATATATTTCATTTGAAGTATAACACACAAAAATTGCTGCTATCAAGAGTAGAGAACTGGTTGAGAAAGAAGTCACTGCTATGACCATATGGGGTACAATAAATCCCAAATTAATTGCTCTAAAGCATCCACCACCAGTAAAAGAAACACAAAAAGCAAAGATGACTGGAAAAGAGAAACTGCAGAATGCTGTGGATACCTGACAAAAGATTGTGTTTATGCAGAGATATGCCTGGGCAAGTTGCAGAAGAGAATTCTTAAGAACAGATGATGAGTTGATCACAATGGCAATGTTTACACAGAGATAAGAACACACTAAGGAAAAGGGAACCAGCACAAATAGATGACACATGACTGATTACAAGGAAAAAACCACAACCAAGACAGGGTAGGGAAAAATCATGTAGAAACATGACAGCCATGGGATGCCACTTCCATAAAATCAGACAAAGAGATGGAAAACATTTCTAAGACAACCCAGAGATACAGTCTTTATGTTCATCTGGACAGCAGTGAAAAAAAAACATGGAGAAACTATAGTATTTCTAAGATTTGCTAAAGAGCTAACCTGGTGATCAGACAACAGATTAGCCAGCTGCTTGGATATGAGAAGTACAACTCAAACACAGAAAGAATTAATCTATTATGTTTTCTGTTGGACTAATACTGCTAGGAGAGCCTACTGAAATGGAAAAAGCGATGATGAAAGCAATTGGCTGATCAAATGAAAAAAAAAAAATACTGTAAACAAAAAACTAAGGTCCAGGCAGAATTGTCCCACAAGTCTTAAGACCACAAGAAAATAATAAAACCAGCAGATGGCTCAAATGTAATTAGGAGAAATTCAGGTATTTCATTCTTCAAAGGTGTCCATGAAAGATGAAGTGTCTCTGTTCTAGCACATGGGCTAGCCTAAGGTCTGTGCTTGACACATTTACAGCAGAAATCCTGGAGACAATTATGAATTTCTTAATGCTGGAAGCAAAAAGTCCACACAGGAGTATTAAGGAAAAAAAAAACTATCAACACTGACTTTACAATAGTCAGATTATGCAATTAGAGAAATAACTACAATGAACAAAGACATAAATTATCTGCAGAGAGCTGGGGAAGAAGAAAAAAAAACCAACAGAAAAACCACCCTCAACAGCAGGTATTCATACACTAAAAGTACTGTGTTTTAGCAGCAAAAATTTTAATACAAGCCATGACAACAGGCATTAGAGGAAAGAAGAGAAGGTGTTAAAATATCAAGGACAGAAAGACACTGAAGGGTCCAAGAAAAACACATAAAAAGTTACTCTGACAGAGGAACACCAAGGGTTAATGATACAGGACACCAGAAATAATAAAAAAAAAGAGTACTATGAATAAAAACTGATTTAAGTCAAAATAATTTCAGAAAAGAGCATAAAGCAACATCTGCTAAAGGACAGAAAATGAAATTCCAAATAATGTTTGCTGGGAGAACATTCTTCTCATATGTTACTATAAGAGTCTATGTCTGTGATGTCCTGCCAGAGAACAAATGTTGTCTGGGATGATGCTCCAATATATTCCCAGATGTGGTAGCAGACATTTCTTTTCCACAAAATAATCTGTGAACTGAGAGAGGCAACATCATTTCATATACCAATTTGGTGATTAATGAGAACATTACAGAAAAGCTGCTCCTAGAAAATAACCCTATGTCAGGAAAACATAAGCTAATTGATTTTAAATTGAAACAGAAAAATAATTAAGGAATGTCATGTTACTAGATTTCTTGAATGCTGAAAGGGCAATTTTAGCAAACGAAAAGAGCTGATATAAGCACATTCTGAGCTCTTCAGCTACATCAAGTCAAATGTGTTAAAACTACCAGGAACCTGTAACTTAAGCTGTGGTGAGAAACTGGAATAGGCTCGAAAATCAAAGAGATGAACTAGTGCTCAAGTAAGATCCTTCAGATGGCTCAAAGTGAGGAAGCATTTAACTAGCAGTGTTCCTCATGCAAACTTGAAACCAAGAACCTAGCAACTGAAGTACCATATCTTGTTGGATAGTAATCTCATTTCTCTACAGAAACACCATTTCTTTAAAGTGATTTAAAAAAATACCCACAGCTTATGAAACAAGCAGAGACTGGCAGACTGACCATATAAATATCCACTGTAGTTTAACCCTGTAGTAACCCTTACTAGAAATGTAAACAAAGGACAAAAAAAAAAGCTATTCAAGCTGAAATGGCTATTTAAAAGCTCTATTAAGCTGTTTTAGAGAATGTAGGAAGAGAGGTACAAATGTGTTTACTTTGCAAGGTTTCTACCATTAGCAAGACTAACACAGCCAGGTAACACAAGCTGAGACAAGAAAGAAGAAATTCAGCTTGCATTATATCGCAGTGTGACCAGCCTATGAAGGGGATTACACAAGACAATTTCTGCAATAGAATATGTGAGTTGTTAGGCCAGCTTGCCAAAGAAAAGGAAAGACTTTTGCTCATTTGAGCACAAAGAACAAGCCGTAAGTAACAGGTGGACATTAGATTAATGAAGACAAATTACCTACGGATTGACATGACTTTTTCCCTGCTAACTCCTTCTCCTCCACAAACTCCTTGGCCTCAGTCTTTTTCACACCATGAATCATCTCTCTTCAATACATAAGCCAAAGTCAGTGATCTAGAATCCTACAGCAAGATAACAGCCTATAGCAAATGGCTGAGGGAAACTGATAAGGCTGGTACCTTTTAACCAGTTGCAAGCTAGCAAATCTAATGCCCAGTAACTTGCAGTCACAGAATGAACAACTGATCTTTTGAAGGCAACTCTTTGAGACATTATTTGTTACTCTTCACTACTCAGGAAAGAGTCACACAAAAAAGCCCCAGATTACTATCATGAACATCCTAAACCTCCTCAGTGAGTGAGATCCCATATGTAAGCCATTCCAAAAGACCAGTACAAGTAAGGTACTCTTTCTTCCAGACCCTTACCAGTTTTACTTTAGAGGCCAGGCTCTCTGGTAGTTTTGTTCGGAGCTGATTTGTTTCTTTGAATGTAGCTGGAAATCCACTAAGGAAGGCCAAATCTTGCATTAATACCAGACCTGGAACTTCTTTGTCTGTAGTCTAAAGACAAGAATACAGGGTATAAAGATCTTTTTACACTTACAATATGGTTTGTTTTAAAAGTTTGCTTTTTACTACATGTGAGTTATAGAAAAAGAATAGTCCAAAAGTGTTCTAAAAATGTACAGAATGTTTAACACACACAAAAGCTAATCAACAGATTTTAAAAGAACATACCAAGTAAGCCCTCCATACTATTTGTTTGCTGTTGTCTTTCATCATTCCAGAATGGGCAGCTTCAACTAGAATACATAAAATGTATTGTAGATCAAAAACTGAAAGTCACTTCTTTCTGATATTCTATTAATCAAGATATATTTTTGCAAAATAAAAAGATTTCAATATTTATGGCGTGAAGAGATCTTTATAACTAGTAAATAGCTCTTGGTAGTAAAATAAACACCAGCGGTTGGGCTAGTGGGTGATAGTGGTTGGGCATTACATATTAAACAAAATAAGAGGCTCATACCTGCCCTAAGACCCTACTTATATATGCTGAACACATGAATAATTTTGTTTTACAGTATGCAATCCTTTGCGCAAGGGCAGAACTTACTGCGCAGTATTTAAACTAGACTTCACAGCAATGAAGGGAGGACTTCTAAAACTAATCTTCCTCATCCTAAACCTCAGTCTTCTGAGATTACCACTGCAAGACAGATACTCAGATATCAAACCTGTTTTGCAATAGTCCTTTAAAGCATGGAACTCTAATCATCTGTAATCAGTTGTCTGGGAGGTAAGTAAATGGTATCATTAATGTTATAATTTAGAGGAACAGATTGAGGGCTAGAGACACAGAATGACTTGCTAAAGTCAAACAGAAAATTAGCTGCAGAGTCAGTCACTGGAGAAAAAAGAACCCCAAAACTAATTCACGGCAGCTTACCAAAAAAGCTTCCTCTAGAAAACTGGATGGAATCAGACAAAGAGGTTCTTACCATCCTTAGGGCTATCAAAAACAATTACTGTCACATTGGTAGAAGGATTTTTTGGTTTTGCTACAAAGAACATATTGTTAGCAGCTTGTAAAGCAGGATGAATGGACAGCAGGTCTTTTAGTGTGACGTTGATAGGCAGCGCAGGATCCAGGACAAGCATTGGCACTTTGATGCAGTGTGTCAGCAAACACTCCAGTTGCTTCTCGCTACAGCAAAATAACAAAGGTATATTTAACAGTAGTAGAAAATTCAGGACAAAAATCAATGTCAGATGCAATCAGATGTTTTTATAAAATCAGATCAGTTGTTTGCAACACTTGCTGTGGCCAGGGGACATTGCTGAAATTGCGCTTATTTTGATGAAGAAGGGGAATATTTGACTGACAGTGTTTAGTTCACTCCCTTAACTGTTTTTCCAGAAGTTTCCAAGATTTCAAAGTCTGGCCACAGAGAAGCCCTTATAAAAATCTCTAAATAACAGAAGGACCAAGCCAAATGAGTGGGATGGACCCGCCCTGCCACTTCTGACAGTAGAGCCACAAGTGGCCCTGACCCTTCACAGGCAACCACCTGCAGCACCATGTATGCAAATGGCAGGTGAAAGCAACACTGAAAAAATGTTCATGCTTTTGAATCATAAAACTTCACGAGCATACACATTAAAAATTCATACTAGGAATAGGGACTGTGCCTTCACAGTGACAAGGATGTGCTTTTCAAACTCCAGAAATTGTTACGTTTGAAGAGGGTCAATGTCACAATAACATTACTTTTATTCAACATATACATACATACATATATATATATATATATAATCACGCTGTCATCTTTTCTTGAAGTGACATAGAAAAGCATGCATTGAATACAGAAGACCAAACCACCACCCCAACCAGCACCTGCTTTCAGCTAACAGTGAACAGATTATCACTTACTCCAATTTATGCCCAAAATCACAAACTCACCTCTTTTTTGTTGGTTCTGTTGCGTTCTTTCCAAGGATTTCCCTATTACAAAGTTAAAACAACTGTATTAAATAACACTGAGTTGACAGTAAGGAGTTTAGTCTAATTTCAGATTGTTAATTGAGTCAGGGACGCATTGTGAAAGCACCGCTAACCCAGTTATAAAGCTGCAAAGGCCTTGCCACTGGCCTTGTCAAGGCAAGTTGACACAAGTGCCCTTCACTCCTCACTCTGGTGCAGTGTGGGGCTCATAAATTCGTTGTTGTGCTGACAGCTACGGCAGCAGGACTCTTCTTGCTAACAGGATTTTATGGGCTTATTATTAGATTACTTAACAAAACTGATGTTGATATGAAAAACACTGGTAGGAAACTGGGATGAAGTGACCTGAAACTAGGTTGACTTGATTGTTTTTCCGAACATAAATATTATGATAAGGTCTATGAAAAGCTCTTTCTGCAGTAGCGCTCATTGATTTCAAAGCACATGAAAAAGAAAGTTACCTACAAGGGAGAGAACCAGGTGCCCCTGCAGATAGCAAATGTGGCAGGGTATGAGTCTTATTCATAAACTTGATATCAACTTTCCAAATCAGTTGTGGAAGAAAACAATACATGTTTTTCCTTTCCAAAATGGGAACCACAGCATGAGTGATGACAAAGCTAATATTAGCTATATGAACAGCTAAGGAAATAGTATCACAAATTTTAAAGCTTTTCAGAGCAGAGACCATGTCTATGTTTAAGGTCAATAGATTTAAAGTTCTACGAATATTTTCATTGCTTGGGTAGCAAAGAAAAAAAATCCAGAATTTCCCTTATGACCATATTATCAGTGGTACCTAAATTGCAAGACGTAACATCAGATCAATATGCTTACTTGTGGATTTCTGATTATTGCAAATTAAACTATTACAATCCTTAAAATATGAACTTGTTCTTCCATTCAGCATACTTTCTGCCCAAAACAGGCCATGTGAACAGAGATGGTTAGTAAGAACTAAATCCACGGTTGCAAGACGTGTCTGCAGCAGCCTGTGTTTGAAGGCTTAGATCAGTAATTATGCAGAACTGTATGCCACAATCTATAACACCAAGTGCAGTAATACATGTCTTTGCTCCTTAGTTAAAGCACAACTCATACCTTTATAAAATGAATAAATTATTTTCCTATTTATCAGTTTCAATGTTTGGAGACAACAAATCTACCTTAAAAAAAAAGCCTTTAAGAAACATATGCTTAGCATTTTATTAAGCCCATTATAAAAAGAAATACTGGGGCAGGGGATGGGGGGAGAAAAGGGGGATGATGAGAGTTTATACATTTGAGATAGTTTTATTGTTACTATTATTTATAAACTGAATTATAGAAATCAATACAGAATTATATATACAACCCACAGTTCTCTGGATGGCATTTAAGAAATTCATGACAGCACAGCCCTAATTATTATGCTTTCTATCTTAAACAGTTTTCTTATTACACGGTACTTCATAGCTAAAAGTAGAACTGAAACAAGGTTTTGAGAATAATCAAATGAAGTGAGAAAATGGGCTTTGAATTTTCATGTTGAGTAACATAGGAAAAAATAACAACAAAGGGAACTAGTACTGTATTAGATTGTTGCTGTCGGTTAAAGGGAAAAAATACATAAGATCATTACCTCATTATTTTCTGTTCTTCCTCCATCTGTTCCCTGACCTGTTGCAATTCTTTGATCAGTTCAACATCTGTGCCGTTCACCCAGGTGTAGACCACGTCAATTGGCATGGGCAAACACAGCCTACATAATTCAAAGGAAAGCTACATGAGCTGTTTAATGTTACATTACAAGTGTTCGTGGCATCCTACAATAGCAATTTCTGTCTAACAACAGAAATACTTGGTGTCTGGGCTGCAAACAAGATGAAGCAAAAAGCCTCTCTTTAGCTATATATATCATGTCTTAATTATACACAAGCCTTTGACAAAACTGCAGAGGCATAAACCAAAAAGGACACAAACTAGCTATAACACTTCAGTAACTAAAGGAAATCTTAGCTTTGTGCTCTAAATTTCACCTACATAAACCTAGAACCCAATTCCTTCAAACCCATCAAATATTTTACAAGTCAGCACCAGCATCCAGGAACATCGTTAATTCATGAACTACATTAGATTGGACAGCATGAAGTATAATGACTGAAATCATACTTGCTGTCAAAATATTAAATGAGTAAGAATAAATTCAGTCTTTGAGAACATCAGTTAGAAAGGCTGAAATGGTGCCTTCTGAA
>JAWWES010000041.1:62444297-62494048 GCA_035583135.1 Lophotriccus pileatus
GGCGCGACCGCCCCGCACGGCCCGGCTGCACCGCACCGCACCGCACCGGGCTGCACCGCACCGCACCGCACCGGGCTGCACCGCACCGCACCGCACCGGGCTGCACCGCACCGCACCGCGCTGGGCTGCTCCGCACCGCACCGCACCGCACCGGGCTGGGCTGCACCGCACCGCACCGCACCGCACCGGGCTGGGCTGCACCGCACCGCACCGGGCTGCACCGCACCGCACCGCACCGCACCGCACCGCACCGCACCGGGCTGGGCTGCACCGCACCGGGCTGGGCTGCACCGCACCGCACCGCACCGCACCGGGCTGGGCTGCACCGTACCGCACCGGGCTGCACCGCACCGCACCGCACCGGGCTGCACCGCACCGGGCTGCACCGCACCGCACCGCACCGCGCCGGGCTGCGCCGCCGTGCGAGAGGATCAGATGGATTCTCCCGCTCGGCCCTAATGAGACCACAGCGGCAGTGCTGTGTCCAGTTCTGGGCTCCTCAGTACAAGGATGACGAGGAGCTGCTGGAGAGGGAGCAGCGGAGGGCAACAAAGAGGATGAGGGGGTCTAGAGCATCTCTCTTATGAAGAGAGACTGTCGGACCAGAGCCTGTTTAGTGTAGAGAAGAGAAGAGGGGATTTCATTAATTCATATCAGTACCTCAAAGGCCGGTGCCAAGGGGATGGTGCCAGACTCTTCCGTGGTGCCCAGCAATTGGACGAGCAGCAATATCTGTAAACTAAAGCACAAGAAGTTTCACCTCAACATGAAGAACTTCTCTACACTCAGGCTGGCAGGGCACTGGAACAGGCTGCCCAGGGAGGGTGTGGAGTTTCCCTCTCTGGAGACCTTCAAAACCCACCTGGATGTGTTCCTGTGTCACCTGCTCCAGGTGACCCTGCCTTGGCAAGGGGGTTGGACTGGATGATCTCCAAAGGTCTCTTCCAACCCTAGCAATTCTGTGACTCTGTGACTCTTGGATTTCATAAAGATACAGTCAAGCTGAGGTTTAATTTAAATGTTCTATTGCATGTTTTGGCACAGAAATAAAGTGCAGGGATGGGTTCATGGAATCGGAATGAGTAGGCTAGAGAAGGTTATTCGTGGATTTCTTCAAGAATAGCTCTTG
Source organism: Lophotriccus pileatus (assembly GCA_035583135.1). Taxonomy (NCBI): domain Eukaryota; kingdom Metazoa; phylum Chordata; class Aves; order Passeriformes; family Tyrannidae; genus Lophotriccus; species Lophotriccus pileatus. Next base: position 62,445,427 of record JAWWES010000041.1, read on the forward strand.
AGGAAAGAACATGAAAACAAGAAACTAGTTAGCAGTCACTGGCTGACAGCACACTCTGTAAATCCTTAATCTGCATCAGTCTGGTTTCTGCTGTGAAGTTCAGACATCTACATAGGACACTGCTGGTATCACCACTGACAAAAATTGCATCAGGCAGAGGCACTTCTGGTTATCAGAGCAGAAGGATATGGTGTCATAGGCCCTCATGAGCGGCCTAAAGACAGTAGCACCTATCTCTGTAGCCTATCTCTGCATTGAAAGTTCTGAGTATTTCTTAAAACTCCCTGCAATGACTTTTCTGAGTAACAAACGTCTCCCTTGTGATCTTATTTTTCCCTGTGTGAAGTAACAATACTTGATCACTTCCAGAAGTTTGTCCTAGTATATTTACACAGTTGGTTGTGTGAGAGGACTACACCTGGCTGTACTTTAAGAAATAGCCAAGAGTGCACAGCTCTTTGGCACAACCCTCCCAGGCCACTGAGCCCCACTCCAGTTTACTTTTTTGTGTGTCACAGTATTTTTCCTTTCTCTGTGGGCCATAGGACAGGATGGCAATTTCATTAGGGGCTACCTGTAGAGTCTCAGAGCCCACCACACAGTGCTGTGTTCCTCCTTATTGTGTGTTATCAGCCTGATTATGCTTACTTGGCCCTTCGTAGTAACCCAGCCCTCCAGTGTCGGTGTGCAGAAGCCTCAGCTAAGGTTTTGTCACAGCCAGCTCTTTCTCCTCACATCTTCCTCCTTCACTTCTTCAGGCCTCAGGAAGGTGCCAAAGTACTACCCTGGGGGAATATTTGCTGATATTTCCCTCACCTGCCCCTCCTGCTCAAGCAGTGTGTCATTATTATTGAACTATTATTACTCAGCTATTATTACTGCACTGCAGCATCTCTTTACCACCACCTACAGCACTGTGGCTGCAGTACTAGTGACGGCCTAGTATTCTGAGTCAGCAGACCAAAGTTTTCACTGAGAACTGAAGTGCAGTGTATATGCCAATTATGACAAAAAAACCCATAATTTCTGGTCAACAGTCCAGCATAAATACAGAAATGGACTACAGTGTGCTGAAGAGATGAAGCTGAGAGACATAACAGCAAAGTAAAGCAGAAAATCAGTCAGGGGAAACTGAATTACTTCAAGACCTAGATTAATAATTAGTGCAAAGTGTGGGATGATACATTTACACAGACTAATAAATGCTTCCATATGATACCGATGTGATAAAGCCATTAAAAGTCACATATTCTTCAATTTATTTAATAAAGTATCAGCCAAAATATTCCAGTAGATATAAAGTAGATATACAGTAGATATACAGAGATATAAAAAGCTCTGAAGAAATCACGATGGGACTAGATCTGTTCTTGTTTGTAGAACACTCATGTTCTATAAATATATATTTAAACTGAAATAGGTGCATCTAGATCTAGAACAACTAGATCTTTCCTTATGAAAAGACAGTAAAAGATTTTGACTGTTCACATCACAGGAATGAAGATCAGAAACCTATTTAAACTCAATGCAATACTGTCATCAGGTTAAAACAAAACAAAGGAAAACTCAAAACAAAACAAAATACAAAACAAACCAAAACCAAAACCAAAATAAAACAAAAAAGGAGAGAAAACCAGGTTCTGGAATATACTTGAAATAGGAATAGCAGGAATACCTGTCAAGCCTTGAGAGACAGCTGAGCCAGCTTGTGATAGGAGACAGGACTCTATCCTCCAGATGTTCCACTATATTCCCATTTTGCCATAGTCTCATACACTCTTGCCATCTTCAGTCCATCAAAGGCTTAATTATTCCATACAACAGAGAAAGAGGGATGCTCAGTTTGAACAAGAGGACACTCAGGAGGGATCTCAATGCTCTCTGCAACTATCTGAAAGGAAACTGTAGTGAGGTGGGGGTCAGCTTCTTCTCCCATGTCTCAAGTGAAAGGACAAGAGGAAGTGGCCTCAAGTTGTGCCAGGGAAGGTTCAGATTAGATATCAGAAAAAAAAAAATCACTGATAAAGTGGTTAGGCACTGGAATAAGTTGCACAGGGAGGTGTTAGAGTCACCATCTCTGGAAGTGTCCAAGAGGTGCCTGGACGTGGCACTTGGGGACACAGTTTAGGGGTGATTATGGTGGTGCTGGTTTGGCGGTTGGGCTAGATGGTCTTTAAGGCCTCTTCCAACCTTGATGATCCTGTGATTTTGTGTAAGGCATAGAATATGGATGAAAACAAGGCCACCCTCAACTTGCTAATTAATTGCAAGCAATTAAGGTACACATAGTAGACGCAGGTTCAAATTCCTTTCGAGACGATCTTTCTGAGTTGCTCATATTCTTCTATGGCTGTCACTAGAAATTATTTTCAAGCTCAGAACCAGAAAACGAATCAGGGACCTTGTATCATTTTGCAGCTGACTTTGTAAGCATGTCTCTGAAGAGGGCAGGCTCAGGCCAACTTTTTTTTTTTCACGTTTTATCTAATGCACTGCTTAGGCAGTTCTCCAGGTGAGAACCTTGCTGTTGAATCCAGGAATGGGATACTTAACTTTCTCCATTTCCCCCAGTCATTGTAGATGCAGATGAACCCAGATATTTTGCTTGGAGCAATGAATTCCACTAGATGTCAGGGTATCTAAAAATTAGACCCTGCCATTTTAATACAACGTATACTTAAGGGCCTTGCCAAGTCATTATCCATGTAAACCACTGGGCTCTTGGAATAATCTACTTGACTGTACTTGTATTTATATTAACTTGAAGACGGATGTAACAGCACTTTACGCAAAGGCATGACTTCAGTGGATTATGATGTAATTTAAATAAGCAGTCAAATAGTTACAAACACACTTTATCTTGATCCTGATTTTCTACAAGTTGTCTTCACCAACACTTTCTCTCTCTTAGGTCTTAGAAAACTCTGAATTTGTGATATTTTTCTCACTACAGTTAGACCTTTTTAAGAGGGAGTTGAAGCTACTTTAAAAAGGAAAGAAATATCTACTTTCTCTCAATGGGAATGGAGATCCTGTAATGTTCAAAAGCTTGAGAAAGGCAGAATTTGCTACTGGATATGGTAGACTTGTCCAGTAGCAGTTTTTTTTCCAAACCTTTTGCATTCTAATTTGCTGGGAAGGGAGAATGCAATGTAATTACCTTTGTTTGAGGCAGAAGAGCAGAAGTAATCAATGTAGCATCTCAAGCTTCCCTGTTAGCCAAGAATAATATTCACTGCACATTCCATCAATCTTACACTAAACCAAAGAGAATTAACATCATCACAGGCTTCCTGTGTTCATTGCTGTGTGGTCTTTTTCACAAGCATGAATTAATCTTGTAGAACCTCTGAGAAGCAAAGATTACTGAGCACAAAGGTAAAGACAAAATCCAGCAAATTTGATGCCTGCTTCCACTTTAGGACTGAGTTTTCACAGTACAGGAGCTAACTGGTAGTACTCTGAAGGCTCAGCAGTTTGCTCTTAAGAACTTTGGTTCCATTTATGAATGCTCTGAACTTCTGAGCTTTCAGAGGTGTCTCAAGTCAGGAAAGGAAAAGTTAAGAACAAAGAAGTAATGACTTGCCTGTGGAGAACTTGTTTGAAGTAACTTGGCTATCATCAGACAAGTTTTGCAGCAGAGACAGGGGCCACTTTATGTTTACTTATTGTAAATGCAGCCATCATTTCTATTCCTGCCCTATTCACTACATAGATCTACAATACTAGAAACTTTTTTTAAATCCTAGAAGTTCTTCTACACAGCTATGAACAGGTTTGCCCCATGAACTGAAGAATGGAGAGGAGAAAAAACCAGCCAATTATTTCCCCACTTACTGTTGTATTTTCTGTGCACCTAGGAGCCAACACAGGACGTTGTAGAGGGCTACCGCCCTAAGCAGCAATCAAAACAAGCTCGTGTGCTTGTCAGTATTTTGAAGGGCTGCATGAGCACTCTTTATGGAAAGAAAATGGGAGACAAGAGAGCCTTCTAGTACTTCTCTCCCTGCCCTTCCACCCCCAGCAAACATATAATATTGATGCTTCTGAAATGTAAATCAGTAGCCTTGGGCATATTGGAATTAATAAATTCACAGCACTGTGAATTTGGTAGTACTCCTATCTATCAAATACAATAATTAAATCACATTAGTCACTCAGAAGATAAAAGAGTAAAAGACAGTGACTGAGCAGTATTCTAATCTTCAAAACGTAATCTCATTTTGACTCACCATTTATAGAGCATATTATTGAGTCTTTGATAAGACTCAATGCCACTGACATTACCTCTAAAATAGAGATTGAATACAAGCGATTAGTTTCTGAGACATGGTGTTAGACCTTGATGCCTTGGCTTGTAATGGATTATCTCTTAATCAGTCTGCAGTAATTTTAGCCTCATGAGCAAATGCATTCTAATTATATGCAGCTAGTGAGAGTTTTCACTTAGTACTCCAGCAAAAGTGGAAATTTTTAAATTGCGCTGAATACTTCAGTACTTTTGAAAATCCTCAGATGTTCAGCTCCCAGCCCTCTGGACAGGTATGCAAGGAACATTTATGACTTGTTACTTGAAAATTTTGTTGATAGAATATAGAATCTTTTTTTTTTTTTCATTCAGGAAGTAAAAAATTATTACCTCTTAAACATTAGTCAGTTCCTACCCTTTCCACTTCTTTTTTATTTGTGCAGATACTAGAAAGGATATTTACAAAAATCTGAAGATCCTGGCTGACAGACACGAGGTATAACTAAAAGAAAAAAGGAAACCAGTAATATCTTAAAAACAGGCAAGAAAGCAATGCCTAAAGAGCAAAGGACTGGAACAATGCCATTTCAAAAATCTCTGAAAGTGAACATCTAGATGAAGCTGAGGCAGCACCTAGCAGCACAATCAAATTCTATAAGCATAATATTCACCAACATTTTACTCTGAAAGATCTGTTATTTCCTGAGCACTTCAAACTAAAATAACAAATGCTTGCAGAAAGCCAGAAGAAACCTTTTGAAACTCCGCAAAATGTGGCATCAGCTCTTGGTTTTGGTTGTTTGGGGGGTTTTATTGTTGTTGTTGGGGTTTATTTGTTGTCCTTAGTTTTCTTTAGAGTAAGTCCTTACTTTTTAAGAGATACACTCTTAGCAATGGTCAGTGACAATTTAAATAGATAATAAATAAAATTTAAATGGCCTTCAAACCAAATCATATCTGTATGTCTGCTTCTAAAGTCCCTAATGAAGTGGATGAAAGATCCCAGACAGTTTCCCCAAGGCATGATTTGATATATATAATATATGTTAAGAAATATATGTTATATAAATGCAATCGTATTTTTAAACATTAAATTTCATTATGGTTTTGGAAAATAAACAATTAGAATTCATTATCCTTGATATTCAATTAACACTTTATACCAAAGTATAACCAAATAGAACAGAACAGAATTTATCACAGTAAAGTCTAGTTCTCTGAAATGTTTGATTATTCTGAAGAGTAAAAAAGTATTATTTTTTATTTTAACACTAAAAACACAAGGCATTCAGTACACTGATGCCATTGTTACAGCATAGTGCTGGAATTTTACATTTCTTTTGTTAATCCTGACAAGTTGTAATAGCACAGAGAACAGACTGTATAGACTAGAATGGGCAGGGTGGTCTTTTAAATCCACTCAGCATTACACAGCAGAAAAAATGGAGGTGCCTTCAGTGATGAACAGTGATCAATAAGATTTTGTGGCTGTATCACATAGCAGGCACTTTTCACATTGCAGTAGTAAGATAGAGACTCAGAACATTAGAAGAACACCTAATTTCAGTTAGTTATCTCTCAATCATCTGAAATGGATCACAGTATCAGACAGAAGGATGAAATACATAAAGGACCTCTTTAGGATGAACTATTTCTTTTGTTGCTTAGAAATATCCTTTCTATGTTTAAAAATGCTTAAGACACTACAAAGAGAGTAGAGTGGAAATAATTACTACAAGATCTTTTTGGAAAGTTGTATTAACTGTTATTCTTCATACCTATTTTATTTCAGAACACAGAATCATAGAATCATTTAGACTGGAAAATTCCTTTAAGACAATCAATTCCAACCATTTACCCAGCACTGACAATTCCACCAACCATGTTCCTGAGTGCATCATCTACTTATCTTTTAAATATCTCCAGATATCTCCAGAATCTCAGTGCATCCTACTGACCAGTACTGTGCCTCTTTGACTTTATTGTTAGTTGGTATTTCCCTGTACTAAACTTTACATACGTGATGGGTATTCATCATGATTTCTTTATTTTCATGCACCCTACACCTACAGTGAATTACTCTGCTATCCCCAGAAAAACTAGACTTGGAATTCCTGCCCCATGAGCCTCCAAGGAACAATGTGAATCCCATAAGGCCCGCACAGGGAGAAGGACCAAGGAGGGAGGTTTTCTCTAACAGGGTGGTGACAGGTGGCCCTATGAGATGGAGTAACCCACTCAGGTGGGCTCTAATGGGCAGCCTCTGCTGCTGCCTGTGGCACCACTTCCCATCTCCCTTCCCATCTCCCACTGAACCCTGATAGCGGACTGCAAAGATGGACAACTTGAACCACTGGAGAACTTTATGCCTCTGTCTGCCACTGCCATTTGTGAGTGTGAAGGAGCTGCTACATACAAGGCACATGGTCTTTTCTCTGGGAATGTCAAGTTACACCAGCTTTTCCTCAATCCAAGGTTCCTCAAGCAAATAAGAAGCAGTGATGCTCCAATAGGTTATCACAGTGGTCATGGCAAGCTACAAAGCTGAGGATTTGCTTATGCCTCATGATACTGATTTCACTGTATTTTTAGTGAATAAGAACAATCCCTCTGCCTTTATACCATACTGTTTGTGGTCTTAACAGAGTTGCTATGCAGCACAAACCTTTGATATAGAATAACTATGAAGGACATGGACAAAGGCCGAGAAAAGATGGAAAGCACAGTTTGTTAAAATTGAAACAATGAAATTGGACACAATATTTAGGTTTTGTAAAATTACATTTTACTAATTAAGTCTATTTTTTACGTTTGTATCAGCTTGACTCAAGCATTTTCAACATGAAAAGATTTCATAATATTACCCTGAAGCACATGTAACTCTTTGGCCTTCTTAGAACTTGGTGTCAGCTGTGTCCAGGCACAAAAGGAAGCTTATGAGAGAAGCAAATAGTAATTAGATGTCAGCAATGTCCAAAGCATGGTATACAGAGGAAGAAAAAGTTGAGTGCCCTATATTTAGCAAAGTGATGTGGTAAAGGCAGACAAACCAACATCCCCAAATTGTTATGGCAGATCTAGATTAACACATGGAAATAGGATCTGATTTTTCAGCAGTGAGTTCTCCCCATTTGTAAGAGGTTTTCTGTTTCATGTAGCACATCAGTAGCCACTTCTGATTTCTGATATTTCTGATAGCTTATCCTAAGACTGATCAACTTTTCTCAGTTTAGACTCGGAGTCCTTTAATCCCTTTGCATCCTAATTGGACTGAAGGTCATGAATTTCATTACTTTCTCTTACTCTTCAGCAAGCAACTTAACACAGTCAGCTACTGTGTTCCACTAAGAAATCTGCAAAAGTACTTCTCTCAGATGGCAAGGCCACATAAAAACTCCCATATCGCTTTCATTGACTTCCTTTTTGCTAAAAATGTGCTTCTGCAAAAATGCGCCATCGAACTTTATTAAAATCCTAAAGCCAAATTCTCCCACTACCTGCTTCAACATGTTGCCTAACTCGTTTAGAGAGAAGGAGACCAAAGTCAGCAAAGAATGGTTCATCTGCAGCTAAACAGTCTCTTCCTTGCCCTTTATAGCCCACATTAGTCTACAGGTTATGCACTCTGGAAACAAAGATTTCTCCCAGTAAACACTTTTTTAAAAAAAATCACCCAAAAAGTAAGTAAAAATAGAAAGTAGTCAAAAAAGAATATATTTGGAGAGCTAAGCTTCTCTAGAAATTCTGAAATAAACTTTTTCACATCTCATCATTATTGGGAGGTATTGATTCAAACCTGTCTTGCACCACAAGAGCAAGAGAGAGAGTTTGAGAGAGAGTTACAAAATTTCAACCCAGTAGTTACCTCTCTTCATTCTTAAGGGACTTGTCAATTTTTTACGTCATTTGACTTGTCGTTTTTGAATTGTCCAATCTTTTTGTCAGCTGAGACATCTTTACCTGCATTTTGGTTAAACATTTATCTAGATACTGTAATCTAGATAGCTATAGAGAGACCCAAAACAAACAGAGCAAAATAAACCATCTTTTAAACAGTAACATGTGACAACTACTGTATAATTCTTTACCACAGTAGTCCCCAGCTGTTGCACAGCTCTCACACCCTCTTTCCCTTATTTCACCATACACTGCTTTTCTCTTTACAAGCAACAAATTCTTCCTCCTCTCCCTCACTGGGAAGATCAAGTTCTACTTATGAGCAGTTGTAAGTCTGTGCATTCCAAGGGGTTTGTCATTATACTGGAGTTCCCTGAATATCCAGGTCTGATTACATGTAAATAAATTCAACAATTAATCTGTGAAAGCAAAACCTGCAGACCTTATGTTTTTATACTGTAAATGTAAACTTCTCACAGACTTTTAGGTGTTTTGTTCTACACTGGAAGCATTTTCAAGCTAAAAAAAGGGGTAAAAGTTCTTGGAGAACAGGGAAGTAACCAACTAGAATAATAATTGTACTTTCCATTTTATTAGGGTTTTGAATGCCCATGTATGACAGACAAAGCAAGCAATTAAAGATCGCTGCTCAAATTATATATTGTTACTGAATACCTCCTACCATAAAATTATAAAGAAAAAGAAACATCACATGAGCTGTAATAATGTTTACATAGCAACAAAGTGCCTTTCCTGGTGATCACCAGAGTAAGTTGCCACCTGCTTGAGCCAAACGTGTCTTTTTTTCACTCCAAATACTGTTCAGGCACTTCAAAAAGTCATGTGAAGAACTGAAATACTCAACTCACACTTAAGAGAGATTTATTTACTACTTACAAAACCAAAGTTAGTATAATGACTTAGCAGAACTTAGCAGAACTGTGGACGAAACATTTTTCCAACAATGTGACTTAAATGTTGATGCAGTAAAATAAAGTGAGTCCCTTCCTCTTTCTGCAGGAAACCAAATCAGAATACTAAATTACTGACACTTAAATGTAAAATTCTACTTCTATACGTATAATAAATGTCAGGATATTTCTGCAGTTTGTTTATTTACAAAAGAGACTAGATGTAGCGTCTGTATAGCACTTCTTTGATTTTTCTGTTTCAAAGGAAAAAAACCCCAAAGACACCTGATACTAAAGCATAATTAGAGTTTTTAAACCAGCAGATATTAATATGTCTCAAGTGTTAATTTAATTCAATTATTTTTGCACCTCTAACTTAAAAAGAAATAAACCTCTTCTTTCAGCCAGAAATCTATGTCACTCAAAATTACTAGAAGACAGACTAGCTATTGAAATATTTGGTGTTTGGTGTTGATTTTTTCCCCAAAACTCTTTCTTTTTTTATATATGAAATACGTCTATTTCTGAGTAGTACGAAAGTATTAGCCAATATGAAAACGGACAGACTTTTAAAGTAATCAACTGTAAACATCAAGTATCAGTGAATTATTACCCTCAAGTTATACATAAAGAATACAAGCAACACGCTACTGCCAAAAGGCATGGAGTGTAGAGTACTTCCAGTCTTAGCGTTACAACAATTTGTTTTATTACTTTTCTGTACTTGTACCAAGATATACTGTTCCAAGCAAGTCCTTTTATTAAATTTCAATCTCTCTTCCTAATACCTTCAAAGACATGCCAACTGCTCACCTTATACGCATTCACCACAGGGGATGTGTACCGAATGCAAGATTCCCAATGCATTTTCAGGAAGAGAAGCAGAGTGTGCACATGTAGGTCTTTGTTGCAGAATGGTGACCTTGCGTTTAAATGTTAGTTTGGAAGGCAGATAACTATGAACAGTCAAAGGAAACATAAAGAATCTTGACAGGTTGTCCATGGCTTCAGGTTAAGCCAAAGCAAAAATGCTGAACGTGGCATGATTTTGAATTAAACAATGTTTTCCCTTTAAGCATGTGAAAAAGTGAATCTCATGGAAGATTTGCAAATCAAGGCTACATTATGTGCTTGAAACGAAAGTCGCAGGCAGATGAGGTGTGTACCATGCACAATGGGACCTCCAGACCTGGGGGTTTCTGAACAGGTTTGCACCTCCCGCTCCGCGCCCCGGCGAGGACCGGCTGCCCCGGGACCGGCAAGAGGCGAAGAGCCGCTAAACGCGAACAGTGAACCACTTTTTAATCCCTTTTAAAGAAGGCACACGCCTGCGTGTGCCGCAGCCCCCGCCGTGCTCTGCCCGGCAGCACCGCACCTCCCGCTCCCTGCCCCGACGGGGCGTGACAGGCCCCGAGAGGCGGCAGCCACCGGGGCCGGGGCTGTGGGGAGGCTTTCTGCGGTCAGAAACTCTCCCAAGGGCTGTTTCCCGGTGTGGGTCCCCGGCCCGCCGCCCTCGGGGCGGGCGCTGCCCCGGGACACCGCTGCGGAGAAACGAAAGCGAAGGGAAACCATCGGGCGGCGGGGGATCCCCGGGGCCGCTGGGGGCGGCAGCGCCGCTGCCTGGCGGGGAAGGACACGTGTGAGCGCTCGTGTGAGCGTCCCCCAGGTCCTCGGTCGCGGTCCGTGACTTCAGGGCGCCGCCGCGGAGCCCGTCCGGGCGCTGCCGCCCCGCCGCTGATTCCCCGGGCAGGGCAGGCGCCGGCGATGCTGTGCTGCATGCCCGGCGTGGCTGTCGTCCCCGCTTTGCTCGTCAGCTGGTCCTCGGCCGCCTTCATCATCTCCTATGCGATCGCCGTGCTGGAGGGGCACGTCGAGCCCCTGGTCCCCTACATCAGGTGAGGCGGGGGCGCGATGGGAGCGCCCGAGGAGCGAGGGGAGTGTGTGTGTGTGTGTGTGTGTGTGTTTGTGTGTGTGTGACACACAGGCAGTGGTTCCCAGAGGTTCCCAGTCGGGTGTAGGATTCCCGGAGGAGGAGAGGCAGTGGTGGCAGGGCCTCCCCGTGATGGGGGGGCACGCTGTGCTCTCCCGGCACCCATCACACTTCCAGCGCCCCGGCCTGTCTGAGAGCCACAGGACCCAAAGGCTGACGGAGGCGATGGAAAGGACCTGAAACGGTTTTCTGCTGGAGCCAAAGTGTCCTGAAGGCCTGATCCTAGTAAAACTTTATGATCAAGTGGTGGAAATGTAGTTTTGTTTGTATAACTCTAGAACCGGGCCAAAGTGCACCAGTTGATGGCAGGACTTGAAGCCCTGTGATGGTTTTTGCGGCACACGCTTCTCCACAAACACACATATTTAAAATTTCAGCATAGGACCAATGAGTGTAAAAGACTACCCAAGAGGTGGCTGGCATCTCTTTTCTAAAACCTTAGTCATTTAAGTGCAGTTCTGCATAAATCATTGCTTATGCATTGTTTATTTAAATATACATTTAAATATAAACTATGAAATTGCTGGTAGATCTACTATCTCTTAGTAGATTAAAGGTTAGCCAGATATCTAAAAGTGTCTCTGATATACAGATTATCTAAACAAGATTTCAGAATACATCTTTCAAGATACATCTAGACCTATTTCCTTGACAGACTTTATGGACATTCATAATTTCAGAAGACTACTAACCTGATTGGCACAAACAAGCGAATTTGATTGAAAATTAGTGTTTGTCATCATAGGCAAGTGCAAATGACACCACAGGCCATAAGAAAGCTGAGTTTCATTCAGATTGAGCCAAAGAAAGTTGGGCTACATGCTTATGTTAGCAAAACTTTTTAAGATTATCTGCACAAATCTGGACTCAACTCTTGGAAAGCCTCATTCTTGTACTTGAACAAATACCCTACTGCTCATCCTTGATAACATACACAGTTTTACTGACATGAAAGCGCTTGTGATGAGTGTAATTTATCCATTAGTAACCAACGGGAAAAAACTCATTTGATATAACTATCCATTCTCAGTATATGGTTTGTGCTCAGAAGGATTTTGAGGTCCTATAGTAAGAAATTTGACAAATTATGTTTCTTATGTTAAGCCATGTCATAGAATAAAATGAGACAACAGGATGTGGTTTTTTCTGTATAACTGTGTTTGCAGTCAGTTTTTGACAGCCCGAGTATCTTAATTGTGTCATTCCTTTTAAAGAGATAGACCAAACCTTTAAGTCGCAGCTGTGTAACTCTGATGACTGTACTGTAGCTGCCATAGTTCCATCAATCTAATGGAATAGCTCACAGAAAGAAATCATTCTTATCCTTTAGTACAGAATCAAAATAAATGTAGGTATGCCCCATAAGAACCCAAACAAAACAAAGACTTAAGAGCCTGCATCAGTGATAGCCAGTCACATTTCAGGCCCTTTGCATTTATTAGTAAAGTTTTTTAAAAGTCTTGTTTATTTTGCATCCATTTAACACTACATTTGGACTAAGGATATACATTGGCTATTGTTGAAGAATCTGTAATAATTCCAAAGGCACATGGTCTAAGCGTCAGATCTTTGTAGAAGGTGCACTTGGGAGTAATATGATATTTTCTTTTAAGTACTCAGGCCAATAGTCATACCATAGTTCATATTTTATTTTGCAGGTCATTCCTTTAGCCTAAGAATCTGAATCATGTGATTAAGAATGTGATTTAGTAAAGATTAGAATCATAAAAAAGAGGAAGACTGTTGCAACATATAAGTTGTGCAATATCTTGAAATGAGCTTTAAAAATTAAATAGAGCTAGTATGGGAAAATTCCAGTTACACAAAGGAGAAAAATATGGAGAAACTTTAGTTCAACATTTCTGTAAATCTTATATACCTTCCTTAAGTACTTTGTGTATGCCTTGAGGTAACTTATTAATTTTTATTTGTTTACCATATAACAGCTGTCCCAGTGAGAGACCACACCTAAATTTGTCATTGAAACTGTGCTAATGTCTCACCAAGTAAAGCAAATACATTTCTGGGTAGATAAAATGAACATGATTTTGTGTTTTCTAGCAGCTGAGTCCTAAAATTAGGTTATGCCCAAACCAGTTCTTTTGCTAATGTACTCCAAATCCAAACTAATTTGGATGTGCTGAGGTGTCTGTTTCATGGTTTGAATTCTCAGTGAAAGTGTAAAGGGAATTTTCCTAAAGGTATTTGCTATCAGGTAGTACCTCTGGATCAGTAAGAATCCCTGTAGGGAGAATAGAATTTTCCTATTTTAAAAATTTGGGACTTAAGTTTGGAGAGAAATAGTTTATGATGCCTGTGTAGTAATTAGATGATGATGAGTCTTTTAGCCCTAAAATAGTTATTCCTTGTCTCCTTCACCTTCTTGTCTTTCCACCCTTCAGAATATTATTTGGTTTTAGAATTCTGTTGCATGAGATGGTGACACAAATATAGGGTTCGTCATCTTTTCAGTGGTGGCAGAGCTCCCCTATGCATCATGCCAAATCAGTGAGCACATTTTTGTTTCAAATATGCCATTTGCTTTTTTTCTTTTTCATAATAAGAAAGGGACTGTCACCAATATTTCTTTTCCTAATCTTTTTTTTCCATAGCAACAGACCAGAAATAAAATAAAAATGAACCTGTCTTCATTTAGCTTCAGAGATTTTTCAGTGGAAAATATGACATTAAAAAGATTGTGTCCTTAAAAGTCCAATGCAGTACTTTGTAAATAGACTGTAGATGCAATATAGTATTCTTGGTATGAAATTTCTTTAAAGCATACATCTATTGAGTTTAAAAATCAATAGTAGCAAAATTCACCTATAAAGCTTTGGCTTGAAAATAGCGTTAATTAAAAAATGGAGTCCAGTGCAATTTTAGGTTATTTGGATTGCTCTTATGATGTGTTCCAAGAACTTCAAATGGCTTTCTATGCATGTGCCAATTCCATTCTCTTCTCACCTAAAGTCCTTCAAAAGCTTTGAAGTGATTACAGTCCTGTACTTACCACAGAGCAATTTCTGATTTGAAAAAGTCCTTGAAGATTGTCACAAGTGGCTGACTTTTTAAATGGAGTCCTTTGTCATATTAATGAAAACACTCCAGAAACACGAGGAAAAGGTGTGAAGTTGAAGGTTAAAAATGGGCTAAATGAAAAACATGGATTAAAATGATTTTCAGATGTGTCAAACAAACAAACAAGTTAGCTTACTGTTTTCATCAATTCCACTATCAAAGAGGAACAAGACTAATACAGAGTACAAGCTGAAACAGGTTTTCAGAAAGCATTACAAGAACCATTACAAGCATTACAAGTAAAAATAAATGTATTAATTTTCTCTGGGTTTTTTTGCATCAGCTTTTCATAGAAAAGGATCCTTCCTTTATCCTAAACTACTCTCTGTTGTTGGTAAATCATTTTAGCAACTGGTTACACAAGTCCTTCTGTACATAGAAGAGGTTTGAGGGCAAATATTAATTTCTAAAGAAAATCAAGTCTTTTGAGATAGTCATAGTCTTCCGTATTGAACTTAACAAAATTGTCAAAATCTTTAGGAATGATTGCTTAAGTAGAGATTGCTTTCTCTTTTGGGTGCTGAGAGCACAAGCATTCATGCTGAGCAGCTGTCATTTTGGCTACACTCAGCGGTAGGTTCAGAAGCTTAGCACTGAAACCTAATCCAGCCTCACTGTTGGAATGAAGAATATTCATCTTCTTGAATCACATAAACCCCCCCACACATAGCTAGTACCTACTTGTCCCATCATACACAGAATCACAGAATCATGTTGGAAAAGACATCTGAGATCACTGAGTCCAACCCAGGACCAAACACCACCCATATCAATTAGACCATGGCATGAAGTGCCACACCCAGGCCTTCTCTGATCACCCTTTCTGTGAAAAAATTCCTCCTAGTGTGCAACCTAAACCTCTCGTATTGCAGCTTAAGACTATAACTTCTCCTGTTTCTGGTTGCCTGGGAGAAGAGACTGATCCCCACTGGGCTACAGTCTCCTTTCAGGTACTTGTAGAGAGTGATAAGCCTCCTTTAGGCTCCTGAGCCTCCTTTTCTCCAGGCTAAACAACACCAAGTCCCTCAGCTCCTCCTCACAGGACTTGTGCTCCAGACCATTCACTTTGCTGCCCTTCTCTGGACACACTCCAGCACTTCAATGTCTTTCTTGTAGAGAGGGGCCCAGAACTGGACACAGCACTTGAGGTGTGGCCTCACCAGTGCTGAGTACAGGGTGAGAATCACTTTCCTGGTCCTGCTAGCCCGTATCAGAAATAGAGATATTTGTGAAATGTGTGCACCTGTGCACACTGCTGGCTCATTTTCAGCTGCTGTTCACCAGCACCCCCAGATTCTTTCCCGCTGAACAGTTTTCCAGCCGCTCTTCCCCCGGCCCATAGCTCTACATGGGTTTGTTGTGGCCAAAGTGCAGGACCTGGCACTTGGTCTTGTTGAATCTTACGCAATTGGCCTAGGCCCATCAGTCCAGCCTCTCCAGGTCCTTCTGCAGAGCCTTCCTGCCCTCCAGCAGGTTGATGCTCCCACCCTCGGAGAACAGTTAATTCTCAGAATCTTTGCTCAGTTTCCAACAAACTTTGACATTAGTAGAATCCCTTACATGTTTACATTTCTGACAGTAGAGTTTGTTGGGTGCCTCTGTTTAGACACACAATTGTGCCTCCTGGTACAGCCCAGTAACTGAAAACTTAGCTCATATCCAAATTATGTGAAGATTTAAGAACTAGATGCTTTCCACTGGCTTGACCAGCAGAGCCTGATCAAATAGATATCAACTGATTGTATGTTACACAAGAAAAAATAAACATTAGACAAGAAAATTAGTGTAAAGAGATGACAGCATCACAGTATTGTTCCTTCAGCAGAGATCTCACCTTCTATAGAATAGTCCTGCATGAGGGAACTTGAGCCCACGTACTCCCAGGCATATGTTCAACCTGTGAAGAAAGGGCATTCTTTGGGGTGGATGTTTGCACATACTTATGGAAAAGAGAGAAAGGGATTCTGTGATCAAAGTGAATTGCTTCAGCAGAAGAGACAACACCTTGAGTGAAGACTAGTCTTAAGCTGTATCTACATTTGTAAATTAAACTGCTCCTAGGAACATTCCTGGACATTGGAACACAATTACCCTCATGGGGTAAGATCCTTTTAAAGAAAATCAGGAAATTAAGCAAAATTCCCTCATATCTTAAGACATGAGATGTCATTAGATATGTTTTACTCTATCACAGTGTTAATTCAATGGATAAAAGAAACACCGTTTGTTATTTATGTAATCACATCATTCATGAGCAAAGTATTGCTCTGTCACATCTCTGCATGTTGTATACAGAAAAGGAAGAAATACAGTTCAAATAGTATGCTCTCAAAATACACTTTCTTTTGGAAAAAAAAAAGATTCACTACTACAAATGGAGGTTATGTGTGCAGCAGAAGATATGTTTAAATAGCAGCAGTTCACACAAGTTATATTGTTCTTAGGATTTCACGTGTACATCTCATTTATGTTTCACAGATCTCAATTAACTGTTAATTTCTTTCTCTTCCTGCTTTAGTGACACTGGAACAAAACCTCCAGAGAGTGGTGTCTTTGGTTTTATGATTAATATCTCTGCTCTTTTAGGTATGTATAAAATACTTGGTTTGCCCAGAATGAAGAAATGAGAATTAGCAAAAGCTGTCTGTTTACATTGCAGTCTGTTCAGTGTTCTGCAGAAAAACTACTCCACAGTCAAATGGTGGTGTCAGATAAATGTAAGTAATAGCCAGAGGGCCAGGTCCTTAGGATCAGTTAGTACAGGCTTAGAGGCACTTATGTGTCTTTAGAGCACCTCAGCAGTGCACAGTAGTCAACATGGCTGGAAATAAAAGGGGAAAAAGATGGGATAATACTCTGCAAAAACTCTGTCCCTGATATGGGGACACTTTAGTTTCTAATATGCTGCAGCAAGGGGAAGAACAGCGTTGAAGCAACACCTGGTTTGCTCTGCAACGTGCCTACTCCTCTACAAAATGACTGATGGGAATCAGGAAGTTTGGCATTTTCTGTTCACTTCTATGGGATGGAGGATCAAGAGCTGTGTATCTCTGTATACATGTAGACTACCATGGCCTTAAGGCAAAGTAAAAATCAC
Organism: Lophotriccus pileatus; assembly: GCA_035583135.1. Lineage (NCBI taxonomy): Eukaryota > Metazoa > Chordata > Aves > Passeriformes > Tyrannidae > Lophotriccus > Lophotriccus pileatus. Next base: position 62,462,649 of record JAWWES010000041.1, read on the forward strand.
ATATTTTACCTTTTCTAAGAGCCTCATTCAGTCACACTGCCTTGGTGTTTTTCATGGAACCTCATGGTGCCTGGGCAAAGCTACCTGATGTATTTTTCCAACTGTAGATTGACTAAAAGTATATTCCATGTTATATGGAACTGTGGAATTCAGTCTACAGCTTATTATTTCCTGATGAACCATGATTTTCTTATCCAGTACAGGTGTTTGTCAGGAGTGAACTGCATATTGGGGTCACGTATGTAGTGACTGCAAAAATGAATTGATTCTACCATCCATTATAAGGAGATGTAGTTCTCGTACAAGACTATGTATCAGAGCAGAATAAAACCTCCCACGTCCAGCTTATGGTTCATCTCCCTGTAACATCTGTTCCTGAGGTGCAATGCCAATGCCTCTGCCCAAAACACCCAGGAGAATGGGATTTAAATTGGTGTTTTTCTTGAAGTGATGTACCATTATTTCTAGATAGCAATAATATGTGATGTTAAGACTAAGATGATGTTAAAGTTTTATCTGAAAGTAATGTATCTGAAATTCACTACCTTTTTTCTTCATCCCAGTGTTAGAAGTGAATTCTTCCCTTAAATTTTGAAGATGGAAAAAAATACCTGCAGAACAAAGAAAGGTTGCAAGAGATGTTTATTGCAGCGCTGGCTGGCCAGCGCTGGGTGCATCCCTGGGTCACATTGGACCCAAAGAGCACGCTGGCAGTTTGAAAATTGCGCTTTTTGTACCTTTTTGGTTACATAAGTTGTTACATATTCATTTACTATGTGTTGGTTACCTTAAAAGGTAATTTCTCTGCGTCAGACGGGGTGTTATTTTTTTGTTGAGTGTAACATACCCCCCCCCGGGCTCATACAGGGGGGGTCTTGCATCATCCCCTTTTTGTACAAGGGGGTCTTACATCATTCCCTTTGTGTAAGGGGTGGGGGGATCCCTCTGTGTATCCACGTGGCAGAGAGGGATACATTTTTATTTATAATTTGTTCCCTGTTCCCGGCCGCAAAAGGTTCCCTGGTTTAGATCCAGACAGGATTCCTCACCTTACAGTCTCTACGGTACGCCTATAAGTTAGTAAACATAAAAATACTTCTTTTGTTAGTACTCTCTGTTCATTTTACTTTGCTTGTAATAAAACTGGTTATTTTATTTCCCACACCAGGAGATTTAAAGGCAATATTAGTTAATGTATTATGCTTATAATTTCTTTCTGCATGCTCATTTGTTACAGGAAAAGGTGTTAAAATGTAAGCAATACATGATCATTGAAGAAAGTATGTTTTGTTTTGGTTTTTTTTCAGGTGTAATTACAATGTACATCAGATATTTATTAATAGAGAAGCAAAATGAGTCATCACGCTTTGTTAGGTCTTCATGCAACATGTTTTCATTGTGTATTGGATTGATGGGCTGTACTGGAATGGGCATAGTTGCAACTTTTCAGGTATGACCATAAATTTCATATCATAAATGAAACTGAAGTTGTTTTACCAGTTAAAATTTCATATAGGTAAGAGTGATTAACATTATCCCAAAGTGGATACTTGGAAAATGAAGTAGGAATGCCTTTCTTGCTCCTGCCTTTATTCAGTAGCCTTAAAGAGACAGATTTGTTTTCTCCCTATATACTAGATTTTTTGCTTGTGCAAAAATGTTATGTCAGTAAGGGGTTTTCTGTGTGCTTGTCTTGTAAAAGGTCTGTACTATAAAACAACTTAATATGGATGTTTTTGCTGTAAAATTTTTACTGTGAGAATTTGACTGTGAAAAGCTTTGCTATTCAAAGTTCAGTTTGGTTCAAGTTAGGGAGGGCAAAATAAGTCAGACTAACAAATGCACCTGCATTTTTGCCTGAATGACGGCACACTCACTAGCAAAACTTTCTGCAGAATAAACTAGACTTACCTGACAGGTGAGAACATTGAGCACAATATCAGTATGTTGTTTTGAGTCTGTGGGGGATGGCATAACAACATGTTAAGTCTTTTTATAGAGACATGTAGAATTACTGCTTACTTTGCCAGAAAAGATTGGACATCTCTTTAAAAATCAAAGTCCGTTCCTCAGTGTCTGAAAGAAACTTCAATAGAGACAAAAAATACAGAAACAGATTATTAATTTCCCATTTTATAGTGAGGCAGTGTGTAATAGGGTAGATTCTGACACAAGTATTAGGACAATTACACTGAAAGCTTCAGCTTAAAATCAAGTAAAATTTTATTGGCAGGTAGTTTGAGACACTGCGTTTAAATCTGCAGAAACAGCTATATAATTTCTTTTAAAGGATAGCCTACCTTGGAACATTTTGGTAAATACTGGTGTGCTGTGACAAGATACAGAGGAACTGAAAATAAAGAATGTCAGGGCTTCAGCAGCCAGTACAGTTTTACATGTAATGGACATGGTATTTTCAGACAAAAATGCTGCCTTAGACTGATACCTTTCTAAGCACTCTATTTGACTATTCTAAGTACACTATTTGACTTTTAAAAATCCATACTCTTATTGATACGATTTGTATGTGGCACAAAAAAGTTAGATGATGGGGAACAGTGTTGCTTGACTGAAATAGAAAACAAACTCAGCTTGAATAAGGAAAAGACAAATTCAAGAATGCGAAACAATTGTGACAGTCAGGGAAGCAGAAACTTTGATGCTGATGTTTCCAAAGGGATCTCTTGACAGTTATAACATTGGTTCTTATCTCTGTTTTCTCTCGTTGCCTATTTTAAACTCCTTCTTCACCTAATTTCTGTTTCCTCTGCTTTGACCTTGCTTTCCATGCTAAGTGCAGTTTGCAGGAAGCGTTCAGAACACAGTAAGGATCTAATCTACCTAAGCATCTATCTTGCAGATTTTTGATAATGCTTACTCGCCCAGGAAGCTGGAAATGGTGGCTTGCAAGTCTTTAGTCTTTTATCTGTATAGTGTACAACCAGTGAGCAGTACATTCCTACCCCCATTTACCCATTTAGTAGAATAACTGAGACATGAAGAGGATGTGAGATTTGCTCAAGATGATTGTTTCAGGTCAGGAGATCAAAGCAAAGCTGGAATTAGAAGTTATTTCTTTAGTAGTCAGTCTAGTCCCTCTAATCAGTGTGTCATGCAGGAAATTTATGTTCATGTGCACTATTGATGTTCATGTTAGTTTCTTAACACTGATTTTTCCCCAGCAGGTGAGTTCACACCATACCTGAGTACTGGAGTAGAGTTGATTGACAGTACTGGGCATGAGTTCATTTTCTCTTTCTCGAGAGCAAAATATCTAGTCTGCTAAAAAGGCTTCAGTGTGAAATTATGGTTGAAATATTTAAGGTTTGCTTTTATTTAGTCAAATCTAGTGCCACTTGTGGTGAATCTTTTAAGTAGCATAATTAATTGTAAGGAAATTTTTTTGACCCTTTCTGCTTCAAGGTGACACGTGGTAGGTAGCATTAAGGTTTAATGATAATGGTGTCTGAACACTTAGTAAAAATGAAGAACAAGGTGGGAAAAAACACAAAGAATGTGTCCCTTAAAAGCAAATGATTTTCTGAGAAAATAAGTAATGGTCGTGAATGTTTGTTCTGTGTTTTAAATAACACAATGCTTGAAATATAGAAATGAAAGACAGTGGAGGGTTAGCTTTAAGAAGATAATTGGATATGGAAGGCAAAACCCTGTAGTCCTTAATGAAAAAGGCAAAGTGAAACCCCAGGTATTAGCAGCTCTGGTTTTGCTTGTTAGACATTACACATGATTCAAGAGTGATCTTCCTGCCTTTGCCTGGAAGACTTAGGAGGCTTACTGTAGCACATGTAGCAACAGGTCCCAGGTTCTGTAGGGACTGAGTGTGATGGCACTTTTTAAAGGAAACTGTGGCAGTTTGATAGGAGCAATCACAGCAGCCATGTTAGCAAAGCTCTCTGTATTGTGTGCAGGGCTAAATGCAGTGCTTGCTTAATGCTTTCCATACCAAATCCTGCCATTCCTATATATATGGGAGGCAAAAATTGGGACAGAGAAGAAAATGCAAGTATAGATGAGCTGCCATGTAAACACCTGTGCGAGGAACATGCTTTAAATTCTGCTAAAACTTAATACATCACAGAGAGATAGAAGGGAATGAGTATAAAGAAAAACCTGGGGAAAAAGGATTTAAAAGAGCATGTGAACATAACCACCATTACAGGACAAAGAAAACAGTGGCCTCCAGGCAGGAAAGACGTTAAGATATATAATGAAAGGGTATAGATATATTTTCATGAATCAAGAAAACAGATCTGTAGTAGGTCAGTTCATAGGTTCATAGCACCTGTTTGGTTATACTCTGGTGACAGAAAGGATCTTTAAACATAACCTACCTGACTGATACTGGATTTCAAGGTGCCATATCTTTGGTTCTGTAAAACATTTAGAATACAGTGATTTCTCTGGAATCTTATTCTGTTTTGCTACTAGATATTCTACTTGTTTTTGTTATAAAGGAGGGAATCTTCCATAGGCAGGATATTACAAAGATATAGGTCACATATAGTAATGTTTTTTATATATATAACTAATTTTCTCCTGACTTATTTCCTGGAGTTTTGTGATTGGCCACTGGAGGGTGGGGGATGGAGCTATAGGAGTCACTATTTAGAACAGCTCCCATGTAATTTTACCATTAGAGTCTGGCCACACAAATGCAGATTAGAATCTCCATGTGGGGTTAAAATCTGGCAGAGTAGGGCGAAGTAAGGAAGTATAAGAACCTTTCAAGAAAAAACACAAGCCAGTTCCTGTTTGTGGAAACATTAATTAGTAATAGAGCAACTGCTGAACAGAACTAAAACTGATCTAAACTTTTACATGAACATGGGAAAGGACTGACCCAGTGGCTTTGGACGCAGTTAGTTTACTTCTCTGAGCTACTCTTTCTTTTCTCTTTCATTTTCCCTATGTAGACTGTTTGGAAAAGGGTCTGTTTCCCGCTACTTGTGTGTGCCCAGCATAATATGGCTGTTGTCTTCTCATGCCTCACTGATTCCTTCCACTACTCAGATAGTAGCAGCTGACCATTATGCTGATTCTTTTTCCAGGAGCTGGCTGTTCCCAGTGTCCATGACGTAGGAGCTTTGGTGGCATTTGGCTCGGGTGTTGTATACATTACACTCCAGTCTATAATCTCTTACAAGTCCTGTCCAAAATGGAACACTTACTTTGTGTGTCACATAAGGATGGCCATATCTGCAATATCATGCATTGCTTTCATTCCCAGTATCCTTTATGGTGTATCCCATGGTTTTCCTTTTATGCATTCATGACTTTCCTTTTAAGTTAAAACATGGGTGATAAAGCATGAAAATGAAGTTACACTCTTTGCTTAGGGCTCATTAATGCATATAATATAGCATGTTGAGACACTATTAATAGCATAAAGATGAGGTTTGGGATCTTCTAAAAAGCTTTATCTCTTATTTCAGTGGTATGATTTCAAACCAATGCACCAGTGTTCTTCACAGGATCATACACTAATAAACCTAGACCAACTTTCCAACCTCCTTCATTTGAAGGAGAGAAGGGAGAAAGGCCTGCAAAATGGAGGCACTGCTTCTACCATGAACCAAACGCACAGATGTGCAAAATACAGGTGGCAAGATTTCCTTCAAGCCTAAGCAGATGATTTTGATTGGTTAGTGCTAGTCTTCATTAGTTGCCTCCCCTAAAGACACATTTATTGGCTTTTCCCATGGCATGCTGAAATTTAGATCCATCTCATTAATTTTATTGGCTTTGAGTGATCTGCCAGTGTTGAAAACTGGTCACAGCAGATTAATCACATCAGTCAGACAGATACAGTCTGCTTTTGGTTTCAGCAGCTGGGAAAGTGTTTTTAAAGATGGCCCCAGTTCCTGAGAGGAAGTTGTACAAATATATCGAACACCTACTGTGGACCAGTGGAAACCAACATAGTTCCCCTTCCAACAATGAAGGACTCTGCTCCTACAATTCTTGATCACAAATATGATCTAAGTTTTGGAGTGTCTCTTCTTATTGTCTGTACTTTGAAAGAACTAACAGAAATGTGTTTTAATTGCTGCTACCACTTACCTTATAATAATGTGTTCCATTTACTTGTGTTCTTAATATCTTGATTTGATATTCTGGTTGTTCAGGTGCTGCTGTTTTCTGGAAGGGGAAGATGGAGTGTTTTCTTGTGAGCAAACATTTTCACTATTACTCACTAAAATTTTATGGTTTTCCTTTACACTGCTTTTCCCAGTGATTGTGTTCGCTTCTCAAGTTTCCATGACAAAAATTGATTGGACTCCAGGTGAAAAGGTAAAATCTTATTAGGTAGCCAACTTACCCTCTATCATATTATTTGGGAAATGCTGTTATATTTATCTAAAAGTGTGTAGCAGTACAAACATTTGAGAGGCTTTAAATAGTGCATTATCATGAACAGATTTATGCAATGCTGGTTGCTTTTCATTAGAAAAATATATGTGGCTTGGGTAAGGAAAATCACAACGGAGGGTTCAGTCTTTAGAGAGTTAGACTTTCATTTTAACCAAGCATTTGAAACTTTCCCATAGTAAAAAAAACTTCACCGCTGTAAAAAAAAAAAAAAAAAAAAAAAAAAAAAGAGGAAAAAAGATATTCTGGAATTTAGTTGTTCTACTTCCTCAATTTCTTGAATATGAACTTTACACATGAAACAAAAGTGGACCAATTTGATCCTGAAGTTTCTGAGGTTTTTTTACAACACTGGTTTTCTCAACTTTTTTACCATTCTTTATTAAATAGTCTTTATTACTGCCATAAATATTTAGGGTCTGAACTGAAGCACACTAAAGTCAATATTAGGTATTTTAATTGATTTCGGTGTTCTCAGGATGATAACTATGAAAAGTAATTTTTATTTTTGGACAAGGAAGTATTAAAAAACAGGTTAAATAATGCAGAGAAGTGTATCCTGCTTGAATAGTCTTAATAAAAGCAAACTTGGCAAATGTACTTCAACCAAACAGGGGCAAGGCAGCCATGAGATAAATCTTTGCAAGTTAGACAATCTTAGTAATATCTTGAGTTTTTTTTGTGTTTGTTTTTGTTGTTGTTGTTTGTTTGTTTGTTTGTTTGTTTTACTTGAGATGCACTTACCATGCTGTAAAAACAAACTCTGAATTGACTTTTATACAACAGGGTATTGGAATGATGAGTCATAATCTTATAATATTTGTTGAATTTACAGAAGGAAATGTCTATAGCATTCCACATGTATTTTGTTTATCTGTTTTATTTGAAAATTTATTTTATGTCTGATTCCATCAGGATTATAATTATCATTTTATGAGTGCAATCTGTGAATGGACGGTGGCCTTTGGTTTTATCTTCTTCTTTTTAACATTCATTAGAGATTTTCAGGTTGGTATCTACATATTTTAGCAGTGACTGAGTTTTATGAATTGTGTAACAACAAATGCAATTGAAAATTACTATTCTTTGTGTCAGACAGATACACCAAAGCTGTAAAGAAACAAATTTTACCAATGTTAAAACTGATTTCTGTCTACGTAGTGAGTATTCTTCTCCTCATTTTTAAAACATAAAATTCAGTTTAATAGGTAAATATGTGTCTGGTGTGAACAATTATTCAGTAAATTAATATATTCTACTTATTTACCAATCTTTTTGAGAAAGAGGCCCTCTAAAGTTGACATAATAAAAAAAATAAATGATGCAACTAAAACTGCATTTCTTTCTACCTGAGAGTTTTTACATAATAATCCAATGCATTTCAACAATGGATGTTTCCTTCTTTTTTAGATATTACACATTTTGCTTGACATTCCCTCACAGTCCAAAAAATATTAAATAATTTTTGGAAAATTACTGACATAAAGACATTCTGGTTTGGGTAGCTGGATCTGGTGATGCATCAAGCCTGAATTTAAGCAAGAGAAAATACTAGATTAGTTAAAAGAAAACACTTTTATATGATTTATGAAAGGCATGCCTTGAACTTACTTTCCCAAGCTTTGCCTCACCAGCTGTTGTTGCTTACTGAGAACTGCTGCTTTATACCACAGTCACAAAGATGAACTGACTCACTTGTAACCACTATAGGTGTTATACCCCATATATAAGTCTTCATTTATAGCACTGCCTCACACAGGTCCCAGAAAGTTGAAAACTAAATCCAGGTAAGTATGTGCATAAGTGTGGAATATGAGAACAAGTGGGCGCTGTGATAAATTTCTGAATATCCAGAATTTGTGGAGGTGGGAAGGGTGGAAAAACAGTGAGAACCCTCTATGTCCTCTGGCGCAAAACCAAAGTTTGGCATCAGATCATGTAAAACTTTGTCATTAATTCACTTCCTTCTTCACTTCCAGCATGGAAGTAGCTAATACCTCTATATAATATATACGTAGGTTGCATAAGCATGTACAGAAATCAATTTGCAACTAAGGTTTCAGAGTTAACATTTTTTACGAATGAACAGCAAACATTTCTACGTCTGTTTAGTTTTCACTTAGTACTGAATAGACCATGGCTGTAGGACTTTTCCTTATTAAATAATAAAAAACCCCTCCTAGGTTAGTAGAAAAAAGCACTTAGTTTTTTTTTTTTTTAAAAAGCAATTGTTCAAAATTACACAATGCCTTATCTTAAAGATATATAATTGCCTTCTAAAACGGATAGAATTATTGAAGTACCATTCAGAAATATGTGCATCATTTAATGCATCATTTTGTGGGGAGGTGTTTATTGCTAGTCCATCACTCTGATGCCTGCATATATGATGGCACCTCTTTTATCAAAGGTCAGACTCTTCCCTTGGAGATGGATATTTGCAGGACGATGCAAATACCTGTAGTCCTCAGAATACCCATCAACAACTTTTAGTTGATAATTTTATTTCTGATCTACAGTATTAAACATTCACAGTTTAACCCTACATAAATATTGTGAACCTAATAAGAGAAAATGATGGAATTAGGAAAAATAAGAAAAATTAAGAAAAATCATCCTCTTTTTAAAGAAAAAACTTCCATAGGATGTATTTCACTTAAATACTTTTTTCTTTTGTTTTGTTTTATCTCCTTGTACTTTAGATTGCAGAACTGTAAAGTTAATTTATCTTAAGCTGATCTCATTTTATTTTTCTTTTAGAGATTTTCTTTAAGGATATCAACAGAAATACATGAAGACTCCTGATACGAAAAAAAAAAGTATTTTATATCGTGAATATTCTAGGTTTCTTTTACTCATAGAAAAGGTTGCAGAGGGATAGGGATTGATAAATTGTATTAAGAACCCATGCCATTAACTCTGCAACATCTATAACAACATCCACTAAAAGATTTTAAAAACACACAGCAATGTTCCTGCTGCCTTTTTGTAATATTTTGTAATTTTTATACGGTTTGTTATATTAAAAATACTGTAATAGAAGCAATCTCTAGAAGCACTGCGAAGTCATTCAAGGACTTGATCTCCTCATATCTTCCCTTTTGGACATGTCCATACTTTATAATTTGCTGTAGTCTAGTTAGTAACATTAGTTTTGAACTTGAGAAAGTACATTTTGCAAACACTTAGGGAAGTCTAAAGGCAATGGAAATCACTAAGGCTGAATTCCTACTCTGTTAAGTTGCAAGGGCTATGGAAGATGTTGAGAGCATCTTTGTTTCAAGACTAGAAATTTAAAGATGGTAGCACTATGGTACATGTTTCTGATACTGGGCATTGTATACAAATACAAATGCTAGGAGAAGTTTAAACTATATTGCTTGAACAGGTGTTTTCTGATCATCACTGCAATATATAAAAATCTACCCCTTTTTGCCTTTTATGTACTGCTGGCCATAGGAAACTTAAAACTAAAGTGGGAATAGAAAGTAAATTTACATTTATGCATGCCATACTGAAGAGAAATCTTATTGCAATTTGGTTAACACAAAGCAGAAGTTCCCAGCCTGTGTTTTAACCTACAGTGATGTAATGAAGAAGGTCATATGTGTATGAGTATTATATGTATAAAACTGAAGAAAAAAAAATCCTGGAGAGCATCTGTAGTGAAGATATGGCATATTTGCTGCTATAGACTTACTTCTGTAATGAAAAACTGGGAAAGGAGCTAACTGTGGAGTCAGATGTTACAGGTATTTGCAGGCAAAAAGTTCTTTTGTGGACTGATCTGCTACCTCCATTCAGCATGTTAGCTGTCAGTTACGTTCTCTGAAAATTACATTTGCCATGCTCTATCACAGTTTATGCAGAAATATTGATGATTTTCAGTTGCTCATTTTCCACGAAATAAAACTAATGTGAGTTTTGGACAGTGATGTCTTAAGATTAGTCATCTGTTGATATTTCCTTTAATGTGCATTTTAAACTATATTAAATTCAGCTGCTTCACCACGTAAAGAGTCGATGGTTTTTTTATGAGTTCTTCCAAAGAGTAAACATGTTTTTCACTGGCAAATTTACTTTCCATAGTAATCAGGTTACTTTCAGAGGTTTACAGCTACAATCAAATTAAAAATCAAATCTAGTAGGGACTAAATAAAGGACCTATGTCTTGCTGATTAGGTGTCCTGCAAGGGACACACAACCTTTCAAGAGAAGATCAGAAATACTCAAAAGAGAATGTATATCAACCATAAAAAGTAACATCCTGTTATTTTGAAGGCTATGTTAAGAAAAGACCATATTTCTTAGTACAATGTGTTGTTCTTCTATTGTTTTTTATTCCTAGATTTCATAAACTAAATTATAAGAAACTTGAAGTTGTTATAGAAGCTTGAAGTTGTTATTTCAAATGATAACTAAACTTTACAGTGATGACAGTATCCTAAAGGGGGGAAAACTGTTCAGAGAAAGTGGCTGAAGCAAGATAATCTTGTTTACTGAAATCAGTGTGTTAATTCAAGTACTGAAGTACTACCGAATGAAGTACACACGGTGTAACTCTTGGGGATAGTCCTGTGCAGGGCCAGGAGCTGGACTTGATGATCCTTGTGGGCCCCTTCCACCTCAGCATATTCTGGGATTCTGTGAAATCCTTCACCTTTTCCTGAGATTTTATTATGATACATTTTAATGAGATGACCAAAAGAATACATTGCCAACAGTGTACCTTTTATTAAATATGTTAGGCCAAACCCATCAGCATGCATCAACATGCAGATAGAGACAATGGATTATTTCCTTTTTATTTGTGCAGTGAACAACTATTGAAAACACTGTGATTATTCTCTGGCTCCAGGCAGATTTTCAGTTAAGAGCTTAATTATTTTTTCAGCTGAAGTGCAAGTTGCAAGCAATTGCAAAAAAAGTATTATTCTAGCAAGGTGTATGATTTTAGCTGTGGCTGACTCTTGTTAGTTAATACCCTTTCATTTTTTATAAGCAAGTGATCTCTACGGGTTAGTACAGATAATGTCACATAAATTTCTGTTCCTTTGCTACAGGCGCTTTTTTCTGTATTTTCCCATTTCTTAGCAACAAGAAATAACTATTTTTTCTTGGAACCTGTACTAGAAATATTTTCATCATCTGCTGTGCTTGATGTTTTCTATTTGTCAGCCCATCAATTGTGATTGAGAAATTCCTTTTGCGTAAACTACAGTAAATCACATGACAGATGCTCTTATTTTTAGTGGTTACATTAAATCATTCTGTCCCTTCCAAAAGTGCAAAGTCTCATTTCTCTAGGTTGTGCAGCTTGATCTGCTGGTGAAATACCACCAGTGTGGTCTCTGTCACAGTTCCAGATCATGTCATGTAAGGATGAAACTCGATCAACTCAAAATACCTAAAACCAGCTTTGTCTTAGGACTCTGTTGCTGGCACTGCTTTTCCTTCCTGTGTGTGCTAAGCCAGTGTATTGCACCTTTGGCTTTTCTCATGAGGTCTTCTGAATTTTTATTTCTGATCTGCTCTGTTTGCACACTGCTCTGTCTGTGACAGCAGAGTATGTTTGACAATAGTAAAATAATCTTGATGGCAAGGGATTTATTACTTTGTCCTACTACTTGTTGCAAAAGCTTCAAGCAGAACAGAGTGATTAGGGTAACATGTCAGTGAATTTTGGACATCCTGGTATGAAGTTTGTAAAGACATTCAAGAGCCTGTATTTTAAACTGCTCTGTAAATACAGTCTTACTCTCTGTATTGACACCACATTTTCACAAGCCTTCAGGTTTTAGAGGGTCTGCTTGAAGATGGCAGAGTGGCGTTGGTGAACTGTTCCTAGCGGTTTACAACATCCACTAGAATTATTCTCTCTGGAAGAAGCTGGAAGGGCTGTTCTCCTCCAAGAAACAGTGAAAGGCAGCATTTTAAGAAGGAGTAATGTATGTTTCCTTGGAAGAATGAGCTAAGGTCCCTTTATTTGGGAGAAATTCAACATAATGTAGGGAAGTAGCAATAGGTTTTAATTTATAAGATCTCTGTAGCATTGACTAAACCCATCACAGTTGGGTCCATCTTTCACTGCATTTGTGTGCATGTGCATGTGCTCATATGGTCAACACATGCAAATATAAACATTATTGGCATGATGAAGCCTGAGAGTGGTTAGAGTCCTATATGTTGCTGAAATACACATAAACAATAATACTTGCTGTATTTTATAAAAAACAGCAGGGATTTAATGAGCTTTGGCTACATTTTTTAATTGGTATTGTAATGCAGAAAGAGCATTTCTCACATCTTAAGGAGAAAATAGGCTACTCCTACATATGGTATCTGTAGTTTTCCCTGTACACAATAGATGGCACTAGCAGACCACATGATCTGGGTTTATTTCCCACGTTCAGGCTGGCAAGTCCAATAGTTTTGTAGGTAGCTTTAATTGATTTTAATAGTCGTCTGGAGGCCCAGTTAAATGATTTTTTTATTATGCCTTTGTGGAAAACAAGTCAGATCTAAGTTTCCTTGCCATTCCTTCCTTGCCTTCATCTAAGTAAATATGTTTTGCTACTGCAACATGTACTTTCATAGCAACTTTAATTTCAGTTTAATTTGTCTAGGTCAAAGGAGCCACTCGGTGCAGTTAGCACTGATGCAAGCTGCAATCCAGCTGTCATTATTGACCCACTTCTCTTGGGAAGGTTTTCCTACCCTATTACAAAGAAGGTGCATTTTATTCAGTTGCTTCAATAGAATACTGTCAGTTTGCAGTGGAGCATCAGAAGACAGTATAGACTTTATTTTCATGAGACGACAATATATAAAGAACAAGATTTTAACATTTCAAAATTGCAGCCAATCTGCACCCAGAAAGAGTGACATGTCAGGTTTTAAAAAAATTAAAAGGTAGCTGCTGTATCTATTTAAAATGCACTTTTGTGTATGTATAATGCCCTTTTTTAACTTATTTCCTTGACTAATGAAACATTTAGTTAACATTTTTTGCATATCTTCTGTGAAGAAGACCTCTGAACATTATTTCACTTGCAATGATACAAGCTCAGCATTCTCAGTCTCAAATAAACCACACTGAGCATGGATAATTCTCTACAAACTCCCATCAAATGTTGTATGGATTTAAAAAAAAATAAATATAGAAAGTGCTCTGACAAAGTAAGAATATGTCATTATTATAGACATCTTTAACACAGTAGAACCTTTGTAGTCCACAAGAAGTCCTCTCCCAACACATGGTCATAAATATCATTGTAAATAAAAGGTGAATTTCAAAGGAGGCTTCTCTGATGAACATCTAGACTTTCATCATAAGATCTGCAGGAACAGTCTCTGTAGCCCTACTTTTATTAGAGCTATTAACAGCTGACGGATCTCCATGCAAAGAGTTCTGTTTCCTTCCTTTCACACTACATCAAGTGTCTGAAACACATTAGATGGTTTGCATGGAGTTTTTTCTTTTGGTTTGAATTATTCAAGAGCATTTTGCTATGGCAATGGCAAGAAGAAGAGTGTTGGCAGCATGGACTAACATCAGCTTGGTAAGATGGTCACAGTAAACGTCACTAAAATATGCAATGTCATGGACAGAAAGAGACAGGTTGGTATGAGAAGATCATGTCTGCTAAAAGGGTTTTTGTTCGTGCTGTTTTGCTTGGCAAAAGTGAAAACCATGCAAAAAGTCAACAGCTTAAAGTTAATTTGAAAGGTCTTGTGGAAGATTAGGGAAATTCTAACTAGGAAAAAGGAAGTAATACTGTTAAAGAGATATAATATATGTCTTTGCTTTTATCTTTGAGCATAAAGCCTCTTTTAAAACCTTTGTTCATTTTAGCTAGAATGTGGAATTATTTATGTGGGTGACTGGGTGATACAAATCTTAAACAATACTACAGTTCAAAGGATTTTTTGTTGTTGTTCAAATCAACCAACATCCAATGTGTAGATTCCTCAAAAACATTGACTATGCTCCAACCAAATGTTCTGAAACAAGGGGTTATGCACACAGGCTTTGTCATGTCCCATCATTGCTAGACTGGCTCTGTCTTTCCTAGTATTCTGTGCTAGAGCGATCTTCTTCTTAATCAAGTAAAATCAGATTCCAAGCCTTCTACTGGCTTTAATTGTAAGTATTTCTTGCTCTGCTCAGCAAGTGCATATGTTGTTCACAGAGCCTGGGGATGTTTCCTGAATAGCTTCTGGTGTCAGCAGAATAACCTCAGGGATGAATCTGGAAAACAAGTTATCTCCCTGTAAGCAGTTTGAAGGAGATGTTAAGCTCCAAGACTCCGCTTGTTCTGCTTCCTCTCCTTAAACCCAACTTGTTTTCTTACTGAGGAAACAGAAACACAGTGTTCAAAGTGAATTATTTAGACTTGAGGTCTCAGAATGGATACCACAGCTACAAAAGGATGTAGTTCTGATTAAGCCTGTAACAACATTTAATTTGAAATTCAGTGCAATTCTGTGTAAAGATCATGGCACTGTGGCAAGATCTGAAGTAGCTGTAACAGTATTAGAAGCAACTAAGGAGCCAGGAGCCAAGCTTCAGCAAGCACTTGTTTTCTCAGGAGCGTGGAAGCTTTCCATTGGCATGGCTTCTTCTGGGTTTTGGGGGCACAGAGATGGCGCCATTTCTTATTTCTCCCTTTGTCCTCTGTCCTTCTGTGTTACCTAATACTCAATTCACACAAATTGTGTTGGCAAACAGCTCTCTTAGTATGTTAGTATTAGGATGTGGTTTCTGTGATTCTGTTCCAGAAATCATCTTTCTTCATGACAGTCAACAAATTAGCCTTACTTTCCTCCATTTTGTGGTCTCAATCTGATGTCTGGGGAATTTAAACGTATGCAGGTAGTAAGTCATGGGTGCTCTCTGACCTGACTGCAGACCAAAATCAACTCTCAACTGAGATCTTGCGTACAGCTGGCATGGCTAGTTAGCTTAAAAGTGTTTAAACCAAATATTTGGGGTAATTATAGTATTATAGAAGATTTTAAAGGGTGATTGCCAGTGCTGTCAAAGGGTGAAGCTGACATTTTTTCAGTACCCCTCCTTGCCAAAAAGCTTTAAAATTTGAACGCTATTATTGTATTAGTATAGGTTTTTAGTCTTGAACTGAATTTAAAACATGCTTACTGTTTAGGGTAGGCAATACAAAATCCTGATCTCTACTTTCCTGGAATTTCAACCAAAAGGAATGGTACAACATTATATAATCATATTTTTTAAAAATCAACTTGCAGTTTTACATGGCATCTTGTGTCTGTTCGTGGCAGCCAGAACTGAGCGTTGCCATTGAAAACAGAGAGTCATGGCAGTATATTCACTCCAAAAATACCTTCTGGTTGCAAAAATATTTAACAATGTTAAGACTAAAGAGGAGTGAGAGGAAACTAAAGAAAAGCAGGATTGGAAACTGTTCATTGCACAGTCAGATAAAAATTCACTCTTGAAAAATGCACAAACGGGCAAATAAAAAACAATTTCTGGAGTAAAAATGCAATCCTGCCGAGCACTGAGTCTTCTTGAGTAGGGGTTGAAGGATGAAAGGGGGTTGACTCTCAAACCACTCAGTTAAATTCAGTGAGCAAAAAGCGCTGGACATCACGCGTTCAGCTCAGGACTGGGGACAGATAAGTCTCTCATGGATTTCTAGGAAGAACAGAAACACTGCCTTTGTGCATACCTCTGGGTTTTGGAAAAAAAGAAGTCTCTGAAACCAAACCTCTAGCAATACCGTGGATGGGTTATTGAAAGCATCCCATAAATCATACTAGCAGTTAAACAGCATGACAAAACAGGAATTAGTGATGTCTCAGTTTTCTTCAAGCGGAGCTGGAGATGGGTCTTCATCTGCAGTACTAGATTACGTGATGGTGTTTCAGAACCACCAGTTCCCATGCAACTCTTCAGTCACAGGACCTGGAAAGGAGGTTCCTGCTCACAGATTGTAGCAGGAGGATTTCCCCTATCCATGGATTTTCAGTGTAGACTTTGGGATAACAGGAGGTTGTGCTTGCTTGTAAAGGTCCCCATGTAGCTGCTGGTGGGAAGACACCAGCTTGTTTGGCACTCTAGTAGGGAACACAGGGGAGCAGGGGAGTTTTTTGCCAGCAAAATCACAGAATAGAGGAGGAACAGGGTCTCTAAAATGAAATATGTGGGAACAAACTACACAGGAAAGATGCTTGTGTTGATCAACTTCAGCCTCCGGTGTCAAATAGGAGACTCTGCAAAGGGGTGTCACTGTTGGTGCAAGGAGGGTTTGCTTGATTGGGATGGGTTCTCCATTCCCAGCAGCTAAATGATGGCTGAAATACATCTCAAGGATTCATAGGAAAACAGAAACCTAAGCCAGGACCCCCATACTCATCACTGAAATAAAAAAAAAATAATGAAAAAATAGAACCCCCCCCCCAAACAAGCAAACAAAAAAACCCACCAAACAAAACAGGAAGGAAAACCAGTGAAATTGGAAATACAACAGATGCAGAACTAGAAACCTCTGGTGAGTCTAGACCAGTACTGGTCTGGGGAGAAGTAAAGGGAAGAGAACTATGCTGATGCAACTGGAAGAGCCACAAGGTAAATGATCACTCACCAAATAATATGTAATGAAGTCTTAAAACATCTGTTGATGATCAGGAGGATAGAGACTCCAGCAGAAAATGACAAAGATGGCTTTTCTTACTGGTGTTTATACTGGCCTGCATTAGGATCAATCATATGTGCAGTCATACCTCATTCAACCAAGCCTATGGAATTAGTTCTCATCTACTAAATACTCAGTGCAGGGGACAGTTATGTTAGTCTACTGCTAAACCACTGTTCAACATAAATTATTGCTAATCTGAACTCACTCCTTAGCATATATATGTTGCTGCTCTGATCATTTCTTTTTGGGTTGTTGCGAACTGTCAGTACTGTTTTTTTTAAACAAGGGAAGACATTATTCAGAAAGTACCAAACAACATCTTTATAATTATCGTGAAGTCTCCTATAGAGAGTTTCCTGTTAACTTTCATAGTGTTTTGAAGAAAATTCTTTTGAAGGCTTTTATAGGCTCTTTTCCAACATATCTGGGGAGTCTGTTTTTCAACATCTAGTTTTACTCTTTAACATTTATTTATGACCATTTCAGTGTCTTTAACTTCCTAGGATTTTAAAATATTTTTTTAACCAACTTACTGATTTTAGATTTACACAACTTTGGACAAAGACCAGGTGATCCACTGGTAATTAATGTATAATCAAAAAACTTGTTCTTAAAACAACTTCATTTACAACTTGTGTTCTTCTTTCTAATGCTGCATATGGAGAGGCACACAGACCTGGCTTCATTTTGGCTCTGTACAGCTACACCTTGGGCAGGGTACAAGAAAGAAGCTATAGAGGCTGAAGTTCACAGCAGATATTGCAAACAGGACATGAATTCCAGTACAAGTTCCTTTCAGGAATCTAGTAATTTTTGTCACTTTTTTCCCCCCACTATTTTTTTAACTTTGTTTTTAATCCTGCTTCTTTTTAAAGGATATGGATTGGTGTAATCGTTTTTCCCCATGCACTTAGCTACCAGCCCTTATCAGGACTGCAATGTAAGATCCTAGAACAAACTGGAATGATTTAGGCTTCTGGTATTTCCTGGCTGCTTATATAAATCACAGTAGCCTCTGACTTCTTATATCTGTATTTACAGTGATGGGAGCAAATATTTTTGTAGTGAATTCTATTAAACTCGAAATACAAATCCAATCACATTCTGAAGTGTCCATTCCCTTAAGATCATGTCATGGTTGTTGCTGCTTTTAGTTCTACATATGGCAATTCTTCTGCTGGTACAGTGAAAATTAGTTCTCCTCTGCCACTCGACTCTGCACATAACACACTTTGTACACAGCTCATTATTTCTTTGCCTCTACTTCTGAATAGGGACAGTGCTGTTTCAAATAAGGCAGAAATTACTAAGCCCATCATCCTACTGCCCAGGTACCCTTAAGATGGTGTGTGTCTCTGCAGACCATATCGCAGCTGACATCTGGCATCCCACACAGAAAGAGAGGATCCTTTGCCTAATGGTTGAAATGTTCTCAGTCAGTAAATACTTGAGCGTAGCTGGAATTGGAAGAATATGAGGGGTCTCCTGTGAAGTAGGACATCTGCCTGTAGGATATTTCAAAAGAAGGCCCTAGGAAGGAAAATTATGAAGCGTCCAAGGCTGAAGTGTCCAAAAAACAACTATTGTTATTAGTTTTGAATTAGCTCCTCTGATGTTACATCAAACCTTATTAGCCTTCTTTTAGCAAAAAACTAAGGCTATTGCTTAACTTTCTGGAAGAAGCCATGAATTCCTGAATTCCATTGTTTTTCAGAGGCTGTGGTTCGATTCCCAGAACCAAAATGAATCTGATTCTTGAGCTGGCATATACCATTAAAGCATTCCTAGATCAGGGTTCTGAAAAGAGAGGCTTCAGTTTCAAAACCTCTTTCACATTAATGGGTTCCTTATGAGTTATAATGGTGCAATTATGAGAGATGGAGAATCAGACTGAGCAGTGGGCTTCGCAGCACTCACCCTTTTCAGATTCAGTGGAGGGAAGGAGTAGAGACTGGGGGTACTTAAATTTAGCCTAAGGAGGAAAACAAGAGACTGGGGGTACTTAAATTTAGCCTAAGGAGGAAAACAAGACCTTTCTAACCATGGTACATGGCATCTGCCACGTTTAGAAGGCTGTTTACAAGAGGGCTCATTCAACAACATCAAAATCCTGTGGAATCTTTCCACTCTGCTTGAATTTAAATTACATTCTGTTCCTGTCATGCTTATCTGCTCAATGCCTTCAAGAGATATTTGCAGAAAAAAACCTACTGCTTACTAATTTTTGGCTGACAGTAAGTTATGAGGCAGGTAAACAGTGGTTACCAACACCACTTTTATCTACTGACTGCTGAAGTACTCAGTGCACATGTGTTGCTGGTGAGGCTGGTTGTGTAATTTCTGTTTTCTGTTTGTCATCACCTGTCAAGCAGTTGAGTGCACTAACTAAAATTTGTCTTCAGTTCTACAAATACGTAAGCACTTATCCTTCACCCTACGCATGTTTGAATGACTGGCCATGAGTTCTGTGCGCTGCTGTGAAACAACAAATAAAAATGAGCTTCTCCTGAAAAGAATGAACTACCTGTACTTTACAGTGACATAATAGTAAGGGTATCACAGAGATCGGGTTGGCTGGCACCATGTGTCCTGGGTTATTCACCTTGATGCACTGGGTTAATTACAGCTGGCACTGCATCTACCATTATTTCCAATCTCTTATCCAGAAATGGTGCCTCATGTAAAACAAGACCGATAAATAAGTATTCATGTGAGAGAAAACACAGAGCCAAGGCTAAAAAAGGTTTTGTGCTCATTTATACTCTGCCAAAAATTACAGCCTTCACTAAAGAACTTGCTGATACCTTCATAGCAACAGTGTTGAAATGCCCAGACGAGTTGGCAGGTTAAGGCTTTAGCATTCATAAGGCTTCAGAAGTCTTGGACAGCTGTCTTTGTCAGTCCAGTCTGCATATGTGATTTCATATTCATATGACCTGGTTGAAGGAATAGCTTCTAAAACCATACCTTACTTCATTAGGTACCAATCAGGACTATCTAAATAAGTTCTGGACCATGAATACAGATTCAACAATAAGGATTCCTGGATGGAAAATTTTCAGAGGTATCCTTTTTGATGTCTGATACTCCTCTTCTGATGTTATTTAATTAGCAGATGTTTGTCTTGGTTTCATGACATGGTCTCCAAATGGTTGTTTTCTCCCTTTCTTTTCTTTTCTTTTTTTAAACTCCTGTGTTTAAAATTACACTGGATGAGGGCTGAAAACTAGAGACCAGATAGCCAAAATCCAGTGTACATCAGATTTGATGGCAAAACCAAACTCTGCAGATTTATACTGTGATTAGAGTAGTTCGGGAAAAATCTTTCATGTGCCTGGACCAAAACTGCTATATCCTGTCTTTTAAAGCTATTTGGGGCAGCAAGACTTTGATATTCTTGTGGAAGAAGCCCTAGAAGGCTGCTAAGCAGATGAGCTTCAAAGCTCATGCCTTTATTTAGGAGAGCATCCTGAAGAGTACAGCTGCATTTCTCTCTTACCCCGCAAATAAGCTTTCCTGCAGTCCCAGAACAGATTACATCTGCTGTGCAGGTTCATAAGGCACAGAGTGTCACTTATGAGTAGAGTAACTAATACCTTAATTCAGAAAACAGATCTTCCAGTCTTGTTGCACAAGGGAGGAAGTGGAAGTCAAGAAATTCTCTTATGATACATGAATTCCAATACCATTCAGTACCAAAATTTTTGTTCTTGAAGGCAATCATAAAGAACAATGAAAAGGTACGTGACAAGCTTATAAAAATCTACACCCTTCGTCACCAGTATTTAATTACCCTAGAATAGAAAAGTGCCATATAAGAATTATTACTAGAGCCAAGGAGAGTCTTCCCTAGGAATGAGAGCTTTTCCGGGTGATAACATGAGGCTACACCGCATGAGATGAAAGATGTCCTTACAGGAATAACTTTGGGCTTTTTGAGGAACAAATGGCATCAGTCTGGGCAGGAAAGTCCATTCATTCTGAAAGAATACACCTAAACCCAAGAACTTTTCTGGAGGCAGGAAAACCAAATTAAGAAAATAGAACTATAAACTCAGTGAACTTTGTATGATGCTGAGAATTGTTTATTTATAACAAAATGGAGAAAAAAGAGGCAGGAACACCTATCTTGTAACATGAACTTTAAAGTGTAAAATAAATATAAAGCTAAGAAGCAGTCAGGCCCCAGAATCCAAAACAAAGTTTGTTCAAAACGTGAGCAGAGGCACAGCTGTTACAATGCTGACTTAGCATTCTTCAGGTTTCAAAGGAAAGTCAAGCCCATCAGTATTTCCATACCCAAGTAAACCCATGCCTAGTCTTAGCTGCAGACACTGCTCTCATTTGCAGTCCTTCATCAGGGAAAAACCCAGAATGTCAGTTGCCCTTAGACATAAAAAAACTCCCCAATAAAACTAAACCAACCAAACAACATGAGAATAATTGCATAAAAATACCATATTTCTGCCTTTCATATAGAAGCCACATTGGAACTATAAGTTGTCATAATTTCAGTTACGGTTTGGAAAAGTTGATTCCCAAGCAGAGTTTGTGGACCACTAGTCATCCACAGCAATCCTCAGAACCGCTGACTGTCTGGGCTCCTGATAGACAAAATCTGCAGGTTGACAATAATTCATCACTTTATTTTCTTAAATTATTAAATTATAGAATATTTTTTCTCAATTTTTTTTCATAAAAACATTTTTTTTTTCTGCAATCACTTAAGTATTTCACTGAGTTTGGTCCACAGCATGTAGTTTCCAAAGCACAGGTTTTTTGTCCTTACTACGTCACTGACTATTGCAAATGGCCTGGGGGAAATTTAGAAATAAGACAGGTTTTTCACTGGCGACTGATGTTTTACCTGGAGGAAACAGGCTTTATTTTGCACTGTGTACATAATTTCTTTCAAAGAATGGGTGAAAGTTTACATAGTGTATTTCCAAAATTATAATATGCTGACAGATCAGTAAACATAAAAGCTGAGAGTTTGAATAATTCACTCCATTTAACTGGAAAGAGAATTTGGTCCCTGCATCCTTGCCTTTTCAAGTTCGAGGTCAGTGGGGTTATTTTCCAAAGGGTTGCTGACACATGAAGGAGGACAGGTGTTTCCATGTCTGGCCAGACTACCAGTGGCAGGAAGGATGGAACCACGCTACATTGACTTTATCTTAGTTCATCAAAACAAGCTTTCAGCTGTGGTTTTCAAGAAGCAGAAAACATGAATGGCTGGCAGCAGCAGCTAATGAGAACCAGAGCAGAGGGCAGCCCGCTGTGAGACAGAGACAGAGGGCAGCCCGGAGGGCTACGTGGGGTTGTCTCCAGTGGGCTCCATAAACTGTGGCTGGGACAGACACCTGTGGGCTCCCAGAAAGGTTTGTGCCATTTGTGAAAGCTGAGCACAAGAAAGACAAAATCCCAAAGAGGGGCCATTGTTGGACACCACAAAAAAAAAAAAAAAAAAAAGCCAGTCTTCCTTACTGTTGCTGTCATCCTAACTTCAGTTCATCACTTGCATGCAAGACTGTTGTAGTGTTAAGACTTGGCATTATTTCTCCTATAACCTCCCATTCTTGTTGCTTTTTTCAGTGTCTTGATGACAGTGCTTAGCTTGGTTAAGAAGCACAACTCCTCCATAAATCTCAGGTATAGCTCTATTCTCTGCAAGTTAGACCAAACGGCAGCTAAAAATTTGGCAACTCCCTGCAGTCTGCCTGCAGAAGGACTCCAACTTCTCATGCCTTTGGTGGATTAAAATCAGTGGGAGGTAATTATTGTTATTTTTAGCAGAACACAGAGTACAGGAACCATAAACCAGCTGGAAAAGTCTGAAATGTGGAAAATCTGAAATTATACAAAGGCTTGTTTCCAGTCCTCAGTTATTATCACAGAGCAGCAAAATCTCATTCCCTATCACTAAAGCTTTCGTATTGACCATTCTGCCACATTTCTGCTTGCACCTCTCACCACGGGTGTCATTGATCCAAGATTTGTATCTGTGATTCAAACAGTATCTAACAAAGGAACGTAAACATTTTAAATTTGAATTAGTTTGGATTCAATATGATTTTTGAGCACTTTTGGACAGATTGCCTTTAAAAACAACCAATATACAAGCCAAGAAAAAAAAAAAAAAAAAAAAAAGGCAAACCCCCACCTTATCAATTCAGCTTTCTGCCCTGAAGTGGTCTTTCATCCTACTGCCCCCAGTCATCCAGTATATTTACTTCAGTATTTGCAGCACCACTTTGAGAGTAAGCTCTTTAGGATTTTGCTTTGTGGAAAAGTACACGCCAGCTTTAAAACTTCTACAGTAAGTTTTTATTTATGAGTCATTTGTACCAAACCCAGACACTTTTGGAACTGAATGCTGCCCAGTTAGGACATCTAAGGAAAACAAAAGTGAAAATTTAATATTAAATCTTTTAAAGTTCCTTACAGTGATCTGACAGCAGGAAAGCCCCTGCCTCACATGATATTTAGAATTTCATATTTTGTCATATATTCACCTAAGTATACTGAAACACTCAGACATGATATTTTCTATTTAGGTAGGTCTGCACTTTTGTAACATCTTAGGCATTATTATGCTTGCTATTTTAAAACAGGTGATGCCAAGCAAATTTTTGAAGCAGTCACCCTTTGGCCACATGTAAACATGTGCTGATGTGGGACAAAGGTTTTCTCAACTGGAAGTCATACTTTCTGCTCTACCCGTACCTATTGGGGACCTTAAGGACATTTATCATGCTGGTCTAGGTTGTTCTCTCTCTTTCTGTCTTGCCATGATGTGTATACGATCAGAGCCAGTGATGTCAAGAATGAAAAAGGTCGTACTTGTAACATGGTTACAATAGTCGCGTTTTTTCCTTGGGTCTTTCTCCCTCATGTGACAAATCATCTTCTACAAGACAAGAAAAGGAATTGAATGCAATAATCAGTAGAACCTTGTCAATCAGAAATGCCTTCCTGTGTGAAATGCAATCCATCCTTTTGAAAGTACAAGTCTTCTTTACTGCAAGGATGCTGAGGCAGTCAATTAGCAGATGTTGCAGATCTTATACTAGTGTTAATAAAGACCAGGAAGACTCAGTGCTTTTAAAACAGGGAAAATCACATAACTCGCATAATGTAACACTTCCATCCCTGGCAGTGTTCAAGGCCAGGCTGGTTGGAGCTCTCAACAACCTGGTCTAGTGAAAGGTATCCCTGCCTGTGGCAAAGGGGTTGGAACTAGATGATCTTTAATCAATCCAAACCATTTTTTGATTTTATGACCCTATGATATTTCCTATTTGCATGTTTCAAGTATGAGACAAAGTATGGTCTGTTTTGATCATTCAGTTCCTCTTTTATAATAAAATGCTTCTGGATTAAGTATGAATTAATCTAAAAAGCTACATATATGAAACTAATATGAGTCTCTCCGCTCCTATTTCTGAATTTAAGACAGGATTGGAATGAAAAAGGAAGCCCAAACAACTCACAGTACAACATAAAGAGAATAAAATACATCATATCTTCATTAAAGTGATCTATGCAGCTTTACACAAATGTTTCTGACTGACCATAAGGATTTGTAATATTCCAAAGGGATTGTGGCAAAAAACATTGTTTTAAAGTTTCATAGAAATCAATTATATCTCCTTCCAAGTACTTGGAAGTCTTTCAAAACCAGAAAACTGGTTAAAAATTGTTCTTTCTGGATATTTCCGTTAAATCTTTCAAACATCCACTTTGTCAGATAGATTGAACTCGCTTGCTGAACACAAAATATCTACACATAGACAAACATCTTTGCATTTGTGTAATTCAAGCTACTGTCCCTGTAGAGCTCAGAAGACGCAGTCATACTGGCAGTTGTTTTACTAGATTGCTTGTTTCACTGTGTGTTTTGTTTATAGGGAAAAACTTTTAGTATCTCCACAGTTCCACCTAACTAATTAGAGAAAACTTGCTACCATATGGGACTTACGTCACCCTTTCTGTGTTTAATTATTTGCTACTATCTTTTTTTCTCATTAGGAATCCAAGTCACTAACCACGTTAGATGGAAAAATACAAGTATGATGATGGCTGCAACTGGGTTTTGACTCAGGAAATGCAGTTCTAACACATTGCCTCAAGTGCCTGCCTATATATTTGGAGATGGCCAAGATACACAATTTATACCATTCAGGCATTCTCCAGACATTAGAAGTGGGATAGAATTTTCTTTAATCCTAGATTTGCCCACTTTTCCACTTCACCAGCCAAAAAAATGTGTTTAGAGGATGCATTGTAAGTGCCTGTGGCAACTGGATGTATTTATCAGGGCATCTGTTGCTGCACCTTTTTACTGCTCTGTCAGAAAAATATTTCCTTTTATTACAATTGGAGTTTTCAGTTTTCTGTCAAGAAAACCCTCCAATATTCAGAGCCTTTTGGTGTGTATTATTAGTGCCAAAAAATAAAGTTTTACCAGACTTCTTCCCAACATCTAATTTATATGCATCACTGCCTATTTTTTATTAGGTGCTATTTGGTATCTTTTCCACTCTATCCCTTCTCACACAAGAAGAATGAGTCAACCCTTTTCTCTTAGTCTCTGCTGCATATACGTATTACAATTTCAAGCCAAAACTGGGCTTTGTGACTGTTATGTGTTTTTTTTTTCCCATAAAAATGCAAGCTGTAAATTGTCAGTTTTTAAAGCTACCTGTGCAACAGCACAATCTGAGCTTCCTCTGCAAGTGTACTGCCATTTGTGTTTTAATTTTGCAGTTCTCCCCTGTATTTTCATAGGGAACCTCCCATTTCATTATCTCTCCTGGATGGTGGCGCAGGGCACCAACTTCCATGATTCCTGTACATGGCAGTCTGATGCTTTTAAGCTGAAGGGGAGCTCAGCAAAAAATATTGTAGCAGAAATGGACAGGCTGTGGCTGCTGCACAGGTTGTGTATCCCTCTTGCTCCCACTGTTGTGGTGTCAGGCTGGGTGCTACCATGGGCACTGCCCTCGCTCTGCACATGAGGAAAAGTAGGGCTTACAAAGACTTTAGTGAAGGTTGTAAAGTTCGAGTGGGGCTGGACCTCAGTGGGAGGAGAGAGACAACTGAGAAGGTCAATCACCAGTCTTGTAGCTCTTTAAGAAGACCCTCAGGTCTGATTTTCTAGCTTGGTTTCAGACTTTCTTCCACGCTATGAACATGCTTAGTGATCACTGGAATGTGCAATGACTTGGTGTTTGTCTCTGGACTGGATGCTGAATTGCAAAGTCAACCTGACCTTAAACCTGACTCACCACTACAGACTTGCCTGTGACCTGGACTTTTGGTCAAACTTGGCTCCAGTCACTGGACACTGCTCTCCTCCCCCAGGGACTGTGGCACTGTGCCAGTGCTGACCAGCTCTGCTCCTGCCTTGCCACCAGTCTCAGTTCCTGTTTTTCCCTCCCTCAGGGGAAGGGAACCTGCCCTTGCTGCTCCCTGGCAAAGGCTTTCCTCTGATCTAAACAAAAGAACACTGAAGCTTCTAAAAAGTAATATATTTTGAAAAATACAGGGAAAAAAGCGACTAATTTTCTCCCCCTAACTTTCTCAAGAAGGTATTTTGAATGAAAAGTTTCAGGAACAAATAATCCCAAGAAGGGCACCTGGTCTGGAACATTTCACTCCGATGACCGGAACGCGGTAGGTCTAAAAATCTGCTCTAAGTGTGCCCAAAATTTTTATATAATACTTCCGGGTCATTTTGCAAGAAATGGATGCAGGGGATGAGGAGAAGCATAGAAAGAGGGGACTAGGTAAGTCAGTGAGGCATCGAGAAGGAGCTAGAGGAAGCAAAAGGAGCAGGTCAGTCTCTCCTCTGCAGGAGCTCCAGTCACTGCTATGAAAGAAACATGAACTGAAAATTGACTCAAGCTGCTGCAACCAGATCAGATTCAACACCAGGGAGTAAGAGAGCAGTCAGGAATTTCAAGTGGCATCTTGACCATTGCACTCAGAGCTGGTGTACTTTTGGGAAGTATGGATGAACACTCTGGCTTAGAGAGCTAAATATTATTCCTGCTATTGCCATGGGACTGTTTATGCAAATGAATGTCATGCAAAAAGGGTTCAGTAAGAATGAAAAATATGACAGCCTACAAGACAAAACACTGAGTAGGGTAGTAGAAGTCAAAAGGACGCTTAAGTCAGATTCCTGAACTTAAGCCTTTGTTTAATCTCAGTGACTAATTATGAGGAAAAGAAAGCCTTTGTTTTGTCTTTTACTGTGAAAATTTCTGCATGTGAGACACAGAACTCATAGATAAACACTGAGAAATACTAGCACTGTGGTTCAAATGTAAGTTCAATATGCACATATGCCATCTTGAAGTAAAATGGAGCTGCTGGTGCTTAAAGCAGCTGTAACTTTCCCCTCCCCACATACTAGAGAACCAAAAACTGGAGACGTCCCTCCTTGAAAAACTAAACGTTTTCAAAAATACTTACTTTACTGTGTTATGTTCAGCAAATATATTTGTGTTTATTTTTGGTTTGGTTTTGGTTTTTTTTCCTTTCCCCTTCTTCCTTCCTCCTTTCACATGCAGCACAAATCATGTACAAGAGAATTACAGGTGGCTTCTTGAGAGTAATGATCCAGGAGAAAAAGAAAGGGACAGCCGGCTTAGGATGTTTTCTATTTACAAATCCTAACCAAGACGTTTCTGTTCCCTCTCATGCAAATTTACAAAATCGTCTTGTCTTGAAAACAACAACCAAACCACAAAACCATTCTGCTACTACTTTTCCAACCTTACTATAAAATAATTCAGATATTGAATACCCTAGTGCTTTGGGGCTTGTTTATTTTTTCGCTTCTGTGTTGTTAAAGAAGAATTTTTGTAAGGCTGACCTAATCTATCTGTGATGTCTTGTGGGACTTTTGAATGGAAGTGCTATGGAGAAGAAAATCTTTTATGTGGCTTTCCCTTCCCCATTTCTTCTTTCCTGATCTAGAACCATCTGACCAAAGCTGTAATTGCAGTCTAATGGTGTCAATGACTTTACAGAAGGAGGTTTCATCACAATGTTCCCCCTTCTTCCCAAATCTTGAGTAAAAAACCACTACAAACCAAAGAAAAAACCACTTCAGAGCAAGGTGAGGAGAAGCCAGAAAATGGTTTGTGATGGCAGGAATTAGGGGAACTTAGTTGAAATTAGGGATAGCAATGTGTATTGCCATCACTCCATGACTTAATGAACTTCAACAACAAGCCTGATTATTTTTAAAGGTCCTCGGGCAGTAGAAAGAGAGTTTCAGATCTCTGAAAACACTGACGTTTACTGGAGAGTTTCCATCAGATTACCAGCTGCTATGATTAAAAACAAATCCTGTCATAATCTACTTTGTTAATTCTTTGTTTTTAAAGAAAAAGAGTAGTACTTGTAGACAAAAATCTTATGTAGGTCACTAAGGTTGCAAAAAATACTGTGTAAATGCTGTCATAAAACATAAAACAAAGCAAAATTATTCTGCTGTGAATAACATGTGGTTACCATTTGTTTACAATTTAGTCCAGCTATCAAAACAAGCTAAACATTTTGCTAAATGGTTCACAGTCATTTTAGAAAGAGCACAGATTAGGGGAAGTATATCCAGGATTTGCTCTTCTAGTGTCAGCAGTGCTGCTGAACCTCTGCTCCCCCTGCCTGGGCAATAGGCAAGCTATGCAGGCTAATTGGCTGTGCTGCTCACTGTGCTGTCCACTGGCGAGCTGATCCCACTGAAGCCATCCCAATACTTTAAAAGGAACGAAAGAAATGCAATGAACTCCCTCTTTATTTCATTTAATCCTTTATGTAGAAAGAATTTAGAAAGAAGAGTTGGATTTGGGGTTGACAACACATCATTTTCTTAGTACACAAACAACTTAAGATCAGCAATTATAACTTGTCTGGAGGACAAACGGGGAAATATTTTGCACTGAAGAGCTGTTGGAAGTGATGTGCAGAGGGGGAATGTCTGGTTGCCTGTGGAGGCTGAAGAGAGGCTTGCTTCAAAGCCAAGTTTCAAATATCATCTGTTTTCACTATAACACCATGTAACAAAACAAGCCTCAGTAAAATTTTCATTTAAGTGAGGGAGAATTTAATTGTTTTGCTTTTTTTCACTGTCATTTCTTCTCTAATTCAGAAAGATGTTTGAAGGAATTTTGTTTGCTTGGATCTTGAATGTAGATAAAAAATGTTCACTGCCCAGGAAGAGATGAGTGTTGCAAATTGGAACTAAAAACATAAACATGTTGGGAAGTTAGGGGTGTGCATGTGAGAATGTGTATGTGTGGATGCAGCTTTTTTTGTGATGTGAAAGAGCTCATATAACAAAAACTTTCAAAATCTAAGGATAATGCTTCTGTCCATGATGAAGTTAAGCATCAACAAAAGTTTTTTTTTCTCCTCAGTTCACTGTGTTTTCATAGGTAGGCAAGACAAAAAGCAAAACTATTAAGTGAAGACTGGCACTAAAGTGAATTTGCTATGCAAACCTAAAATCACAAATGCTGTCTATCTTCTAGCTAAGCTGAGGTGAATGTGTTATTGGAGAAAGGACATAAAATGCATTGGTGCACAATTGCTTGCCACTGACAGATACAAAACTTGACACAGATGAGCAAAATGACAGCTGATATTAGGTTTTCACTCCTATGGGAGGACACTACTCTTGGCAGGTGATTCCTGTGTGATAAGGAGGCTTCCACACTAGGGATGCATACTGAAAAATTGCTGAAGTATGGCATTCGAAATTGCATGGCTGCTACCTCAACTGATTGCGTGACATCAGTTGTGGCAGTGGCTTGACTGTCTTCTCTTGTGTGTGAATAAAATGGTAGTTTAGATGCCCAACAGAGACATATTAAAAGCTAACAGACACACCCACAAATCATAGCCTCTTTTCAGAAAGGAAAAAGGAAATTCTTTCAGGGGCAGGTGGGGCTCATGGCTTCTGAAGTCAAGCTTTTGGGTCAGCAGTGTCCCCATTTCATATCATCTGGCAACCCCCCCTAATGACAGCACATCCATTACTTATCACACTGTCCTAGCAAAGGCATCTGAGGAAAGAATCCAGTGCCACATACTTGGGCAAGATTGAGCAATTCAGTCCCCTGGAGAGGTGAGATTAGCAACACAGGGAGCAGCAGCCAGCTGGGGCCAGAGGATGGGTAGCTGCATTTGGTCCTGCTGGTGGCTGAGGCTCATTGCAATGCCTGGACATCCTGTGGAGAGTAATAGCATGTAATGGAGCAAAGGGATGGATGCCCAGGAGAGACAGGTCCTGGAAAAAACAGCTAGTGC
Organism: Lophotriccus pileatus; assembly: GCA_035583135.1. NCBI lineage: Eukaryota > Metazoa > Chordata > Aves > Passeriformes > Tyrannidae > Lophotriccus > Lophotriccus pileatus. The sequence goes on from JAWWES010000041.1 coordinate 62,493,044, forward strand.
AGGGTGTTTTGATATGTGTGACAATATAGGCACAATAATTGAAATGGAAAAAACCATCCAGAACAGGAGAAAGACAAAATCAGTTATGCAACCCACTGTTTATACAGCAAAAGGAAAGTTTGTACTCCCACCTGATTTCCTGAGGACTGCCTTACACAACACCAGCACAGCATGGTCCACTTGTGAGCACAATATAAATAACTCCCAAAGAGAACTGTCCTATTGTTCCTGCCCTCTCTGCCAAAACTTCAGTCACCACAAAAGCATGGCATCTCTCTTAATCCAAGCTGGTCACATTTTGAAATGTTTTCTGGTAACTGAATCCTTAAAGCAAGAAGTTCAGGAAAATGAACAGAATTTGATTTCCTAGGGAGCTCGAGCATGTGCCTGACTGGCTTTGATTTCTAAGATGCAAGCTCTATATTTCCTACAGCAGGGCTACAGAACACAGCCTTATGTTCATAAAAAGCTATGGGACACAATGGAACACCCTGTTTAACTGCACCTCAGGTTCCAGCTGCTGATCAGACCAGTTGCCACTGGTTATAATCTCACTGGCAAGGTATCAGTGTTGTGCTGTCCTGCTGATTGACACAGGACTTGAATGAAGGAAATCCAGATGACAATCCTATATTTGAGTTAGGACTGTGACCAGAGAGGTCTAAAAGCTTCTAACTGATGAAGGGCCCTAACCTTAGGGGAAAAGCATGAATGATTACTGGGTAGCACCTCTTTCTGTCATAGACCACTTGGGGTCTAAGAAGGCTTCAGCTAGGGATGCTTCAGCTCAAATACTGTTACGTTATCTCTCCTTTTTACTTAGTTATTATTTTCATCAAAGCCATAAGGACCCTGATCTTTGAGATGTCTTGCTCCCCTCATCAGCCAAATGTGACTGAAACTAGCCAGTATGTTCTGAAAGCTGAGGGAAACTAAGGACTGTCACATGTATATGGTGATGGTTTTTCCATAGTAAATCCGGCTGAAATAATACTCTATTAAAAT
>JAWWES010000041.1:62494148-62513541 GCA_035583135.1 Lophotriccus pileatus
GAAACTAAGGACTGTCACATGTATATGGTGATGGTTTTTCCATAGTAAATCCGGCTGAAATAATACTCTATTAAAATATAAAGAAGCCATCGGAGTCATCCTATAAAATGGAAATGCTCGAAAAAGAGCTTGGTTTTAAATATGGTAACAGATCAGCTCAACAGTGTTTGAAGAGCAAGGATGCCAGCAGGAGGCTGGAGAAGAGTAACGAAGCCTCACATTTAGAACAGAGGAGGGGGCAAATACAAAAGCCAAATATGAGGCAAGGAGAAGTTACAGTAAGAAAAATACTAATAATAAACTCCCACCCATGATATTTTAAATGTATTCAGCTGTTTTGAAATTTTCTTCTTGCCATATGCTTTTATGCAGGCAGACAAGCTTTTGAGATCAGTTCCCTAAACCACATAAAAGACATGATAAGGTATTATGGACCTAATTCATTTTTACAAAAATACTGGCTGTCCCATGAGGAAAAAGCAAGTGATGAAACAACTGAGAAAAACACAACTCATTCTCTCTGCTTGTTCCCCTCCCTACCTCTGATCTACTTTAAAAGTAAGTGAACTGGATCTCAGCATGCAAAACTATTCCTTTTTTAAAAGCTGTTGGGAAGCATTAAAGAGAAGTCAACACTGCAAGATGTTCATTGTGGATAGTTTAGTTCTTACCAGGGGAGGATTCCCCATGCCCTGAAAAAATGGTCCAAACTGTGCTATAAGAAATCACACCAGGATTATGGAATCTGTTGGGAGCATGGAATCAACTGAATGCTAGAGATCATTTGTTTGAAAGCAAAAAGGATAATGACAATTCTTAGGAGAGTTATTATTTAAACTGGACCTTACAAGTTTTTTTCCACTTTTTTGTCCAGTTCTTCACAGCTTGTTAATTCAAGTGTACTCAAGTTCTCACCACTACAAGTGACATTAAGGCTAAGGTTTATTAAACAGTTCATGGTAATCACCTATAAAAAGAACTGTTCATATAAATGTAAAAAATTACCCTCAGATCCCTTTTTTCTGCCCTGTATTTTCAGCGCTCAGGTACATACTCTTTTCAGTAAAAGACTGGTCCCAAGCTTAGCATTCACTTTACTTCAACTTCTGATTCTACAGACCAAGACAGAAGCTATAATTTCTAGTATACATATACTAGAACATACAAGAGCTTGAGAAGCAAAAAATGTATTGCCTACATCAGGGAATACTGTTCTTTACCAATTAATTCCTTCAGGGAGAGAGCACCAGTTTTGAAGCCTGAAGCAAAGAAAACCAACTGTCTGCAAAGTGAATGTTTATTCAGACTTTTCCTTTCGACCCATTAACCTGAAAATGGGAAATACACTGAATGAGTAAATAATCCACTAGTTTAAGGTCAAGACATTGCCTCAACTTTTTTTTTTTTTTTTTTTTTTTTAAATGCAAATAAAACTGAGTGCTTTGTGCTATATCTGTTCTCACCTAGTGACCTGCATTTTAATTTTTAATTTATGGCCATTTTGACTTGTATTTTCAGAACATGTATAAGTATTTGCACATCCTTTGCTAAGCCTGTTTCTGTCCCTCATTTTTTTGTACAGTATGAGGTATATTATTTTAATTTTCTGCTTGGTTTCCCTCATAATGAACTAGCCCAGGGAGCTCCCTTAAAACAATACTGTATAGCAAAGTTAGACAGTCAGAAACAAAGGAGGAATATCCACATCTTCCCGAACTAATGCAAACATTTTTGGAAGCACTAGCAAACTTGTAATTTAGCACCAAACATCAGTCTCTGCTCACAGAGGGAGTAAAATCTTGGTATCAGGAAAAGGGACTGCCGGAACACTGTGGTGGTCCTCATATCTTCCCTTGAAGCACTCTACTGATTTTTACCAGAGACAGAAGTGCAAAATGCAGCAAGCCACAGGCCCCAGCTAATGTGGCAATTCCTGTTTTGCTTGTAAAGTGGTCTGAATGAAGACACCATCTCTAGAAGCAGCAGGGTAACGCTTTGGTCACTAAGGAGGGCTTTTGACCTGCAGGCATCTCAGACAACAGAATGCCAAATGTTTTCAAGGGTAAGAAAATACACATCCTTTTTTGCAGACAAATCCATTGTAAGACTGTTGCCTCATATCAGCTTTTCAGAGAGAAAACTGGGTTCCCAGAAAGATTAAGCCTGTGATAAACTTAAGTTTCATGCTACACAACACTATGGAAAGCAAAATTGACCTGATCACAAGCAACTCGAAGTTCTGATCTTAGTGATGTTTTCTTTTTCCAAGTACAGGCTATAGCTTCTTATAGTCTTTTTTTCACAGAATGTCAAACTATACACTTACTGGTGTAAATAATACTGGAAAGAAAAACAAGAGAGAGGAAGAGACTCAACTTGGAAAAAGAACCATCAATTTTCTTTTCAAATGTAGCTGAACAGAAGAGTTGAGAGGGAACAGATTAATGATTACAAGTGCTAAACCAAGACTTCACTATCAAGTTATTATCATGTCCAGATGTTGGCTTTGCCTTTGACAGTTTTTTGAGGTTTCACTTACATAAATACAGATATGCATCTAGTCTAAGGGCATCTATGTGCATATAAAATGGCTATAATGCCTTTAAGAAACTGACCTTCATGCATTCTGCACTCCTGTTCACCCTCAAAATGACGAGTATGGTGATGGGATAAAAAAATTAAAGGGTGAATATAGACTTTACTAATAGTACATAATTACTAGTAACAGATGCATTCAGCAGTTTTTCCAGCAACATACCACAGTGGTTTTCATGCCTACAAATTGTAATATTGCCCCAGATGATGAGTTTAAATCCATGCAAAATCTGGGTACATTACATGTATATTACTGATGCCTCTTCATGTATACTGCATCTTTTAAAAGTTCTTTGCTTTTTGAGGCTTTTAAAAATAAAAGTCTCTTAAAAATGGACTTCTTCCCTTGAAAGTATTACATATATCTGATTACTGTGCAGCCAAATTGAAATACTCCCTCCATCTTCTATTCCAAAACAGATGGCAAATAATGAGCAAGTTGGAATATTCTCTGCTTATAGTATTTAGCTTGCGGTTAAAAACTTTCCAACTTTCTGGGTTAGCACCATCTTACTAGAAAACTGCTGTAGATCAAGGAGGACTAGCACAGCTGACATAATTCAGTCTCAAACCAACCCTCCCATACTTAATAGCTCCTTGTGTCATCATGTGTCCTAAGCTGAAACATCTCAGATTGAATTTGGCTGCAACTTGAGAGTAAAGGGATGTGTTTAGCAGATGACACTGGCAGGAACAGAAGAGCCTAATGTGGTCAGAGGTTCTGAAGGTAGTGTAAGCACCATGGTTGCTGATACACTGAATGCAAAAAGGGAAAGTTTTATCTTTTCCTCTGGTTCCTCACAATTTAGACATTTGGATTTTTTTCTGTGCAGTGTGCCACCACTCAACTGGCAGGCGAGACAAAGTGGCAAGATTTTTCTTAATGTTTGCGCAAGTCTACCAATGTCGCACTATTCCAAAGCAAAAATCTACCCTGAAAAAACCCTGAAAATCTGAAGTTAAATTCACTGTGCCTACTAATGAAATTGTTATTCTGTGACATATATAATCACCAATTAATTATCCCTTATTTTAACAAATGACTGAAGGCTAGAGGCTCTCTTTTTCATTCCTCATAAACGTACATCTCCAGTGATGTAAACGAGATTTTTTTTTCAGACTAAAATTATTTTACACAAAAAGTTTATTTGGAATGTTAAACAAATGAAGTGATACCTCCTTTAAAATGTCTTTCGGTAACCTTATTTATTTCTTTAGAAAAATAATTAACTACTATGTCTCAAGTCAACTCTTTAAATTATTCTACTAGAATAGTGTTTACGGGATGTTCAGTTCTCCTCTACTCAGAGCGTCACCATGGGTTAGGTTCAACTCCAAACCCCAATTTTCGACACTCTCCCCTTAGGCTAGCAGGGGAAGATGTAACTTCAACATGATTAGTTTCAGAGAAACATGAATTGCAGAGATTTCAGAAGAATTTTCACTATCTTGTTTAGAACAACATGCAGGAATAAAATAGAACCACAACTTTGGTTTACAAAGTAAAGCTTTAATTATACAGACTGCTTAAATGAGTTTTCAAATATAGATTTTAAAAAGTCACCAGTGTTTCAATATATACTTTCTGAAATAACAATATCACATTTACTTTTGAAATACTTATTGCTAATATGTTAACATCTGTCGAATTTTACCAAGTGTTAACTATTGAATATTTTTGTTTAAGTGTTCAGTAATTAACCCACCACTGAAATACCATCTCTAGACATTCTCTAGTGCATATATGCTTTTGTAGGGATTCAGGCAGTACTCTGATTTACAGGTTATGGAGAGCATAAATATGTCTGCTGGGCTCAGATGGGAGCCATGCTTAAGTTACAGAAAAAAAAAGGCAGCTAAGCTACTGAAGTGGCATAAGTAACTAAGAGAGAAGGTATTGACTCAGTTATAAGGCTAACAAACTCACATACTTTAGTTTTAGTCTTTTCTTGGTTTCAGAAGAATGTGAAATACCAGAAAATTAATGATTGCCTGGCACACAGTGTTCTGGTATAATCACAGTAATCTGGGGAATTCAAATAGATTCCAAAGAATTTGATGTGGAACAAATTATATTAAAGAAGATTCTTTAATGAAATGTCATTTTTGACTCGTGGTAATTTGGAGGGGAGTCTTCAGGGCCAATCAGGCTCCAAGTGCATTTCTTTATATTGCTCTCCAATGCATACCTCAAGAGATGGCAAGGTAGTTTTACCATTATACAAACTGTATTTTCCATTCTTTGCCAAAATTATCAGCAAAGGCACCAACTTGGAGGTGATTCCTCATCCTATGCAAACGTCTCAGCAACTGCTTCTTTTGGTAAGCCCAACAGCAGCCAGAAAGTGGTTTCAACAGACCCACATGACAGTGGACAAGTACTGAGAATCTGGTATTCTATTAACAATCACCCAGTCCCTTGCTTTTGTCACAGCATCACCTTCAAACCAATCTTGCAATGTTTGTAACTTTCTACAACAAAGCAAGCTGAATTCCATACATCAACTCTTCTACAGAGTAAGAGTTTAACAGCTTTGTACAGATTCTACGGTGGCATCGAATAACAGGATATGCTTTGATAATAGATTCAGATTGGGTTTTAATATTTTTTCCACTTGTATTTTAGTTTCTCTCAAAACAGAGTATCACTGGTTTGCAATCACTGTAAGACAGCTGACTTATATGTAATTCTTATCATGTCACTGCAGATAGAGTGTATTGGGAAAAAAGTACAATTCATCAATGAAATAATTAAATTTTCAAAAGTTACTTTACCTGTATGTTATGAGACAGAAAGAAGGCAACTTAGGTTAAATGTGTTACATAGAAAAATCTAACAATGACCAGAATGCAGTTTTAGAGACCTGGAGATTTAGAGGTGTGGCATTCTTAGAGTTCTGTGAAGTAATTTCTGAAGAATCAGAAACGAATCTGAAATGAGGCAGCATAAAAACTGCAAGGATCTCATGGTTCATTTTTATGGTGGAAAGGTTCAGGTTGAAACATGCTGCTTGTTCAAACTTTCTGGAAGGGAACACAGAGGATCTTAGTTCTTAAAAACGCTGTCAGATAAATCATGTCACCCATGTGACCCACGCAAAACCACTGTCTGCTAAAGCTCCAAACACATGAGCAATTAACAGGGGTTTCCAAAGGCTGAAATCAGTCTCTTCAGTCACTAAATGAAGATTCACTATCAGAACTGTCTTCTGCTTTGCCATCATCTCCCCAAGCAGGCACAGGGGCATCTGGGGTCCTGCAGGCAACAAAAACATTCTACATTGCAAATCCAGCTGAGAACACAAGCAACCTATCATTTAAAGCTAATGTGCTTTCACTACAACTGCATACACTTTATTTCCACAACATTTAACACATTAACTGTTTATGGTTCACAAACTCACACCTTAGTGGTATTGCTTCACCTACAACTGAAAGGTAAACACTAGAATCTGCACCTCACTGGACATCAAAACTTCGCAGGCATCAGTCTGAATGCACACCTTTGAGGTTATTTGAAGTAATGACAGATCACTAAGAAGTGGCAAACACTTGTAGACAGAGTTGAAAGCAGGCAGTAATGATTAATTCAATTTTTTTCAATCTTCAGAGGTTCTAGGGCTGAAAGGAACATTCTGTACACCACTGAGCAGTGTAAATAGTACATGAAAAAATAAGACAGGAAATGAACAATATTGTATCCAACCAAAACTGCAGGGATAATTTAGAGAAGCAAAAAAAGAATTACTCACAGTGGAATTTGGCTAGAACATTGGGTTAAATTTGACATGCAAGAACAGCCACGGGATTTTTATGGACTACAAATGATCAAACCTCTTGTATTTAGTTTTAAAGGGAATATTTAAGATGGATCTTAATATCATGGCAAAACATTTGCTTGGGGAATCTACTGGAAATGAAGGGGAGAGAAGCAAGCCATCTGAAGAGTAACTAACACTACTGCCTGAAGATGCTGGGTCTCTGGAGTCTCCCTTCTACGTATGTAATGAGTTTGTCATACAAGCAAGACTGAGCCTGATAAATTCTGAAAACAAGGTAGAATATATACACATAATTACACTTGGGAAAGAATGATATTCAGAGAAACTAGCTTCCTGTATGGCAGTTAACATATCTTGGAAAAAATATTACATTTTAAACTAAGCTGATAATTGTATTTTTCATCCTGTTCTTATTTATCTTGGGGGCAGAGAACTTCTTCTCCAACTTTAGTTCTTTTTATTATAATTTCTTCTGTTGTGAATCCCTGAGGTACCTTTAAAGTGTTTCTAAACATTTTGGGTGCCGAGATGAGAAGTGTGTTAAAGAACTGTAGGAGAGCCTTCTCCCTCCCCCCTGCACACCTCTAAAACAAATTAAGAAAGCATTTGCTTTCTCATGCAAATACCACTTCACAATATTATTCCTTGTTGCCGCGGTAATGACAAAACAGAAGAGCTGTGCAAAGACATGTGATCTGGAGAAAACAGTGCAAAACTCTTGTCTAATAAGAAGGGGAAGATGGCACTGAATTCCTTTAGTTTGTGAGAGGTGGACAAACTCTTCTGGAATTGAAGGCAGGCAAGAGGGTAAGAGTAAGAAAGAGAACTTAAAAATTAATAAATTGGGAGCTTGATGGAATAGGCAGCTACTAAATGCTGGAAAAAGCTGAGAAAGGAGCAATAACAGAAATGGAACAGCCAAAAGAAGAGTAGAAACAACTCCATATTATTAGAATTAGCATATCTACAGCCACAAAACCCATGCTCAGTCACTGGCAAGTAGCTGGGAGAGTGTGCAGACTGAGCCCACAGCAATATGTACATTTTCCTAATTTTCTCTGGGACTGAGTGAGTAGGGCTAAGGAACCTGAAGACCCAACAATTGTGGTGTGAATGGCAAGACACACATAAAAAAAGAACTCTATAATACCAAGACAAGAAAGCCAGAAAATTGAAAGAATGGTCACCCCCGACTCCTTAAAATATTCTGCATTATGCACCTTGCCAAATAATTAGCTTCTTTAACCAGTTTTCAAGCCCATAACATTTTAAAGAAAATCTGACTAAGCATTATTGGTGCACAGAATCTTTGAGGATGGACTTTGGGATCAAACCCCAAACATATTCTGCAAGCCTCAATATACAGTAGTAATGTTTCTGTCTTAACCCAAAACAGACAACCTGGAAGCAGCTACTTTTTTTAAAAAAACAGCTTTTGAAATTTTAACCTTTTTTTAATCTACTACAAAAATCCACCCAAACATGAAGAAACAGTAGCATTTACAGAAAGGTATGGACTTGAAATGCAGAGTAAAAAATATAACACATTTAATACACATAAAGAAAAAACACGTTTGACAACCCTACCTCAGACTTGCACAGGGTCTTACTTCTGCTCTTTTTCCTATTTCTCATTCAATCAGTAAAAAATATCAATTGGGGAATAACTATTTTAGGTTTATTTAGACACTGGGAAGTAGCTGGGAGATAAGGTGACTCAGCACATGATGATACTTCAGGTTTATTTTATTAAACAAGTTTCTAGTTTCAGAATAAGCCTTTACAAAATGTAAAAAGACTTCATTGGAAAGGAGAGATGGACTGTCTAATACACTGACAGTTTCTGAAGAGGATGCAAAAGTGCTTCAAACAGTTTGGTGGCTATAATGTAAGAATGACAGTTAACACTTTCATCAATTTAACAAATTCTGTGAAATATTACAGTAAAGCTAAATTAAATGTCAAATGTAAAATAACCCTAAAATTAATGTTTACGGCCACTATGACAAGTAGCTTTGAAAATTAGTATCTATTCTTAGTAGTCTTCACATCAGGTTAACTCAATCAACAGTCAAAATTTCAAATGGCTGACTTCAATTTACACTGACAACGCTGAAGTCAAGTTGTACACACCATCTACTGAGGGAATCAGGAAACAACTGTGCATCCAGCAAAATAAAAACTGAGTTTGTTCTTATTAGTCTACAGTTTTGACATTTTGTTACTGAAGTGTTGAAAAAAAATATCTGGGAAAAACCTCACACCCTAAACAGTGCAGTGAAAATGGCTACTGACATTTTATTTGATTCCTCATTGCTCAATGCATGTTGTCAAATGCTACTTTGTCACTGCTATATCCTTCTCTGTGAATCTAACCACCTCTGCTTGGCTTGGAAGAAATGCTTTCATATCCTCTTAAGCCTGGATGGTAAAGTCCTGCAGCTTGCTGTTGGGAGGGTACAGTCTGTATTTCCTGGGACATGCCTTGGACTAGACAATGCTGAAAAGACAGCTCATACTGGAGATTAAACCCCTTCTCCTTTGGTACTGATGGACCCCTTCAGACCTGTAAAATGCTAAAAAAAACCTTTCACGGAAGACTTCAAAACCTGTTTTAATGCTGATAATTTAGACTCATGACATCTTGAACAAGCTTTTCTAAGCACCTTTTTTTTCCAAAGCTTTTTAAACACATGTTGCACACCAGACCTACAGAAAGTTACAGATTACTTACTCGAGAAGATCTGGATTTAGTCCCTCAGAAATCATTTTGTTTCGTATTGCCATTACAGGAACACCCTGTGTAGCAGGAGGAAGAATAACATGAAACTGCTGGACACAAACAGGTGAACTAAATGACACGAATTCATTTAAGCCACACTTTCATAATACAAATTTATGCAGGTCACTTGCCAAACAAGAGCATGGAACGATAATCTTAGTTGCCATCAGTATGAACCTAGAAACAAGGAATGATTAAGATTAAAGGCCCTTTTAATCCATTTTTTATTTATGGCAAAACATCTACAGAAAGTTGCAGGGAGAGAATCAAGACTGGATACATATATTTGCATATCATGCAGAAAAAACCAGGAAAGTGGAGTTATCTGTATGGATAAGAATGTGGAGAAAGCACAGAGTAGCACAAAGACACCAGAGGACAGCTGTGCTAGGAAGACAAAGAAGACTTGGACATGCTGGACATGCTAAAGGTATATCCAAGAGAGAGAGGAAAACCAGGAAAGTGCATCTGCTACCACTCCAGAAGGATACCTTAAGGCAGTGCTAAAAACTGGAAAAGTCTAAAAAGCATGCAGAAAAAGGCAAGCAGGACATGAGAACAGAAGCACAATTTAAAAGTGACTTGTCTGAATACAAATGCTTGTGCAGTCAGGCTTAAATTTTCTATGACTTGTGGACAGATTTCAGCCAACTATGTACATGTTAAAAAAAAATCCTTCCTTTCACTGCAAGTCATTCCACAGCTTCTGCACTTTATGTTATTCATCAACACCTAAACATCCTCTCATCTTGGATCACAGACCCAAGACACACTTCATCTTAGGAAAGATACATTCCATCAAACTGCTCCTATGTTTCCACTAGAGCTGCTCAAAGGCAACTTATTGCTTTGCCATCTCCTGTTGGAAACCATCAGAAATACCATCTGGATCACTCCATGCAATATAGGATATGGTTGTGGGGGGAGCGAGTGGGATGGAAAAGAAGGATACAATTTCTGATTTGAAAGGGACAAAGCTAGAGCTGTTGTAGGAAAGGCAGGAGAGGCCTCACATGCTAAATGAAAAGTAGTGTAGGGCTCTTTTTGCATAGAACAAGTACGTTTTGTCCAAAAGTAAGTAAAATAGTGATAATATAAAGGGCAGCCAGAGAAATATGTGGTACTCTTGACTTGCTAACTTGGCAAAGTGCATACTAAGGTAGCTGCTTATTGTGTTTTGCTTGTGCAGTTTCATAGTAAGAATCACCATCATGACTTGTGCATGAACGTTTTGGAATAGCACACAGACAGGTACATGGTATCAGCAATCTATCAGGCATATCAGCAAAAATGTCACACAAATAGTTGCACGGTAATAGCCTGAAGAACTTCTCAGTTCTTCACAGCTAATGTACAACACGAAGGTGAATATTTCGAATATTCACTTGAATATTTCATGACAGTTTAAAAACTCACATATTATATATAGTATAGATATGGACAGCATGGACTGTGTGTCTACACACCATCTTGTACTAATGGTTTTTAAAGAGAAAACAAAATTGAGCCAGATCAGGCAAAGCAAAATTCGTATTTGCTCTCAGTCAAAGGGAACTTGGTACAGGAACTTCTAAGAATGGTTGTTCTTATGTTCACATTTGGAATAGTTTTTTATTCCAACATTGTGTGCATCAAAATCTGCAAGAAGAAAACCTCTCAGTACCTTCATATATCACAGATTCGAACTAATGCAAATTTTAATCAAAATATCCTTTAACAGTGGACCTCTTTCTCTGAAGGAAAACAATTAAGATTATACCTATATCTGTTCATAATACAATCAAGGCATTACAATTACTTTACCTTTCATGCTTTCATAAATTTTAATCTGGAAAAATATTCTAATGCTAATATTCTAATAGTGCTAAATCTTACTAAAATGAAACAGAAAACTATTTTAAATCTAAAGAGTAACTACACTGAGCATACAGGTCCACTGAAATGGCACATGTGAACTTTCCTAACCTACAACCCAGTATTAAATTTCCATGGCATTTGTCTCTGTCCAGTTAAGACCTGAAATAATCGAAGTACCAACATACTCAACAGTGCACCCCAGCCCTACTCCCAGACAGATCCTCCAGATCAGGAAGTGTGCAGGTCCTGGAGAAGCCACAGTGCAAATAGCAATCTTGTTGTAATATGGGTTTTAGTTTTCCATAGCGCACAAATACACCATATCCCACCGGTGTTGGCAATTCCTGAAGATCAGTGCACTCTCCATGCTTGGTTTTTATTTCAGTCCTTTAAAGCAAGGACCAATCTATTATCAGGCCAGTCAGGGTCTTGGCATTTATACAGTCATTTCTGGTGTTTAGAATCAAGTAAGACTATTTATACTTTAAACATGAAATTTATCTCAAATCGCAGACTGCTCCTGTCACACTGTCAGTAGAAGCATTTTGAACATTTATTGTAGCAAATATGATACTGCTTTTTAAAGATATATTTGAATATTATTGTTGTGTATTTTAAAAAAGGTAAGAATTTAGTATGTTCAACTGCACTCCATCAGAATGTGTTTGGTACTAATTCACAGGAGAACTACCTTTAGTGTGGAATGATGGTAATTCTTATACACTACAAATATAGTGAGCAATAAATAAATCACCAGTTCAAACAAATCTTCAGCTAGAAACTTAATTTGGGCAAATAAATGACACCAACTGAAATACTTGACCGGAGGAGAAGACAAGTTTGGCAAATACAAAAAGACACATTAAATTGTAGTATGTTAGTCTGACTTTCCTACCACACTGTTTACAACTGGCACAGGAGTCACCAGGAACTGCCAGTACAAAGGAGAAATGTGGAAAGTGAGATCTCACTCCTCTAACAGTCACAAAAAATTCAAAGTAATTAGACCATCCAGCACTTTCACATCGACTTTGAAGTCTGGCATTAAATCAAAACACTAACACAGTGTTCAACCCTGCTACTATCCCACTGCTAAATTTTCCAAATGGTTTGTAACAAGCTACCCATAAAGTGCCAATTTGTGATTCAAGTGAAAAACAAGTTCTGGAACATCATCCAAAGGACCAAGCACACCAATTGTAATAATTTCTCTGAAGAGTGAGTGAAATTGAGAAGTTAGTTTTAACATTTTACTAATACTATGACTTAGTCATACTTTCCAGAATTATAATATATATCATAGAGGAAATTTTCCACTGATGGACTGAAAATAATGACAGGTTATTTTCTTTGTTTCCAATCTCATTTTTAATTTTGTGAATGTGAAAAAAAGCACTCTTAAAATATCACGAGTAGTTTCCCATTCATCCTTCCACTCCTTCATTAACTTTCACACGTGTAAATATTGATACTACATTCATTTCTTTCCTATTTATCTGTAGAACAGAACACAGATAAAGAGGTTAACAAAACCTGCATCGTGAATAACAGGAAACTGAAGTGGAACCACATAGTGAAGCAATCCTTGTATCTCTATTTTAGTCCCTACAAAAATATGAAGTACTCCTGTTCTGGATTATACTAGCAAAGCTGTATTTTGTACCCTACAGCAACACCAAACTGTTATCATGTCTGTAGGTAGGGAATGACTCCAATTCTGCCAGAATAACTACATTTTCAGTGGCATCTTCTGTGACTCCAGCTAATATCACTTTGCATTACACATTTCACACCTTCAATTCACAAGTATATCAGCAGAATTTTGTAGAAAGATCTTGCCAGGAGCTGTCTGAGGGAATATATGACATTAACTCATTTATTAGAGAAGATGTGCTAGAAATATTGTGATGTTATCCTAGCTTAAAGATTACTGCTGCAATATATGTTTTCAGACATTTAATGCTCACTTACAGCTGTGTGTGACGTTCCACCTAAAAATAAAAGAGTAGCCAAAGAATGACAACGAGAACTGACTTACCACTTGTACCATTTTGAGATATCTGGCATATCTTGGGTCCTTGGCCACAGTTGTGACATTTTCTGTAACTACCTCCGTTTTCTGTAACCCTTCTTCCTGTACACTGTTCTGCTGTATAAGAAGAAGACAACCTTTAATGGGTAGGTTGTGCAGACCAGGTGCATGAAGAGATTTCGATCCATGAAATTTGATATTTAAGGTAAAGTGCAGCTCTTCTCCGTCAAGACTACTCTCATCTACACTCACAGTATTAGAGGTTTCCAAGATGTATTAATGCACAAAATCCAGTCCCTTTGTTATTCACTGTTACAAGTGTGTCTGTTTACTTTTAGTCACAATTTTAAGTTACTGAACAATACATGAAAAACCCAAAAGCCTCTAATAGACCAGTTAAATTGTACTTAGCGAATAACACAGCATTAAATGTAAATGTTCCTTTTATAAAAAAATATTTTCAAGGATTATATCTATAAATCTCCTCCAGTAGTTCAATGCATTTTTCCTCAAAATATTTATTTGATCTCCTAACAAGTGTTTCATACAGATCATATAACTTTTAAACTATACCTTTTAGTATAAATCATTATCTAAAGGATAACGTAGTGAAATCAAAGAATCCTTGAAAGTACTTAATTTAAATAAAATGAAAAATGAAAAGAAGTTCTAGTACTATTTAAAGGAACATAAAAACTGTATTTTTGCTATAAAACTGACCATTTGAAAGTAGCACTGGAAACCTGCTTTCAGAAATATCTGAACTTTATATACTTAAATATACTTTATATACTTTAATATCTGGGAGGAGCAGCATTTTAAAGAAAAATAAAATACTGGTGAGTCATTTTCTAACGTGGCTGAAACACACAGTGCTGTCCATTCTGTCTCTCAAGCCGCTGCCTGCAAATCAGAGTTACAATCTTTGACAGGCAGGCAAAAGCAGCAGAGCACTCCTGCTACTGCTGCTCCACAGCAACTTCCACCAACTAAGAGAATGAGCAGAGATTGAAGATTCCCTGAGAAGAAACTGTAAGAGGAAACTGGGAAAAGAAGTCCACCTACAAATGGGCTGAAAAGCTTCACTTAGTTAAGTGGTGATCACAGGATTTAAGTCTGGGTTAAAAAAAAACAACTATCCACAGACATAAAACCCCCAAACCAACAAAAATTTAATTGCAGGGATAGGATCTTAACGTTGATTGCTTGTAATAAGTTGGTATTTTCTGTACATAGAGAATAATATATAGACTATATATAGAATATATAGCTATGCTTCATTACTTACTCCAGGTTGAGGTGATACAGCTGTCTGTTGATCTGTAGTAGCTTGTGCCACAGGACCATTTGTAACACTATTTGTATTTGCACTGGACACTTCAAATTTGACATCTTCTAGGCCAGGAATAGAGGATAACTGAATGCATAAAACACCATCAAATAAGCAATGAGCACATCATAAGTCTATGTGTACAATAAAACCTGCAGCATGCTGCTTACCATACAGTGCTCAGCTAGGTTTTACATTAGTAAAACTGTAACTCTTTATCAATAGTTCTGGTATTTTGATTGCGGAAAAAAAACCCAAAAATCTTTCTAATCAGGTGGCTTCTACTATAAAAACACCAAAACACTCGATTGGAGCTTTCATTGTTAACACAGGGTCGCAGGAAAGGCTTCCACACCTTCATAAAATTTTGCTACTGCTCTTACCAACCACACAAGAGCCATGTTATCTCTGTTACTTCCTCTATAGTGAAAGAAATCCTTACAAGAACAGCTCTATCACCTAACAGATGGATGACTGGTTACAAATTATTCAATTTTCTATGTATTTCACTCTATTTTAAGGGAACGCTGAGAGTAGATATTAAACACACTGCATATTTCTTTGAAGAAAATTCTATTTAACACGATTATGAAGAATTCTGCAAAAATCACCAATACTGATAATTCATAAATATTCTGAAATAAATAAGAGTTATTAAGCACTATTTGTATTATTATGCTATTTTTTTCACAAAGATAATAATGAACAGATTCAAAACGTCCCACCCCTGCTGCCAGAAAAGCCAACCAAAACTGCCTCCCTCATTACTGAAAGAAGAAACTGGTTAAAAAACCCCACAGTGGGTGGCTTATTGTCTTTGGGATTTTGATTTTCGTGATTTGTTTTTTATTTTTTTTTTCTTTTGGGAAATTATATACTATATAAGACCCTAGATTATATCATTTTGTCATTTCAGCTAAAGAAGATATATCAGACACATCTGCAGTAGCTTAGACTCATGTAAGATCCTATTTCAACATCAAAGACTTACAAGGTTTCTATCTAGTTATTTATATATGTTGAAATCCTTACAGCCCATACAAAGATAATTCTGTTTTATAAAGGGAGCAAAAATGTCTTAGAGTTTGCATAGTGAATGCAATTTCATACTGCAACCCTGCAGCACAGGCTGCATATCAGAATATCCGAAAACATCTCTCCATTTTCTTAAAAACAAACATTGCAATAAAATCAACACAAGTAAGGTGCCATATAGTTCAGCTGCCTTTTCAAGATCCATGTGCTCCTTTCCTGTTCCATATGCTTTAACAAACTCAACATTTCTACTATGTGCTGTTGGTTCTTTTCTTCCGTATCAACTACATGTTCAAATGTTAAGTAGCAAGGCAGGCAAAGAGAGAATTTTTGACATCAGGATTCCATATTAGCTCCTTCAAATCATTACGAAAACTAATTTGCTCAATTCAGACTACGAAAAGGAAGCTAGTTCATGTAATCTAAGAAGCTGTCACTGCTAAAGACAAAGTCTTTAGCAGATACAAACCTTTGCATCCAGAATATTGAGTGTTGTTTCGATCTGTTGAATACGGAGAGAGAGTGCTGACAATTTCTACAACAGAAAACAGTTAGGATGTGAAAACGCTTCCCTAGGCAATTGTACATATAAACCAGTTTGCATCTAGTTAAAAAAATCACTTTTGTCTTCTACCTGCTGAAGGCAGAGTAGAGTGTAAATGAGATGATCACATTATGAAATAAATGAAGCAATGACAACTCTTAGTACAGTAGCTACAGTGGTTCAAATTTTAAATAATTTTACTCTGCAGTTAGTTTTCCCAAATAATGACTGACAGAAATGAAGACAGACTCCGTATAAAAGAAAGCCAAAGTAAATAGGGTATTTCTTTGGGGAACTGGAGACTAATGGTACACATGCTGTACTCTAGCAGTTATCAAAAGATCTTTCACACAATGAATCAGAACTAACCAGACACTTTATATGCTCCAAGTGCACCTCAATCAAATTTCAACACTATTTTAAATACAACTCAAGTTTTTCTAAATTACTCTATAGGAACTGTCAGTCTTTTAACTAATCGTTACCATACTCCACCAGACCTGTCCAAGTGAAGTTGGCTAGCACCCTGGCTGGCAGATATGTACCACCCTGACAGCTTTCTGGCATGTTGGCAAGATTCTGCCTGGCTCTGAGGCAGAACTTTAACACCCTAAGAAAAAGACAGTTCTGCCAATATGCTAGAAAAAGTAGAAAGAGACTGACAGGAGTTAGTCTTTTTGGATAGTGCACTGACTTGTTTACAGATGGTCCTTTGTTCATGAAGAGAAGTTAGCTCCTATTGGAAAGAACTATGTGCCCTACATGTAGCTGGCTAAGGGGGAGGAAAGATGTACAGAAGGCAATTATGTAACTTTATGGGTTTATTTGACTAGACAAGAGCCAAGAAATTTAGAGTTAAGGATGGTGTCAGCCCTAATTTTGAATTTCTTGGCTTCTGCTGACTTACACCGTGACCTTTCACATTAAAAATATTTCTGTACTTCATAGACACAAAAAGTTTTCAAGGAGTTTATAAAGCAACTATTTAGTCCCTTTAGGTTTTAGCTAATAACTACTTTATTAAGTAGACTTCACAGCCCTGCTCCATGCTCGAAGTGGCTTTAAATATCCGTGTTCTGATTCCCAGAGTGCCTATATAAAAGGCAATATTGAGATTGTGTGGCAAGGGAGTTTTGGACAAATGACAACAGCATCATCAGACGGTTACACTGCCCCACATACCAAATTGCAAGGAGTTTAAAAATCTAGGAAAAATTACTTTTTCTCCTCTGAAACACCATATATTGATGTGGTAGCCAGATTTTATACTTGTCACGGGTCTGGCTCTAAACTTTACTAACAAGTAACAGAATTTCTCAGATTACACACCTTAGTCTAATTGGATTTGACTGCTGCCCTAGCCCAGCTGGCTAGGGCTGTATAGAAGTCTTTGTTGGATAAACTAATGAACAGTTACAAAAAAACCACTCAAGACAAAAAGGTTAAGCCCAAAGCCACATTAGAAAACACCCTTTCTACATGGGAGGAAAGCACTCTTGTTGTGTTCAGTGGACAGTTCTAGTCTTGTTGGTCTGGTGTATTTCCACTTAATCTAAAGTCACCACAAAAATTTATTAACCCTAAATATTTTTATTTTTCTCCTTTTTTAAAGCAAACCGAAGATAAAGGCTTGAAGTTCTACACTAGCCAGTTACCAAAACTATCATTTTTTCTACATCAAAATTATTTACACTGAGAGTTCAGAGTATCACCCTTTTTAATTAAAGGTGGTAAAATCTGAACATTCTGATGCACCATAGGAATATGGCATCCTTTTTCTACAACAAGTCAATAGATACAGATGAAGCTCCTCAGAACAAATTCCACGTATCAAAAAGTTCAAAGCCTGTGCCAAATGCAAAAGTTTAAGGAAACAGGATTGAATGTAGCATAATCAACAGTTCATGTGGATTCCTTGGGGAAAAAAAATCTGTCTTAAGCACTTACTCAATAGAAACCTTCAACAGAAAGCAGACTAATTTTTTTATTGTACTGCATCAAATGTATTTAAATGAATGGTTCTCATTTCTAGAATTTTTTAATTGTAAAAATTGACAGCTGGGAAAATAATAAACATACCTCTTCACAAACAGTAGAAAAGCGGTTTAGAAACTGCACCGTGTGAACCACAAACTGGTTTAGAAATGCTACAGTTCTTTTCTGCTGAATAGCAGGAACCTGCATTAAAAAATATAAGAAAATTAGGTTACACATCTATGTCAATTTTCAGATTTGGATTCAAATATCTGTTAAAAAAATGCCAATGCTTTAGAAGAAATTACTTTGGAAATCTGTCTTAAGTGTGCTTGCTATGAATGCATGCCTATACAAACCCTTTTTTAACACACAAATACATATATATGCATTCATATAATCCCTTGCCACTAAAAATGTACTAACATGACAGTTGAGAATTTGCAGGATACACAGAAAAGGCAAAAAGACCTATGTAAATGAAGGACTGTTATCTTGTTTAGGAAAGCGCCTTTAGATGAAATTGTGAAATTTCCTGAAAATCTGTGCTAATGTTTTTTTAAAATTGGTGAGGAAATGAGAATCTTTCCTTCTGAATTTTAAGAAGGAAAAGCAAACTTGGTCATCCATATTAATACTCAGTTACAACCAACAGCATCACCAAAAATAAAGTGATGTTGCTGTCTCAGTATTTAATGGCTACCTATACCGTTTCTTACTTGCAAGCCCAGACTACCCTAAAATTACCAAAAATTATCTTCCAAGTGAGATCCGACACTCACATACTCTTCAGACTAAAAGGCAGAATCTTAAGTTTGTCAGAAAAAGGTCTAGTGCCCAAAATGTAACAGACAGTTGGCATTTTTATTTAAATCATTACAGAAGACTGGAATCAGGAACTTTCACACAAAAGTTTATGTATAAAACTATAGTGCCTCAGGGTTAATTACCGTGGACAATTGTTTTAAATCTTAACCTTCAAGGAGGAAATTTGTGTATGAAATTGTCATTGGCCAAAGTGAAAGACTTAAGAAGAAAATATATTTGCAGCCAAGCTGCAGCTGCACTGAACATGAGTTTGTGAACAGAATGAACTATCTACACTACACACTGTGACAACCTTAAAATGTCCTGGTTTTTTTCTGACACTTTTGTTGCCACTGTCTCAAATCTTCAGCCTGTGCACCTGTATAGCAGAGTTTGCTAAAGTTCAGTTCTTTGGTTCCAAAAATAGTCAAACAGTGCTTACGACCTTAGCAGGAATCTGTGCGGTGGCACAGAGGGTGGAAGGACCATTGGGGCAACTGGAACTGCCCAGTCTTTGTGCTCTGCGTTTGGGAAAAAAATTTTTTTTTTTTAAAAAAAAAGGTTTTGCATCATTAAAAGACAGGAATATGCAGCTTTGCACCGAATTATATATATATATATATATATATATATATATATCTATATATATATCAAT
>JAWWES010000041.1:62513641-62534793 GCA_035583135.1 Lophotriccus pileatus
TATATACATATAACGCTATCGCAGACCTTGTGGCAAAACCCACTGGAAAAGGTGAACCCGGGAGACATGCAGGAGATGTGTCTCCTGGAGACACACCTTAGGACAAGAGCCCGCTTGTTCCCGCTTGTCCCTGCTGCGGGAGCTCGGCCGGCGGCGCCAGGGCGGCCCCGGCCCCTCAGCCCTCCGGGCGCTCCCCTGGCCGGCGGTCCCGGGCCGGGCCGGGCCGCGGGGCTCGCCCAGCACCAGGGCCAGCGCAGCCGCCGCCGGGGGAGGAGGCGCGACAGCTCCGCACCCCCGGGCCACAGCAGCCCGTACCTTGGTGAGGTCAATGCCGGAGCCCACGATGGGCAGCCCGTCCTCGTCCATCCCCGCGGGGCCGGGGCCGGGGCCGGGAGCAGCCCCACACCCGCGGCTGCTCCGCGGACGCGGAACCCGCTCGGCCCGGAAACAAAACCTGCGCTGGGCGGGCGGGGCCGCGCCCGCTCCCGGCGCGGCTGCTCCTGGGAAGCGCAGTTCCTCCTGGGAAGCGCAGTCCCGGGCAGGAGCCGTCGTGGCACGACTGCTCGTTCAGTATAGGCGCGCTGCTTTTCGCCGAGCTTGTGTGGTGTCAGTGATCCCAGCCGCTGGCACGGGCCTGAGGATCCCGCGAGCTCACAGCACGCCACAGCCTCAGGTCGCGGCCCTGGATAATGCTGTTTGGGGAGATAAAGTGTCGTCCGCTGCGGTCAAAGGTCAAAGAAAGAATGAGAAAAGCCAGTGAAGAAACTTCGTTTGTGCTCGTATGCATAATTTGGGTGGGGAGGGGCCTCGCCTTTGAATGCGGGGAATAAAAATAAGGAGAACTGAATGACCTTGGGTTTTTCTGAAAAGGATAAAAACATGGCTGCAGTAATGTTATCAATGATTCCAGTACCTTAATGCTTATAAAAAAGGAAAAAAGGAGTAGGTAAGCATAAGCATGGCCTGCCTGTAACGTTTTTGTTTTGTTCAGCAGTACGTGTCACTGCTTTCAGCTCATCCTCACGTTCAGGGAGTAGGGAGGTCTACTCTTGCAGCCAAGGAACGTCAGAGGTGCCAGCCTCCAAAGAAAGGGGACTAGACCACAGGTTTTCAGGTGTTCCTCCGGAAAAATTTCCTAACTGTAAAATAACCAACCTCTATTTATTTATTTATTTATTTATTTTTAATTTTAGATTGGTTGCTTGTATTCTTTTTCTCTACAACAGTTTCAAAGGACGGCACCATTTAGAAGTGGGGTTCCAATATGAAGATGGGCTGAACCGCTCTGAGGCACTGCATCATCATCAGAAAGGGTTTCTCACCTTTCTCTTCCCCTCAGTAATGGCTACATGTGCCCATTTCACCATTTGTCTTTTATAGCACATGGTGATCCTTCCCTTAAGGCAGTTCTAATCACCATCTTGTTGGAGAACCACTGTGAGAGGGTCTTTTTTCTGCTTGGTTCATGACTTGAATCAAATCAGCCAAAGTGTTTTTGAACACCAGTCTGGTAAGCCGTGTTTGTTATAGCATTGGAACAAAAGACTACCAACAGTTCAGTCTGTTAGGTAAAATTTTGCTTAATTTAAATTCAGAGGTTTTGTACTACTTGAAGGCAAGACAAATTGGGGTGATCTGGGGTCCTTGTTAACAGCAGTAAATCCAAATAGATTGTGGTGGAGAAAATATTTGGTGAAAATTCTCCACGGTTACATCTAAATACTGCTACATTAAATAAACCCCCCTGAATTCAGGGCAGTTAAGAAACGACCATAGCCTGAAGCTATCAGTTGAAAGCTTCTCATGTGATGACATGGATAAGGATGCACTACTTACTGTAATACTCTGAAGATTAAAACCCAAATATGCCATGCTAATTTTGGTTTAAAATTTACCAAAATTCTCAATTTACTTCCAAATTATTACAGTTTGTTAAACATTCTACAAATCCGCATACAAAAACAATGGTGGCTAACCTAGAACACTTAGTTCTGTTACTCAGGTTTACATAAAATTCTCATTTATTTACTGAAGCAGGGTTTTTTTTTACTTTATTACTTTCACAATATATTTATTAATAACCTGCTGTCAAAAGCACATCATTATTACTCTCTTACTGAGATAGTATAGCAAAGTTTTTTGTCTATACTGCTTGAATTACTGCACAACTTGTGATTCATACTATGCTTTGGAGCATTGACGTGTGGTTGGCAATTTCTCACCTTTCCCAAAGGAAGGACAGTGGGCTAATCTACAAAGTTCAGTGGGTTTAGCTTTCAGCTCCTAGCTTGTAGGCGTTGTGCAAATTTGTGCTGGGCAAAGGAGCTCCTTGTTTAAATTATTTAAGTGCATTATCTTGTCACCTTAATTACCTCAACCCCCCCACTAAATTATATTCAAGAATTAATCTCATTTATCATAAAGTGTCTATAATACAAGTTTTCCAGGCAATGGCACAGAAAATTAATAATGTAAATGCATAGTCAGATCTTATCTGAATGTTTTGGTCTGTAAAGCTGGATAAGAAATCTCACAAGAATATGCTCTACTGTGAACTTTCTGGTACATCCTGCTTTTAATTTGGCCAAAAATACTACATAAAAAAGTGCAACACAGCACTTTTTCTCCCAGCTGGAGTTAGGAAATGCAGGGTATGAAAAGTGAAAAACAGAGAGCAGAGGAAAATGATCCAAATTTTCCAAAACCTCTTACAAAAGTTTTAATTGAACTGGTTTGTCCAACCGTAACTATAAATGACTGATCTCCCAATGAGAGGATTTATAAAAAAAAATAGAATAATAATATCTAGATTTATTGTGTGTACAATTTGAAAATATACTTCAGCACCCATACTGAATGATAAAATGTCAAATTGAGGAATAAGTACTCTACAGTACCTAACTTCTGGCAGATTATAGCCTTTGTATGTGTTCATATATATGGAGGCATTTAGAGGCCCTGTCAGGTAGTTTCACCTTTCAGTGAAGGAAAGAGTAAAAACTGTTTAAGAGCTACCAAAATGAAGTTTGGTTGAACATTAGTATTTTGAAGGCCATGTGTACAGAAAACTGAACAAAGCTCTGTCTTCATCATTAGTAAAAAAATATTTGTCTTGTGATAAGGGTACACTGAAAAGTAAAGGGAAGAACATGGGTTTCAAAGCATTGAAACTGGTCAGCTACATATAATTTTATATTGCACAAAATCAGAGCCTCTGGTCAACTGCAAAACAAAACAGAAGCTGAGAAAAACTGGCAACTGCTACTGTAGCTTACATGGTTAGGATGCATCTCGTGTGCTTATATACTGTGACAGGTCCAAGGACATAACACTGGGTTAGAATCAGCCCAGAACTCAAATAGCTATACAATTGAGAGACAAGTTAAACAGAAACAAAAAGCTGATCCAAAAAAATCTTCAGACATGCTGTCACCTGATCCTCCACAAGGGGCAATAGTTGCTTTTAATAAGGTGATCCAATGAACAGCTGAAAAGGTCAGTGTGGATTAACATTTACTTGATTTCCCACTGAGTCTTCTAAATCCATGCTTGCAAAGGGTATTCCAGTAAAGTTTTCTCTATGAAACTGATATTACCTCAGTGATTTTTTTCTTAACTGAATTTAAGCTAACTCTCCCCATCTCAATGACCTATGTCAGAGTATGTACAGAGTTCAGAGAATTATCAACCCTTGACAGTTAAACAGACTGAGAAATACAAATGTTAGGTGTTACGTAGGTTTACTAAAAAAAAAAAAAGGAAAGTAAATGATAAATGGTTTGGAGTTCTCTGAAAATGGCTTGTCATGTTTCAGTTTTCCAAGTACTGTGCTAAGGCAACGTCAGAGGATTAACTAATTATTTTGTTCTGTATGGAAGAACATGCTAAAAACATTAGCTGCTTGTTTGCGGTTTTGTTTTCTATCCATATTACTTTTTTCCAGTATAAAATGAAGAGCCTGGAACTTGGCAAGATCATTCTTTGGTAAACAGTTGTAAGTAGTCCTTAAAAATAGTATTAAAAACAAGCATCCTGGTTTCTGAATTAACTACAGAACAATAGAATTTCTGCCCTTTGCCCTGTTGAATCTTAAGCAATTCTAAATCAAAAAAATCTCAGTCAGAGTGCACCTGCACATACCTAATGCAAATTGCCCTTATCAGTATGAGTAGTGGGCATAGTGCATGATATTCTGCATAGCTCAGAGCTCTATAAAGCTTTGCTCTGAGAGTGGACAGAAAAAAACCCAAATCTGTTTCAGTTTCACTACACACCAAAAGGACAGCAGTGCGCTGGGCCAGTCCTTCCTCCCAGAGCCACAGAGATTTTTATCTGTGTCTGCAAGTGAATCAAACCTCCTGTTAAGCCTGCAATCTCTGGTCAAACTAGGGATACAAGATAAACAAAGCACTGTTATCTTGAAACATCCTCCACTCTGATTATTTTACAGTTTAAGCACACACCAAACAAGAGTGGAACTTATAAGGAACTTTATATTCATCTTTTAGGTAAATTTCAATGGCATTTGGAAAGCACAAGTTCTCAAGGATACGGAATGATGAGAAATAAAATATGTCTTATATTTTAAAAGGTGACTGTAGTCTCACTTGTTGTTGTCCTACTTCTGAATAGGTTTTATGTGTCCTGCAAAAATAGGAACAAACAACAGAGTATTTTAAAATCTAACTACTTTTGATAAGGATCGCTATGATGCTATAAGGAGCTGTTACACTAGCAGAACATCTTGATATGCCTTCACTTGCAAAAGCATGCAAAAAAGGTACTGAAGACAGGAGTTATGTCTGTCTTTTTCTTCCTTTACGTAATTTCTGGGTCTTGTATGGGAAGGACAGGCAAAACACGCTTATAGAGAGCAGAATGTCTTTGGTTTTCCTGTAAAGGCTGGAAGTAAAAGGCTATAAACAGAAAAAACCCCACCATGCTGTTTGACATGCTTGAAGTAAATCCCTCTGTCATCTTCAGAGAAGTAATACTCCTTAAGTCATTCTGATTTCACCACTGGCTTCTTCACTGTTAGTGGTAATAGTTAATTCAAAAATGTTCAGGGACAACATTTTATGACAGTATGTTACTGCATTTTTTTTTTCTTATAAGATAGTGATGGTTGCGAAAGTTAATATAGAGACAGGTGTTCTTTCTGTGGGTACTCTGGACAATTTCAGAGTATTTGAGCTGTGTTAGTGAGATTGCCAGACTCGGATTGCTGGACATAAAAGCTCTTAAAAAACACTTAAAAATTAATTTTACACAAAATAGTATTTTAAAAAGTACATTTTATTTTAAGAGAAATAAACAAGTATTAGATGTATGATAATCAATTTTATAAAAGCTCTTACACTTGCAAGTTAAAAATCAAACGGAAATGATTCATGTCTTACTTGTTCCTTTCTTATGTTCTCCAAATGAATAAATACCATTAACAAAGAGTAAATGTTTTCATTTTACTAGAAAACAGGCATTATGCTGTAAAGTTTCATATTAAAGGCCAATGCTTATTTTACATTTCAGTTACCCAGAAGAAAATTTTATGATCTCCTCCGACTGCACATAATGGAAGAGTTCTGTGCCATGTCAAACCAGACCCTACTGCTGCAGTTCCAGTAAGAATGGGCTTCAAAAAAAGACCGAGAGAGAGAAAGGGAGAGAAATATCAATACAACTTCCGTTATAAATGATTTCTATACCACATATACCAAGTTGCATAGACAAATAAACATTACAGATTAAGTACTCCTTAATAAATACAGTTAAAATACAACAGAAATTCAACTGAAAAATCTGATTCTCTGCTTAGTTTCAGCAGCTACTTACCACATTTAAGTACAGCAAAATAGTCCATAATAACAAATTATTTCAACTATTTACATTATTGTAAACATTATTGTTATTTTAAAGGCATACTTTCAAACTTAAAAGCCTTTTTAAATGAAATTATTTCTGTTATTTCAGTGTACTCACAACTAGTACGTTTGGAGGTAATACTCTTACTGTAACTAGTATAAATGTATACTGACTCCAGCAAAACCAAAATATTTCCTATGCTTTGCATTTTCATTTATGATTTAAAACGCAATTAGTTCAAATCAGTAAAATACACAACTAGCTGTTTGTAGCCTCCTTAGTATTTTTACAAATTTATAAAATTAAAAACTTTTGTAAAAGTTTATAAAATATTTTACAAACTTATAAAACAACAGGTTAAAGGTATTTTTCTTCCCCTTAGCGCTGATATGGCAAAGAAAACTGAAACATATAGATCAAGCAGCTTTTAAAATAGCAAGTTAAGTGTGCTGTATTTTTTTTCCTTAGTATGGATGTCACAAAACAAAATAAAATAGGTACAACAAGAATCATTTCTGGGTATAGTTTGGGCTAGTTTTTAGTTGTAGCTTTTTAGTATATATGAGAACAGATGAACTGAAGTCAAAAATTTACCTGGGGATGTCCTAAATGATGAACCAGCAGTTGAGTAGTTGTCTTTCCTGGATATCCAGTGGTTGCAAACAGATTTTCATTCACTCGGGACCACCTATGAGTAAAATGAATGTACTTTTCAAATACTGCCGTCACACGACCAGTAGTGCACACAAAGTGGAGTTCTCTCCCTTGTGACAGTGTGAAGATGCCAGATATTCAACTAACAGCAGAGGAATAAATTTAGCCAAATGGCTTGTAAATGATTCAGCACCCACAACCTCATATGCATATTGTTGTGAAAAAGAAAAAAATCACAGGAATGTGACATGTATATACTAAATGTGGGTCTATAAACTCAAGTTCATAGACCAAGTCCCTCTAAAAATTACTTAACATTGATTTAATGAGACCAGGTTCCTAAAATCACAACTGCTTGCATATAGTAGATTTACAGATTTATACAGACAAAACCCACAAAATACAGACAACACATACCTGAACAACCTGGCTCGATCAACATGGACGGGTCGCTTATCCTGTGGATAACTGAAACAAGACATTCAGGGTAAAAAACTGCTCTGCAAACAACTACAGCTCATACTGTAAGTACCAAAAACATGTATCATTTAAACAGTGAAGGGGACACATTGTCTGCTCTCTGTGAAGCAGCTGAGGGAAAACCAGAGCTCCCTGCAGCTTACATCTCAATTTGACAAAGAAGACTAAAGAAACCTCTCTCATGGGTATAAAAATACCTGGAGCGAGTGATATCCCAGATCAGCCAATCACTTCCAGCAACTGCTCCAATTTTAAGAGTATTTTTTAAACACCAGTCTGCTGACATCAGTGGCGTTTGTTCACACTCGAGGGAAAGAATGGCCTGCTGTGTAATTAGATCATAGAACCGTATTGTTCCATTCTTCTCTGCTACCATCAGCTGTTAAGAAAAATTAATAGAATGTGGTAAACTTAGCATGTAATAAAACTTAATACCTTTTCTACTCCATACAAACTTAAAGTACATTCAAGCAAACATTAATAACAGTAAAATAGATACAATTTTTCACTTTGTACCAGAAAACATTCTCCCGGACTCTCTTCTACTAATAAATAAAAAGCACTTTAATCTATAGTACTGGTACACTGTTATACCTAATGAATACATTATTTTATCTCTATGTATCTAGATATCTATGTATATAATTTTGGTGGTTAAAAATACCAGTTCTTAACCGCACTGTGCTTTTAGAATTTTAAAGCAAAACGTTATTATTTTAAAATGGAAAAGTTCCTTTTCTGCGTTGAAAGAACGGACTGACAGACACAGTGCTGTAAAAAAGAAAGGGTTATCAAGCACTGGAACAGGATGCCCAAGGAAGTGGTGGAGTCACCATCCCTGGAGGTGTTCAAGAAATAACTGGACCTGGCACTTAGGTGATACGGTGGTGTTCGGTCAAAGGTTGGACTCAATGATCTTAGATGTCTTTTCCAACCTAAATGATTCTATGATTCTAAACACACTATTAATCAGTGTAACTGCACAATCCGGATTCACACTTCCTCATTTTAAGTAACATCTCTTACTTCATCCTATAACAGTTTGCAACAGATTTTATATTTTATCTAAACTTTTTCCATTAAATTAATACATCCAAGCAGTTGTTAATTAAGTACTGTAGAAAGAGCTTCCTGATTAAATCATAGAATCATAGAAGGTTTGGGTTGGAAGGGACCTTAAAGATCATCCAGTTCCAATCCCACTGCCATGGACATGGACACGTTCCACTAGACCAGGTTGCTTAGGGCTCCATCCAACCTGTACTTGAACTCTTCATGGAGTGAGCATCCACAACTCTGAGCAACCTGTTCCAATACCCAGATGACAAAACGAGATTTTTCTCCATGAGGACCATTGGTTCTTAGATAGTCATGAACAATAATTAAGAAAGGCAAAGAAGCATAAGAAACACTACTGTGATAACATTCAAGTTTGTTTGGAAAAACAGAACTGACACCAAAGCATGCTTTTCTGCAAACTAAAGGACATGGTGCAGTAAGCATTTTGACCTGCAATAAGTTTTTCAGCAACCACTAAGTCTGTCAAGTTTTATGAGCTTTTTGAAGGTGCTTTTCTTTAAAAAATATAAAATCCGATGCCTATCTCTGATAACAGTCAAAGATGTGCTAATAATATGATCGTGTACTGCTTATAGTACACGATCTTACTTATTATTTAAATATTAATATAACATTATTATTATATTATTATATACTTATTATTAGCAATATAATATTTTGGGGCAAATCTAGTAATTTTGTTGTGCTTACAGAGTTGCCCATTAACAAACAGCAACTAACATATTCAAGTGTGATTCTGTCTGGATCAACACTTTTCCAAGCTTTCCTAGTAAGGACTGATACTGATATTGGTGGAAATATGACGAGAATGGAGATCCTTCTTTCCTATTGCTATGTAAATACTTTGATATCTTATTTGACTGCTTTTCTCTGTTTTAAGTATGTTTTTGTGGTAACCTGAAAAACTATTTGTAGCTGCTTAAGGCAGTTATTGATAGGCACAACAGGAAGAATAAATCCAAGACATCAGGGACTAGACCCTTAATGAAGCTGGATATTTGGGTACATATCAGCTGATTAATCCTCCCCAGTACAATAATCAGATAAGTATAAAATCACAGTCTATTGATTTGATTTTTCAAAACATATTTCATATATGACAAGCAAGAACAACAACAAAAAAATCCCTTGCTAACTTCAAACAGATACTTTTCAAAGCTTGGCATGCTCTGTAAGAGTCTGTGTTACTGGTGAACTGTGTTACCGTAACTGAGCAAAACCCAAGCTTTTCTCTGGTAACTGTAGGGTAATGTGCAATCAGCAGAATAGTTATCAACAACAACAGATGTATGTAATAAAGAAGGAATATTTCTGATGGGAGGAGTAAGGGATTGAGGGTAAAATGACAAGAATGGTAATGAGAATTAATTTACAGTCACTCCAGCAGATCCAGCCAATATCCAGTTACAATGTACACTAGCTCCCCAAACTTCAATGTTATACAGCATCAAAGATTCATAGTTTAGTTAAGTCCCCCTCCTGTTTTTTCAAAGGTGATGAGGGTGAGAAGCTGAAAACCACAACCTTAAAAGCTTCCTCAGGATGCCAACAAACACTCACTCCAGGAGAACGCAGAACAAAATGGGCCTTCTCATTTCCTTCCAAATCCCAGACCCTAAAAAAACCCAAAACAAAACAAAAAAAAAATTGACTGCAAATACATGAACTTTCAGTGCCTCAATACATTGACAAAGGAAGTGACCAAACAGTGTTCATGCTGTATCATTTCAGGAAGTCAGTAAAAGTGGTCAGTGCTGCAGATAATGTATTTTAACACTGATGAGCCAGCCAGAGCCTCCGTTTCAGTATCAAAATAATTTGACATGAAATATTGATGAGATGCTCTCATTTTTTCCTAAGTCACCACTACAGCCTTTGTACTGTACCATAAAGTCAGTGTTCGTGCAGTCGATGCAAGCAAACTAGAATATAGTACCAAGCAACTTAAATCACCCACCTTGCAATGTAAAGGATAAGACCACGCATTCAAGTATTTTGATTGCCTAATATCCGAGTTTCCAGCGTTTCCCGGTAAGACAAGATTGGGTAATGGAAATATAAGAATCCAGAAATGAAGCAAAGGCAAACAAAATGATCTATGGCAGAGGTAACGTGAGGCAACAAAGTGTCTTGACAAGCTTTCAACAAATAAATCACATGGGCCTGTTTGTTCTTTTCCTTTAGAAGGACTAGCAGTAAATATCAAGCAGTCATAAAAATGTTAAAAAAATCAGAAGTATTTGGACAATATGGATTGACGGGGAACTGTATGCGGAAACACTGAAATTAGGTGATGACCGAGTTTTCTTTGGACACATTCAATATGGGTGTTAATGAGCCATGAAGCTACTTTGTTTATAAAATGCAACAAAACCAAAACTGAGCCTATTTTACCTCACAGCAACTGACTCTTTTCCTACAAAATCAGTAGCTCAGTTGTAGGACAAAGACATCACAGTTGTATCAGTCTGAACCACAAGGCTGCATACTATTTATATGCATTTGGACACTGAAACAGACATATATCCTTCCTCTCTGACATGCAAAACCTTAGAAATAGCCAATTTTTAAAGTAGTGTTCTGCCCAGTCT
This sequence comes from Lophotriccus pileatus, assembly GCA_035583135.1. Lineage (NCBI taxonomy): Eukaryota > Metazoa > Chordata > Aves > Passeriformes > Tyrannidae > Lophotriccus > Lophotriccus pileatus. Next base: position 62,524,309 of record JAWWES010000041.1, read on the forward strand.
TTTGAGTTAGATGAGTGGCTACATACTATTATTGTTTATTTTAGAGGATTTTTGCTGACTTCCTCCAGACTTTTTCAGTTTATATCTCACCAGGGTGCTTAGAGCCTTATATTTAAGAGATTTCAAAAAACTCTTAAATAATACATTATAAGTCTAGACAAAATATATGGGAATAAAGTAAATATATTTAATGAACAATGTTGTTTTCTTGTGCCAAACCACAACAGATCAAATATTTGTTCTCCCAGTAGAAAACACAGGGTCTCTAATCTTGAAGAATCAGTGTCCTTATTAAAAAAAGTCAAAACAGAAAGCTGACAAGTGTTTAAAAAATGAAATATCTACTTGATTAGGTAATTTAGAAACATACAATACTTTCTTCTATTGCCAAAAATTTTGCCTTGTAGATTTGTCCAAGTCAAATCAACACTTTCCATGTGTATTTACTGTGCAGGGAGAAAATTATGATACAAGAGAAGATGGTGAATCATTTTGGCAAAAGGAACAAGCTATGATGTTTCCTTCCGTGAGGTGAGTGATGTTATTAGGTGTTGAAACAGAAATTTATGCTTTTTACCTCCCTAACTTTGTTATTTATAAAGTTACCAAACTTGTATCTTGTGCTTTGTAAGAATGGCAGGACTGCTTGTAACAAACAGTGGAGGGGGGAGGGGAAGGGATAAAAGCCCCTCTTATATTTTCTTCTTTCTTTATTGATACCAAAGATGATCTAATTTAGTTTTGAAAAAAAGAAAACCCAAACAAACCCCCCAAAAATCAAACCAGACAATATATATCAAAACAGATCTTTCTCTGAATGCAGCAAATCTGTACAATTACATATGTGTTCAATTTCTTTGTGACTAACCCAAGTAAAAAATGTGCAAAGACCAAAAATTAGCCAAAATGAATTTCAATTACTTAGTTACTCAGTAATCATAACCAAATCAGCTACAGATGCTAAAAAAAGCCCCTCTACTTATGTCTACATTCCTATCATGTAAATCAATCCAAGACAACTGAGCATTTTGTCTCCCATTCAAAGCTCTTGAAACTTTACTAATATTACCACTATTTTATACCAAAGTAAACTACTGTCTACTTTTCTCCAAACATCCTTATCTTCTGTAAAGCTGCAACATGTCACCCTCTTAATTCTCCTCCTCCCTCCATCAAGCGTTGTTGTATAGACTTGTTACTGGGCTTGTGGTATTTTTTTCTGATATTTAAAAAAAGCTCCAGAAAAAATTTAATGGGGAAAAGTTTGAATGACCACAGTTGAAATAATTTCCAAAGTTTGATTAATGGGACGTCTGAAAAATAATATATAATCTGCTCAGTAAATTAATTATTTTTTTAAGTAACTAAGGTCTGAGAAATCATATACTGCAACACTCCCAAAATTTAAATGAACACAAAATAATGTTAAAATTCTTGAGATATTAGAACATTTCTCTTGTCATCCTCTACTTAAACAAATGACAACTGCAGTTATCTCAAAGCTTGAAAATATTCAAGCTCCATTGGATCAACTATGTTTTATATCATACGCATGAATATGGATAATGCATATGTGCATTAATTTCATCATACAATGGACTTTTATTACAGTTGGCAAAGTATTTATCAGAACTCCAAAAAGCTGTCTTGTGGCAATGGAGATGATCCTTATTTTATATTCTAATTTTCTGAATTATGAATAATTCTAACTAGCAGAATTAAATCCTGGACTTACTGCAATAGTAAAAGAACACAACCCTATTGCAATCTTCAGGCATTTCTCAAATCCCCAAAAGATGGAAGTAAAAGCAGAAATTCTTCCAACAGAAGATTTCAAACCATCTTAGTGAGTGGGGTTCGGGCTAGAACAAACCTTGATATCTGCTAAGATTCCCAACCACAAAGAATGATCAACTATACTTGAACCATTACTCAAAGATTACTCATATCCAACGTGGTTTTGTTGGGTTTTTCACATCTAACTTTAATACGTTTCTTTATATCTCCATAAGACATATTCCTTGTGCAAGGAAAATCCTATCAACTTCTGAAAAGCCTAGAGGACTATGGAGAAGGGATGGATTCCTGTTACTGAAATCACACAAAGTAGAGTGAAATTGTTCCTCACTGAGCATAAGGAGTGAGGAAATCTCACTAAAGGAAAATGGGAATGGACAGATTAGTTAACACTGCAGAATATACAACCAACACTGGTCTTATCTAAGGTCTTCTGCCAACTCCATATGGAGGTGGTTATCAAAGATCTGGAGGGTACTATGCAGGACATGAAAGCACAGAAGGCTGAAGTGGAACTGTAGAAATTCCTTCTGTCTGGTCAGGTGAAATATTCAAGATAATTTCTAGTAATTTATTTTATTTTATTGACAAAGAAGTTATCTAACACAAAACCAGAGACCACACAGCATTTTTGAAACAATGTGAAGCTTAATTTCTATCCTTTCAAACCCCCCCCCCCAAAAAAAAAGAAGTATGCTAAGAGTTATCAGCTTATTGTTTCCAATGTAGATGTAAAACTAAATGCTGCTGTGGTATGACTGTTACTGAGAAACTCAACTAGAGTTCTCCCAATGACTTTCTAAAATATAAAATATAAGTTAACTACTGAACAAATCTAATGCAATTATTTCTATTTAAAAACAATTTATAGGCTAAACTACGTTCTAGCACTGTGTGACCCTTAACACAAATAATAATATGCCACACAGGAAATTATGCATCATCCTTTGAAGACTTCCTAACTAAAAGCTTATTCACCCAGACTTAAGACCAGACTGAAATAACATTCCAAATATTTGATTCGGAAAGCGTTTTTTTTTTTTTTTTTTAAAGCTGACAGTAGAGCAGTTAATGTTCACATTGTGGTTGTGAAGTACAACACAAGTTAGTTAATACTTGCATTGTGGCTGTAAAGTATAACAGAATTGTGTAAGACCACATTCAGGGGAACAGGGATACATGTAAAAAGTGGGCAAATTTAAAAACTGGACTCTTAAAAAAAATTCAAGACTCTTCTTTATTTTCATTAATTATAATGCATAACTAGCTTGATAAACTGCAATGAGCATACCTCAGAAAGGACAAGTATTTAGGCATGACATTTCTTATATGAAGAGAGACTGGAGAATTCAATCACACAAATGGATGAAGGTAGAACAACATGAAATAAGACACCTTTTATAAAAACATTGGTAAAAATCCATAATTGACTGCACTAAAATGGGAAGATACAAACAAAATATAATTTTTAGAAGTAGAAATAAGTGATAATGACAACTTTTCAATACAGCCAAAGACTGAAATATTTATTGAGTAAACAAGGTAAGATTCAAGTGCAACATGTGCAACATGTGCTGGCAATACATTAAAGAACACAAGACAAGAAAATAAACAAACAAGAGTTACCATTAGCTTTCCTTCATATTGTCTAGAGAAAAACCTACACGAAATAAGTGGGGCATAAGAGTACCATGTAAAAAAAATATACTACAGATTAAACCCCCCTAAAAGCAGATGGAACACATTTTGAGTGTCTAGTTGATTGAGCTTTCAGTGGTATCAAACCCTTCTCCCAAATCTCTGTCCAGGTAGGAAAGCTAACCTTCTGATGGACTGGCATTTATGTTACGTGTGACATAACACTCAATTTCACAGTGACTGATACATCAATTCACAAAATCCTTCTCTATGAAGTGACATGCACCATGCCCTAAGTAACCAAACAGAACTCAGAAAGGAATCAAAGGGCAAGTATATTCACAGATAAGTGGAAGATAATGCAACTGTATATTCTTTTGCACACAGAAAGAGAGGAAGATGATGTAGTTTAAGGAATAATTAAAATAAAAGAAAAAGAGACAGGGATGAGTCCTTTTCAGTTTTTTAAAATACAAACTTTTATGATACCAAGATTATCATGGACAAGCAGATTACTTTAATTACACATTATATAGAATTGTGAAACTGAGATACGAAAGATCGTGAAGGAACTAGACTTAAAGGAAAACAATTAGATTAAATTCAAGAGGCAATTTACTTGTCTGTGAACGCACATAACACTTTTACTCACAACCACCTGACACAGATGACCACTGCAAATATTTTTATGCAAGAGTATTTTTGGTTCAGCTCTACTTCACAGCTGGAAAAAAGTCTTGTGTTGTGAGATCAAGGCCAATAAAGAGAACATGCAAGAAACAACAAGAATTCCTGAGTGACACAGCACAGCTGCAAGGTAAGAACACTGAATATAAGCAGTATCTGACTTACACTCTCTGTCCCCCAGCCAAAATGACTGAACCCACATCTGAGACGCCACTCTTGCAGCAGCTTGTGGCAAGACTGTTGAGTACATGAAAACTGAACATCTCACTTCCTTAGAGGTCTCTGCTAAACTTACTACTAAACTTTCTACTGAGTGAAAGCCAGAGAAGACCAAAACATGTTTGTATATATTCATTACATACTGAAATATTCTATTAAAACTTCATTAAGACTTAAAAGTGGAATTCAAAACTTTGTGTCCTTGTACTAACTGTTCTAAAACTTTATTCCACAGGTATTAACAGATGATGTCTCCTGAGAACAATTTCAGAATAGAAACTCAGTACAGACAGAAGAATTATTCCTCTTCTTGCCTTACTGCTGAAGCAAATAACATAGTAAGTTAAGAATGATTTTGGTAAGTCCCAAGGAATGCATTTTCCATTAGTTTTGAAAGTGTAACCTTTAAATTCAATAGAAAATGTCTTCATGCCCCACATGTGTGAATGGAAAAAGTAAGAATTCAAGTAGCCAAAAAAAATCATACTTATTTCCCATGGATTTTAACCAAAGACTTTATGGTTTATGGCATAAAATGTCCTTCATAGTTACTAGGATGAAATCTTGCTAGTATATATTAATTGTATTTCCTTTTAAATTAGTATCAGTTAGACCACTGGTTTTAAAAGTTTTCTTTCATTCCAGGAACACTAAGAATTTCATAAAATAAACAAAAAATGGCCCCTCGGTCAAACAGCTTTTTGCCGAATAAGCCCAATATGAATTTAGATCTAATAATGAAAACAAGGAGAGGAAATAAATCAGAACAAGCTACACATAAGTCATACATTTCTACTATTCATTCCTAATGATTTTGTTGGAAATATAGATGGGGCATCTATGGAGAATCTACCTACTTGTCAAAGTAGCATTTCTGAGTTCCTCTGGGGTGTTATAATCACAGGCCTTTAAGATTTTCTATTTAGGTAGGACAGAGTAGCTCAACTAAAGCTACTAAACTGTGATTTATACCAGTTGATGATCTACCCTTCACAAAACCTCATACACAGAGTAATCATTCTAAGAGCTATTCCACCCTTTCCTAACAGGTGGCTTAAATGAAAAATGACTTTTTTTCCTGAGTCATTTATATAGGAATTGATATGGTGGTAATTTCAAAGAGCAAATATACAATTCATATAATTGGAGAGGAAACTAAAACAGTTCCTCAACTGAGAAAGTTTTGAATTATCACAGCTATTACAGAGAAAAGATGATGCTTTCTCAGCTCTTTTGCTGCTCTGCTGCAGTGACCTGCAAAGCCTGCATAGCTGCCCTTCTGATCTCTCCAACTGCTTTAGAGGGATAAGAACAGCAGCTTTCAGCAGATTCAAGCACTCTACTAGAAGAGGAAGATGGGTGACCTTTCGATAAGTAAAAACTCCTGTACTACAAAATTTTAACCACCCTTTTCCAAAGCATTAAACCATGTTTCCCTTCTACTTCCAGTAATATATATCTAAATACATGGGTTTGAAGCAGCTATAATCATGGTATTTTGAGCTGCCAGTACCACCCTGTAAGTATGGTAATGTTTTTAGGCTATGTTATCCCACCTCCTGGTAAGGCTACTCAATTTGGGTAGGCAGACAAGTTCACATCTGTTTATTTTAAACTTGGCTTGTCTGATGACAGAATGGGTAGAGAGGGTCTATATAATTCAGAGCTGAGCTATGCATGGCTTTTATTCCTGTCCAGCAGGGGAAAAGATAGTGTATGAAATTCCAAGATAGAATAGTTTTCTTCACATTGAGTCTAGTTCATTCAAAACACTGTTTTTAAAAAAGAACACAATCCACAAGTCACAACAAAAAGCCCTTCTGCAACCTAAGTTAACAAGAATAGTCCATTTCTTGTCTTGTTAGTGGACTGGTCCTGGCAGTGGGCCATGAAAGCCAACTAAAAATAAAAAAATAAATGCTTATTTATTTAAGTGAACGTATAAGGCATTCACACACAGAAAAAGTCAAATACTACTGTTTCAATAGTGTTTTGAACAAAATGCATACCTGCAGGTGTGATCATCACTTACGCTTGCAACCTCTTGACCTTCATTGGGAGCAAACACCAGATCATTAATGTAATCTGAGTGGCCATCAAATGTCTGTCAACCAGAAAAAATAAATACTTTTACCTTAGAGCTGCCTGCTCCATCAGACCACAATGTATTTAATAGACCTGCTAATGGAAAGATGTGTGTTAAGATAAAACTATCATTTTACATAGAAGGTAAAACAAATGTTTATCAGTAACTGGGTTTCTTTAAAATACCTAACTCATGTGTAGATCCGTACTGTAGGTGAAAATAGCCCCCCACTATTCCTTGTAGTTACCACTGAGGTCAGTTTGATGCTCTTGCTTGACAGAGATCAGTGAATCATACTAGAGCTTTTTATCCTTCTTTTGACCACTGAATTTTGAAGATAGAAGATAATAAATCTCAGAATGAAAGAGGAGAATGAGCAGGAAGTGAATGTGTGCTTGATCTACCTATATTAAAGAACTGTAATTACTAGTAAGTAACTCTGAATAGTAATTTTTTCTAGCAGTTCCTGCAAGCAGCAATAGATTTTATCTCGAAGGAGCAATAAACCAGCCACTTATCCAGCACATGCAGTCAGTGCACAAATTGCCCAAGTGGATACGTCTACTAAAGATGGCAGGCCAAAAGGCTGCCTTTAGATGAAACAGTGAAAAAACTCTCAGTGAAAGAAGAAGAAACAGAAGACAACGTACCATTAAGACTTCGAGAAAATCAAAAATAAGGAAAAGCAGTAGAGGCCAAATCAAACAAGCCATACAGTACCTCAGCAATTACCCACAATTTCTTTTAAGCATTTGAGAAGAGCATTGTGCTCGCTGCTTTATGTGCTTAAGAGAAAAGAAAATGGAGTATAGCTCACACTCTTCTTTTACTGTGAATTAATAGATCATCCGCTCTCAAATAACAGGACATGAGCACTCATGGTGTGAATGCACATGTGAACTGTCACTCAAAAGCAAACATTTGATGTTCTATCAGAAAGCGTGAAGTCATTTCAGCATGAAGTGGAAACCTTGTTACTGTGTAATTCTTCTCACCTGATGCTTCTTAATCATGACATTTTTATTTCTAACTACTCCAAATAATTTATCTGTAACAAAACCCAGTTTAGCAGCACAGCTTTTCTAAAGAAAAACAAAAATCCCAGTTTTTGTAAAAGTTAAAAGTTATATAATTCTTATGTATTTTGAAGACTCTTCAGTTATTTTGGCCATAATATCAAGACACCTTCTGCCCCCCCCCTTAATTCTATTAAGCTTTTTGTATTTATCTACACACATCAGTAATCTTTGGAGGTTTACAGTATCATCAAAAACCTAAGTTAAATAACTCACACATATTTAGCACTAAGCAAGTATGCAAAAGTCATCTCATTTAGGGTCCAGTTAAAGTTTAAAGTACTTTCAAATTCATTCATGTGCAGGCTAGGTACGAATAAATCATCTCAGGTCTCATTAGCAAAAAATCAGCTTTCTCTATCTGAGCATTAATACATCTATGGTGTTTTTAACAGGCAAATGCCCACGTGTAAATATATCTGGTATTGTTACATCCTCTTCTATTCAGTCCCACTGATTAAGACTCAAGGCATAGCTGCTCTTCTTTTGCCCAGCAAAGTATCATAAAAATGAGTCAAAAATATCCTGTGGATAATAGCATGGGATGGAGAGATTGCAGAGGAAAACAAGGTCAAAGGAAAACGAGTGTCACAATTTTCTGAAAGAAAACACACTATCTTTCCTCTAAGTGCAGCTATTCTGAGGAACAAATGCAGAACTGATAAAAAAAAAAAATCTCTCAAGCACACACAAGAACTAAATCCCCCCTCTAACAAACGTTTTCAGCAGCCAACTTTATTTTTTCCAATAGGTCCTAATTTTATGAAAACCTAATGGATTATACCAGAATGAATATATCCTAAGATGATGCTAAACTATTTAGACAGAAATGCCCATTTTTTTAAAACTTTCAGCATTCTGAAAAATGCCTCATTTTACTCCCACAGTTCTGACGAAATATGCTTCTTATTAAACAAAATTTGAAGCAGGAGAAGGAAGCCATAACTCATTTCCAAATGAAAACCTCTAAAGAAGAAAAAGGTTTCATGAAGATCCATCAGTCATATTTTACCTTTTGTTTTTTTGTTCTGGGCTTGATCCAACCCATAAATTTTGGATTAGTTGTGTTGACAAAGTAATGGAAAACTCGGTGTGCTTCAAGTTCCTTCTTGATAATTACATCAAGACAGCCTTTCCATGGGGAAAACAGAGTAAGATTACTCAGTCTATCCCTCCAGAAGCAACACATACAAATTGTTTACTATAAAAGACAAAATGTTCAGAGATTACATTGTGACTGTAATCACATACTTCCTTCAGCATTGTTTGCACATTCTGTACCTCTTCTGAAAATCCCATGTGGTAAGTGTGCACTATATAATGGATAAAAGTTTTCCATGTGTTCATCCTTAATCCAACCTAAGGTTTATGAAATAGGCTTCCTGAGGTATCAGTTAACTGTTGCTAATAAGCCACTGTATCAAACTTTACTGAAAGCCAGCTCAGCGTAGTAGCTCATGGAGAATTTGTGAACAGCTGAGACTGCATGTGCTTTAAATCAGAGTTAGGCATTACTTTTTTCTTGACAAGAAGTCTAATGATTGTCCAGGGATAAGAAATTAAGATCATTACCCAGAGAAAGGATTTTCCAAACTTTTCATCAAAAAAACTCCAGAAGACATTTCTCAAAAGACAACTTCTACCAGTATAAACTAGTCCACTTTCTTTCTTTTCATTAATGAGTTCCCTGCTAATAGGTACAAATGTCTATCAGACTACATTCTTAATAAAGTTCTTAGACTGTTAATTCCAGTGATGGAGCTGGCATAAACAAAGCTAATAGCTTTACTGTTAAATTCAAGCCATTTGTATTGAATACGCACCAACAATTACAGAATCATTAGGGTTGTAAAAGACCTCTAAGATCATTGAGTCCAGTCATTAACTTAACACTGCCAACATGTGTTTTGAACACTTTGAGGGACAGTGACTACGCTACTTCCTTGGGCAGCCTGACTACCCTTTTAGAGAAGACATTTTTCTTAATATCCAATCTAAACCTCCTCTGGCATAACTTGAAGCCATTTCCTCTTGCTTGCTACCTGGAGAAGAGACTGACCTCTACCTGGCTACAACCTCCTTTCAGGCAGTTGTAGAGGGTGATGAGGTCTTCCCTGAGTCTCCTTTTCTCCAGACTAAACACCCTCAGCTCTCTCAGCTCCTCCTCATAGGACCTGTGCTCCAGACCCTTCACCAGCTTTGCTGCCCTTCTTTGGACACGTTCCAGCACTTTCAACGTCTTTCTTGTCACGAGGGGCCCAAAACTCAACACAGGATTTGAGGTGCTGAGTACAGAGGGACAATTACTTCCCTAGTCCTGCTGGCCACACTCTTTCTGATATAAGCCTTGTTAATCCAAAATAAATTAAAAAAAATTAGAATTCAGAATCTGAATTTAAGTCAATAAAGTCTGTAGTACAGACTTCACTCATTCACTCATCCCACTGTTTCATTACTTCCGCCTATTATCCATCCATCAGTTACAATGTTAAAGTAACTTTACATTCTGCTAAAAAGTTTAAAGATTTAATTCACAACATTAAAGCCTGTTGTCTGAAATATCATAGAAGTGGCAGATATTACATACATAGATAACTTTAATATGGAATGACAGAACTTTTAGAACTATTTTGTCAGAAATGCTACCCAAGTTGATAATAAATATGTCAGTTATCCCACTGCCCTGGTGGCAAAGTCACATAAATTGGCCAAAAACGAAAGAAGGAAATTAAAGGTATGTGCATGTATGAAGCAACATAAAAAGGATTTTCTTTAGAGACATTTTGGCTTTAGTTACATCCATCTTTACTTATTACGTCATGCTTTTATTCATTTTACTATCAGTATGACCAGATAAGTGACATCCACAATTCACTTAGTTTCTGTAAGACAAATGTCATTTGTCTAACAAACCAAAAAAAAGGTCTATTATTTTCTCCTTTATACCCAACAAACCAGTCTCATCAAAAGAGGCATTATCAT